>JBBBDQ010000408.1:3687500-3887500 GCA_037127315.1 Ascarosepion bandense
AAGAAAATGTCTAAATGCGAAATAACTTTTTTATTTTAAAGCTTCATAGAATATTTTATTTTCTTTCTGAGGAGGATGTTACTGTTCTGGAGAAATCTACTCAAAGACCAGACATGAATTCTATTGAGAATGTTTGGAAGTTACTAAATGAAAGAGCTAAGGAAAAGAATCCAACAAACGTCGAAGAACTATGGACTAATTTAAAAGGAGAATGGGAGAAAATATCTGTTAACGAATGCAAGACATTAATTCGCTCATGTAGCAAAAGATGTCAAGCTGTTATTTAAAGTAAAGGTTTTACACATCAAGTAACTAATGAATTATGAAGGCTATTTTCATTTGGATATGATGTATCCATTATAATAATATGATTTTGTTAATCGTTCTGTTGTTTTTGATCATCTATGTTCTTTTCGAATGTTATATAATTATTCTTATAACTTTATCAAAATAAGTTTATTGAGCTTTATATTTTGGAATTATATAATTTACTTTTATATCCTTTTTTTTCCTTGATAAAATGTTCTATGAAGCTTTAAAATAAAATACTATTTCATATTTAGACTTTTTCTTTACATAGTTCTGATCTTTATGTTCGCTACTGTATATATATATATATATAATCTTTTCGCGCCAAGCAAGGCGAAACAGTTAGAGTGATAGAAAAGCCTGAATATGGCGGGATATTGAAGAAAGGATAAAAGATGAATGGTATTCAAGAAGATAGAAGAGGGCAATTGACGTTACATTTACATTTTGGAGAGTGTAGCCATCAGAGAAACAAGTAAACGGAAGGGATTTCCACTGGCAAAAGGTGCGTGAAAGGACTGTCGGAGAAGAAGTTACGGTTACAGTTAACTATTTCAACAGTGAAAGGGTGGGACCTAGATTCCAGTCTAATAGCACGCTTCAATTCACGTTGTCATGGAACCAGGGAGAAAAGCACACGAAAATATTCCCTTACCATTAAAATAGTTGCAGCAAAGACAGAGGGAAGCCACGTCACGGCGTTAAGAAAGTGACTGATGTTGAAATGTCAGATCAGGTGCGATTAGATTGCAGATACTTCTTTGGATTTTGTCCAGAATCTCAAGGTGAATAGCAAGAGCGCTTGACCAGGTATAGCAACAGTATTTAATTCACGGAAGAATGGTAGATTTATAAATGTGCAAGATGGATTATGACAAGAAAAACTTCTGGCCTAACACAGAGACCCAAACTTCCTAGCAGTAGATGCTGCTATAGATCTGATATATTCGTTCCACTTCAGGTCGGTTGAAAAAGTGTGGCCAAAGAGGTGCAGTGCATAGCTTTCAGGGAGACTAGCATCAGACTTGTTAATTGCAGGCGGGAAAGTTTATGGTGGTTAAAGAGGAGTAGGTTTTGATTTTGGGGTATTAAAATTTACAAGCAATTTCCTGTCCCGGTTAACCACTGATTGGAGGCCTCTTTCAAGAGAAGCAGCCAAGTTTACTTTGTCAGCCTTGGAAGATTTACAATTGAGACGAGAGTAAATGGTGGTGTCATCTGCACAGATGCCCACTTGGGAATTGATGACATCAGGAGGATCATTTTTGAAGATCAGAAACAGCATGAGACCTAGGATAGAGCCTTGAAGTATAACCGCATTCGTGTGAAAGGATCTGGAAGATTGCCCGTTCAAAATGACCTCCAATTCACTATTCGATAGACACTGTTTGATTAAATCAAACAATCATCCAGAAATACATAGCCCTGGAGCTTGCGCAGAAGGCTAGCATGCCAAACCCTGTCAAATGCTTTCGAGATATCTCGAGCAACAGCTCGAGCTTCACCATTATTATCAAATATACTGGTATACAAATTCAGTAATGACCGTCAGCACATCAGCGGTAGACCTGACGAAGCGGAAGCTGTATTGTTCGTCAGAGAGTAACTCGTGAGAAGTGAGATGCTTAACTGCTTCAGCAAACCCTTTCCGAATTCTCTACACTGACATCAGATTGACACCCAAACACACTGAAATGTTCGTCATGTAGGTTCCGGAGAGAATGCCAAGCTGTAAATCACGCTGTTTCCAAATTTCTGGCAGAGTCATTTTTTTTTTTCATAATCATTTCAACCCAAACAAGGCAGTCTTACTTCCACTGGTGCGTAGTGGGTTACATAAGAGGAAAGTGATGAGAAAGAGGAACAAGTTATAGGGGGTGTCAAAAAATGGGTAAGAAAAGGATGAGAACACTGGTGTGAAGAAAGATGATGAGAGTAAAGTGGATGGTGAAAAGAACATGAGGGGAAGGATACGTGTCAGAGAGATGGGAGATAACAATTGACCTTACATTTAAATTCTTGGAGATTGTAGCTGTCAAGAAAGCAAGTATACGGAAAGAAATATCTACAGGGTGTCCATAAAGTTCGTGTGCACTTTAAAAATTTTATAACTTTATTTGTATTTGCTATAGAAATAATTTGTAAAAAGGATTTTTTTTAATCATATCACCCCGAGCAAGGCGGTAACGCCACTGATGTGCAGGGGCTACGTAAGAGTGAAAAGATTGGAAAAGAGAAAGCCGGAAAACACATCCTAAACAGGGAACAAGGGATGAGCCTCTTAACCTGTTCAATAGACGTGGGTGGAGTGTGAACCGGGCGATAGATAGATCTACCTACTCCAATTGAAAAAAAAAACCAAAGTGAGAAGATTGGAAAACAGAAAGCCGGAAACCACATCCTAAACAGGGAACAAGAGATGAACCTCTTAACCTATTCAATAGATGTGGGTGGAGTGTGAACCGGGCGATAGATTTATCTACTCCAATTGAAAAAAAAAACTAAGTGAGAAGATTGGAAAAGAGAAAACCGGAAACCACATCCTAAACAGGGAACAAGGGATGAGCCTCTTAACCTGTTCAATAGATGTGGGTGGAGTGTGAACCAGGCGATAGATCTATCTACTCCAGTTGAAAAAAAAACAAGGTGCGAAGATTGGAAAAGAGAAAACCGGAAACCACATCCTAAACAGGGAACAAGTGATGAGCCTTTTAACCTGTTCAATAGCTGTGGGTGGAGTGTGAACCGGGCGATAGATCTATCTACTCCAATTGAAAAAAAAAAACTAAGTGAAAAGATTGGAAAAGAGAAAGCCGGAAACCACATCCTTAACAGGGAACAAGGGATGAGCCTCTTAACCTGTAAAAAAGTAGATCTATATCTTTTAATGTTTTATTGAAATTTTATTTAAGTTTCCACATGCCCTCCATCATTAATAATACAAAGGGTAATACGATTTTGAAGTTCACGGAAAACATTTGCCAATTGATTTACAGTAATACCTGAAATCCCATTAGTTATTTTAGCTTTCAAATCTTCTAATGAACTAGGTTTGGTTACATATACAATTGTTTTCACGTGTCAGTTGAAGCCCTGGATCAAATTGATTCTGAAAAAAAGAAAATATTTCTTTTTACTTATCTAAAGATTGTTGCAAATTTTGTGGTAAAGATTTAGTCAATAACTATACTTAAAACAAGTTACATTAAACTTTATAACTTTCAGATCTTTGGGACACTGACTTCAGCCAATCTAGATTCCTGGTTCAGTTGGTGTACGACGTATTACCAAGCGCTACTAACCTTCACATATGGGGGGAAATAGATTCACCGAAGTGCCCCTTGTGCTCTGGGTGGGGATCACTGCAACACATATTGAGCGGGTGCAGAACTGCTCTGACGGACGGGCGCTATCGGTGGCGTCATGACAAGGTTTTGGAGGCTACAGCGCTCATTATTGCTGAAGCTTTGCAGAGCAATAAAATCATCCTAGAAAAAAGAGCGATCTGCTTCGTTAGAGTAGGTGCAAAGCCGAGTAAGGAGGTTGCAGGATCTCATTCCCTGTTATCGTCCGCGTCAGATTGGCAGATGCGAGTCGATCTTGGGAAACAATTAAAATTCCCTACACATATATCGTCCTCCAAACTTTGTCCAGACATAATCGTTTATTCGGACGCCACGAAACAGATTATTTTGCTGGAGTTAATGGTTCCATGGGAGGAGCACACGCAAGAGGCATTTGAGAGGAAGTACAGCAAATATCAAGGGCTCTTAGACGAGTGTAGAACTAAAGGATGGCGTACTCATTGTTTCCCAGTCGAGATCGTCTGTAGGGGGTTCGCAGGAAAGTCAATGATACGAGCCCTTACTAACCTAGGGATAACTGGACAAAAAAGAAGGCGAGCGATTCAAATGATCTTGGAATCCGTCGAGAAGGCCACCAGGTGGTTGTGGATAAATAGAGCTAATGAGTGGCCTAAAACTACTACAAAAAACACGAGAATACCAATACAACCAAGCATACCCAATCTATAACATCGAATAACCCAAGTGAAGCCTTGATTAATTACCTTTCTGGGGAACTTATATAATGCACGTCCTAAAGCTAGTAGCAGTTTTTTTTTTCTGGGTGCGAGCCGAATACTGATCATATTCGGTTGGGTCGTCCATCGAAAAAGTCTGTTGTTTATTGAGACCCGAAACTTCTAATGACATGGGAGCAACAACACTGACGAAGCACCTGGATTCGGCACTTTAAGGTGTATTTTAATAAATTATAATTTTTTTCTAAGTGCACGCGAACTTTATGGACATCCTGTATATATATTTTTGAATTGCGTCATGGTGCTCTTTTTTTTTCTTTTTTTTTTTTCACAGACGGTACCGAATTAGTCCTACTATACTGTTTAGTCAACAAAATAGAAAACGCTCATGCGCAAAATGAAAAATATGAAATGCCGACAATTTAATCATCGCATCCTGTATACATTACGAAGGGCTTTGTCTATGTAAAATGTGTGATCTTAGCGTGTCGTGTTTTATTTGAACTTTTTTACAAAAATTGTCAGTAGAAAATATGGAGCCATTTCTGATCTTAGGTCATTGGTTGGGACTCAAAAGCAAATAAATATATAACAGAAAGGAAATAATAATAATAATAATAATAATAATAATAATAATAATAATAATAAGAAGAAGAAGAAGAAGAAGAAGAAGAAGAAGAATACGTATTTATTCATTTTATTTATTCATTCATTTTATTTATTTATTTATTTATTTATTTTTCGATAACCTTATTTTTGACGACTTTAATGAAAGAATAACAGAATATACAGAGGCGAACAAATTATTATTTTTAAATTTCACGGCAATAATAAACTCAAACGTACGTCAACTTTTTCTTTTGCAGTAAATTTTGATTTTTTTTTTATCTTAACAATTATTTTTGTTGTAAGGACTAGTGATGGTAGCAACATTTTTTTTTTAACCAGCGTCTTTCTCTTTGAATTCCAATCGCGTCTATGTCAGCTGTCACTTGGCAACCCATTTAGGAGAAGGAAAACTCCGAACAACAACCCGCAACTCAAGGTGTTAATTGTGCCGAGGAGTGAATGGCTACTACTTTATGAGATCACAAACGATCCCCTACAGGCTTCGGGACCCTGCTTGCAAAAGACCGTTACCCAACGTGCCGGGCAACTTTGGGTGGACTTTTGGACCCGTGCGTCACTCGTCAGAAAAATATGAGAAATACAAAGAGAAATAAAAAGTCCAGTGGATAAACAGGGAGCCCGTCCTTCAGGAGGGAACCTACCTGAGGTCGAAAAATCTGCCATAGGAACAAGCTCCTACACAAAGAATGAATCTTCAGTCCCCACAACCAGCATAATCCTAATGATGACCCTGAAAATTCTCCAGCTAAATCTATAACCGTATATTTAAGAAAGGAAAATTAAAATGGTCTCGTGAAGAGTACAAAGTCGTTATGACTGCATTTCATGAAGCATTACTCAAACCTCAAAGAAACATCACTCGCCAAACATATGACATTTGGCGTGAAAAAGTTGGTCAAGCAAATAGAAAGTATATTGACGAAAATAAATTAGCCAATGTACGAAGATATATTATGTGAAATAACCGATTGACAGAGGCTAAAATTAATGAGATAAAAAGAATTACAACCAGAATAGACGAATCAGCAAAATATGAAAAGGAACCGGAATCAGAAATAAAAAGTAGTAACATCAAACAAGCCACATGTCATCATCTAGAAACCGTGATACACACAAATCACTGTGAAAATAATGCTGTAAGTTTAGAAGTGCTGGAAAGGTGTGATCTGAGTCAGTTACAAGACGACAATAAAAGGAGTTCAGAACAATTTGAACAGAATTATTTTACGAAAAACAAGAACAGTATACAAGAAACCAAGGAAGAAATCAAGAACCATATAAGTCAAATACAAAATATAGCAATAGAGGAACGAGAACAGCTCCCAAAATTACAACCAACAAAGCATAACCTCGAAACTATTAAGCTCTACAATGCAGCACTCAAATTAATTTTGGATGAAGAAGACATTCATATAAATCTGAATGAAGCAATATATGCATCAGCAATAGCAGCAACAAAAAAACTGAACATCAAATTAAAAACAAGGCAGTCTCGCAGACATGAATATCCACCTTGGAAAAGAAAAATAGAAAAAGAAATCGAACAACTTAGAAGTGAACTATCAGTACTCAATGAACTGACAAGAGGAATAAATGTAAGAACTAGCAAAGGCAGAAGAGTCGAAAAAATCCAACATTATAAATGAAAATGAAGTCCTATCAACTAAGAAAAGAATAAAGCAAACAATACAACTGAAGGCTCAAAGAATAAGACGCTATGAAAAAAGATCAAGATTTTAGACAAAACAAGATTTTTTAAACCGATGCAAAGAAATTTTACAGGGAAATAGGTAAAAAAAGAATTGAAGAAATTATACAGTTCTGGGAAAAAATATGGGCTTGCCCTAAAGAACATAACGAAGTAGATTAGATTGCGCAAGAGATAGACCGAATGAAAAATAAACCAGAACAGACATGGGCTGGATTCACAGAAGAGGATGTTAAATGTACACTGAAAAAAAAGCACACAATTGAAAATTTCTGGAATAGATAAAATTCCTAACTTTTGGTTATATTATTTAAATACAGCACATAAAACCTAGCCAAAGAACTTCAAGAAATGGTTAACGATCCCACTAAAATTCCTGCATGGATGACCAAAGGAATTACATTTTTTCTACCCAAGAATAGTGACACAAACAACCCGAAAAACTACAGACCAGTTACATGCCTTCCGACAACATACAAACTATTAACATCTATTTTAACAAAACAGACCTATTTCTTCTTGGAAAGAAATGACACACTACCGCTTGAACAAAAAGGGTACAAACGTGGCTGGTACGGATGTAAAGACCAATTACTTATTAACAGAATGTTCCTGGAAAACTGCTACAATGCAAAGAAAAATCTTAGTACTGCCTGGATAGATTATCGTAAGGCATTCGATAGTGTACCACATTCCTGAATCTTAAAGACTTTAAATATATACAAGATTTCACCCGTCATTATCAATTTCATCAAACAATGTATATCGATAGGAAAACAACCCTTTACCTCAATCATATAAATGGAACCTATAAGTCTGGTGAAATAAACATCAAAAGAGGTATATTTCAAGGTGACTCTTTGTCTATCTTACTACTCTGCATATCATTAATAGCACTAACCAGTCAACTTAACAAGAGAGAATGTGGTTATAAAATAGGCCAAAAGAAAATAAGCCATCTATTTTACATGGATGACTTAAAGTTGTATGCTAAGAATGATAATGAGCTGGAAGGTCTTTTGCAAAATGCTTCAGCGAAGACATAGGAATGAAATTCAATTGGAATAAATGTGCTAAAGCTACAGTTTTACGTGGATCGCTACAACAAACATCCTCAATTAGCTTAGACCCTGCTATAACAATAAAGGATTTAGAGCTAGAAGAAGCTTATAAATACCTAGGTGTAAATGAGAATGAAAACATTCACCATAAGAAAATGAAAGAAATAGTGCGTAAATAGTACTATAGAAGGCTACGACTGATATTAAAAACTGAATTGAATTCTCAGAACAAAATTATGGCCATTAATAGCTTTGTCATCCCAGTTGTCCAATATAGTTTCAACATCTTAAATTGGACTCTAAACGACATCAGGCGAATGGATTCTAAAACAAGAAAGCTTCTTCCTAAGCATGAGATGCATCATCCAAAGGCTGATGTAGACCGTCTATACATACCCCGTAAAGAAGGTGGAAGAGGTCTTATTCAGCTAGAATTGTCATACAAGACAACAACTATTGGCTTACTAACATACATAGACACAACAAAGGACGGGATGATACAATAAGTCAAACAACATGAAAACAGAAAGAAAAAATATTCAATAATAAAAGAAGGCAGTAAATACAAACAAGATTTATATTTAGTAGATTCTGTAGAAAAGCAAAACAGAAGCCAAGAACCAACTATTGCGGCAAAAAATATGAAAATGAAAGCCAAGGATAAATCTCTTGAACAGATGAAACAGCGCTGGCAAGACAAACCTCTGCATGGCCAATATCCAGAACGTGCCAATAAGTTCAATGTTGATTAAGTTAATACTCATCGATGTTACGTGCATCTGGATTAAAGTCTGAGACTGAAGGCTTTATTCTTGCAGCGCAAGACCAAAGTCTTTTCACTAGGAACTTTCAGGTAAATAGTATACATAATAATGTGGGTCCAAAATGCAGGTTCTGTGATAAATACCAAGAAACACTAGACCATCTAATCTCAGGATGTTCTGTGCTTGCCCCAAATGAATATAAAAATCGCCACGATAGAGTGGGGCAATATTTACATTGGACGGTGGGCAAACACTATGAAAAATATGTAAACAAGCACTGGTATGAACATCACCCAGCACCGGTTACAGAAATAGATGTCACCATTCTATGGGATTACACCATCTACACAGACAGAAAAATCGAAGCAAATAGGCCGGACATTATTGTTAAAAACCAGAAAGAAAAAACTTGCCTATTGATTGATATGGCTTGTCCAGCGGATTCTAACATAGCAACCAAGGAATTCGAAAAACTGTCAAAATATAAAAACCTGGAAATTGAAATGGAAAAAAATGTGGAAATTGAAAATAAGTATCGTGCCAGTGATAGTAGGTGCACTTGGAATGATAAAAAATGGAACAAAAAAACACATTGAAAGAATCCCTGGAAACCCCAGCTTAAGAGATATACTAAAATGTGTTATTAAGTACAGCCCACACACTAAGGAGAGCTTTGTCTATGTGATGCTAGGGATGTTAGGGGGGATAGAAAAACATGAAATGGAGTCATAACAACACATCACGACCTGCCTTAGGTCTTCCCGCAGACTTGGTTGGTTGTGTGACCATAGCAGAAATCGAAATATGATGAAAAATGACAACATAATCCTGACAACTTTTTACACTTTTACTGTGACACCAATAAAAGGTAAACGCAAATTCTACTCCATCAGCTTCTTTTCTCGCACTTCCCACCTGTGGAATTCCCTTCCGTTTACTTGCTTCCCCGACAGCTACAATCTCCAAGAATGCTCCTTTCTCCGTCCGCTCCACTCTCATCAGTATTCTCATCCTTCTCTTACCCATTTCGTAACACCCCCTATAACCTGTCACTCTTTCACATAACTTTCCTTCTATGTAAGCTCCTGCTCACTAGTGGCAGTAAACTGCCTAGCTTGGGGTTATATGATTATAAAAAAAACTAACTGCTATTCCAGTGTTTCTAAAAAAGAATTTAAAAAATTGTCAAATTATCAGGACCTGCAAATCGAAGTAACAAAAATATGGAAACTTAAAACTACAACTACCCCTATTGTAGTCGGGGTATTGGGTATAATAAAGAAGGGTATCGAACATCATGTGAGTCAAATTCCTGGTCACATCAGCATATCAAAAAATTACATTTTTTGCGGAACTGCACATATCATCTGTGGAAAATTTTAAATCTGAACGAAACCTTACAAATGTGCATAAATAAATTTCTTACAGGGTCCTTTTTACCCGTAGACACCGGGGAGAACTTGAACAACAAAATTACACTCTGGCAAGATGATACAACTCACAATAATAATAATAATAATAATAGTAGTTGTAATGATGCGCGTTGTGGCGCAGTGGATATCGACTCGGAACAAGAAATCGGAAAGCAGAGTTCGAATTCCAGTTGGATCCCTTGCATTCACTTACGCATAAATACCTGTGGAAAAAGTATTCATCCGTGTCTTCTCTCCAGCTATGGAGATTAGTTCTGTAGCCTTGATTGGCAATCAGTTCTACCGTCGAAAATAATAGCAACCTACTTCGGAGAAATCTCCTTCCCAGTCAGTCATGTTCCTTTTGAGACATGATCGCTCAAGTTTCTATCACGTATGGCACATAACTAAGTAGTTTTATAAAAAGAAAAACAGTAACACATATTTTCAGTAGAGTAGCAGTCCATGAGAATGAATGCAATCAATGTCAGGAGAGGCAGCTCATAAGAAGAAAGCTAATGCAAGATGTGTGGGCAAGATGATGAGACAGTTAACCACATATTTGCTGAATATCTTAAGTTGGTACAAATCTAAACTTATTTATAAATGGAACTTTGTCTCTGTGTGTATGTGTGTGTGTGCGTGTGTCTGTGTGTGCCCGTTACATATAGACTCCGAAACGGCTGAACCGATTTTCTTGAAAATTTACACAGTTGTACTATAAGAGTCTGCGAGTGTTCTTAGCTAGGTTTTGTGTTGCGGTACCCCCGATAAATATCGAAAATCGATAATCGAAAAAATCGGCTTATGGAAGGAGTGGTCCGATTTTAATCAAATTTGATACACTCATAGACAAAGACGTAAGAAACGATATTCAGAAGTTTCAAGGTTGCAGTTCTTACAATAGTGCAGAAAATCGATAATATATATATATATATATATATGAAAGGCAAGATGTGTGTGTGTGTGTGTGTGTGTGTGTGTGTGTGTGTGTGTGTGTGTGTGTGTGTGTGTGTGTGTGTTTATCTCCCTGTAAGTCTATTTTTTCAGCCTTTTTATTTTAGTTTTTGCTTCGGGTTTGGCTCTAAGTAGGTACAATTGTAGTTCTTAGTCTCAGCCATGATAACATTTCCTCAGAAGACTTATTTAAAATTCAGTTTACGACGAAAAAACTTATTTGATATCGATACCAGGAAATCAAAATTTGACTTACATCCATTCATTTTTCTTTCAGTCTACGGTTTTTGCTTTAACTGGAAACAACTATTGCTTTTTAGTTTTTTGTGCCAACGTCTAAAGAGTCTGAGCTCCAGGATCATGGATTAGTTTTAAAGCTTTCATTACACCCGAGCAACGCCGGGCTATATTGCTAGTGGAGTATAAACCCTAATTGGAGTAGATAGTACCAATTGGAGTAGATAGTACCTACTATCGCCCGGTCTCACACTCCACCCACTTCTTTTGGACAGAGTAGAGATGATCGCCTTGTTTCTTGTTTAGGAAGGGGTTCCCGGTTCATCTCCATTTTCGGTCTTAGTGTTAGTTCAGCCGGAAGCTCTTTGCAGTTACTGAGTATGGTGGCAACTTCTCTTCATTCTGAGGGTACCGGGTTGGCAGTTTCCTGGTTGCTGCTTCCGACTGGTAGTTAGGAGCCCGAACTTTTGCGTAGCGTCTTAAGAGGCTGCTCTGATCAACAGTTGAATAATATCGGGGTTCTTGTAGTGCCATATCGCGCATGGACGGGCGTCCCTGCATGAACCTCCGGTGGGCCACCCCGAGGCCACATTATGTAGCAGGCTGCGCCAGTCTCCATCCTTTACATGCTGCAAACAAGTGACCGACTGACACTGCTCCAGACCTCTCTCCTTAACTAAATCACAATGAAAAAAGTAAACTAAATTAGCAAAATTAAACCAGCTAGTCAGAAAACGCCCAAACCCGTCTGCGTCTCTTTCACAAACATCCGAGGTATCCGCACTAACTTTTACAGCGTAGAATCATTCCTTCACACTAACTCACCTGATATCTTAGCCCTATGTGAAACCAACCTTGACCCTCCTATCCCCTCTTCTGAGTTTCACGTTCCTGATTACCTTCCCCTCTTCAGGAAGGACTCCAATGTCCATATGCGTGGGTTTGGTGTTTATGTCAGCGAACACCTCCCTCTAGCTAGGGTGACATCTCTTGAATCCCTGGATTACTCTTTCATGTGTTTCCGTCTATCACTTCTAAGCTCGGTTAACTATCTTTTCTTTCTCTACCGCTTCCCTGCCTCCTCTGACTGCTCGGTACTTGACAGCATCTCTGACAATATCGACAAGGCCTTTTCTTCTCATCCATCTGCCCATATATTTGTGTTTGATGACTTCAACGCCCACCACACCAAGTGGCTGGAGAATTCTGTCACCGACCTTGCTGGTGTCCACACCATGAATTTTTCAGTCACCTAATCTCTTACGCAAGTGGTGGAATTCCCCACGCGTTTCTCCAGTAACCCTAACGGAAGGGACTCACTACTAGACCTCTGCTTCACTTCCATCCAAGACTCTTGTACTACCAGACAGCTCTGCCCTCTCGGAAACTCTGACCACACTGTAGTTTCCGTCAACATTTCATTCCACTCCCACCCTACCCAAGAAACCCAGACAAGTAGAATATCCTACTGCTACCAAAGAGCAGACTGGGATTCGTTCCGAGACTTCCTCTGTGGCGTCCCTTGGAACAACGTTTTTAGTCTTCCCGTTGAAGACTGTGCACCCGAGGTCTCCTCCTGGGTTAAGGCTGGCATCGATGCTTTCATCTCTGCCAGAAAATTTCAGCTTAAATCTCATTCGTTCCATGGTTCACGCCCGCTTGCTCGGCCGCCATTGCCCACCGGAATCATTTCTTCCGGCTCTATCGTAGCTACGCGTCGGACCAAAACAGGCGCCTTTTCGCCTCAACTCGTAATAGGTGTAAAAAGATACTTAACGAAGCTAAGATGTTGTTTGCTGCCAGAATGAAGCAACATATAGCATCCTCTAAGTTCGGCGCCAAAGACTACTGGCGACTCTGTAAAAGCGTGCTTAACAAGAGCAAGTCCTCAATACCCCCACTAATCAATGAATTTGAGGTCCTCACCTCCTCAGCGGACAAGGCTGAATGCTTTGCCCGCAGATTCTCGACTAATTCGAGACTGGATTCGTCTGGAGTTTCTACACCCGACTTCCCACCTAGAACTGAGGCTCAACTGAATGACTTCCACATTACACTCTCGCTGGTTTCTAATATAATCTCAAAACTTGACCCCCACAAAGCGAGCGGAGGGGACGAAATCCCAATCATAGTCTTGAAAAAATGTGCCCCCGAAACTCTCCTCTGTCTTCTCTAAGCTCTACAACTTCTGCCTATCTGCTTCCTGCTTTCCTACCTGTTGGAAGTCTTCCTCTGTAGTTCCTATATTTAAGAACACCGGAGAACACTCGGACCCCGCAAATTACCGCCCTATCAGCCTTCTTCCGATCTTTGGCAAAGTGTTCAAAGCCATTATCAACGCCGAGGTGGTCCAGCATCTCACTGCCCACAAGCTCCTCTCGGACAAACAGTATGGCTTCCGCTTCACCAGGTCTACTGCTGATATCCTAACGACAATCACAGAGTACATATACCAGGCTTTTGACAAGAATGGTGAAGCCCGAACCGTTGCCTTGGATATCTCTAAAGCGTTCGACAGAGTCTGGCATGCTGGCCTTCTACGCAAACTGCGGAGCTATGGTATAACTGGACATTTGTTTGAGCTAATCCAGTCCTTCCTCTCTAACCGCACATTAAAGGTGGTATTAAACGGACATGCCTCCCAGATCTACCATACGAACGCTCTTTCTGATCTACATTAATGATCTCCCTGATGCCATAAGTTCCCAAGTAGGTATGTACGCCGATGACACCACAGTCTACTCTCGCCTTGACCAAGCATCTGGTGTGGGCGACAAAGCGAACCTTGCAGCCGAGCTTGAAAAGGACCTCCAATCCGTAGTGAACTGGGGTAAGAAATGGCTCGTAAATTTTAATGCTTCTAAAACGAAGCTGTTATTAAACAACCATCATAGACAATCGCACCTACCTCCCATTAGCATGGACCAGGCTTGCCCCCACCCCAGAGAGTAAAACACTGCGCCTCCTTGGTCTCACACTTTCAGCGGACCTCAAGTGGAATGACTATATCGAATCCATTGCTAAATCCACTGCTATGAAAGTCGGTTTCTTGTGCAGGGCCCGGAAGTTTTTTCCGTCTGAATCTATCCTGCACATATATAAATCTACCATCCGCCCGTGCATTGAATACTGCTGCCACATCTGGTCGGGTGCCCCTGCTATTCTCCTCGGCGTTCTTGACAAAATGCAACGGAGAGTCTGTAATGTGATCGATACTGACTTGGCAGACCGGCTGCAGTCTCTCTCTCACCGGCGTGACGTGGCTTCCCTGTGTCTCTTCTATAAATACTTTCACGTCTTCTGCTCAGTTGAATTTAGATCACTGGTGCCCCCTAGGTACGAATTTGCATGAGATACTACATTAGCAACTAGGTCCCACCCTTTTACAGTGAAACCGATAAAATGTAACCGCAATTTCTATTCCAACAGCTTCTTTTCTCGAACTTTTCGACTGTAGAATTCCGTTCCACATGATTGCTTCCCCGACAGCTACAATCTCCAGGAGTTTAAATGTAAGGCCAATAAACACCTCCTAACACACTAACTCGCATCCATTCTCTCAAACACTCTTCCCATCTACCCAACCCTCAGCTTCGGTATCCTTACCCGTCTATCACCCTCCTTCTGACATTTCATATATCTAACCACTCTTTCTCTTTACCTTCCCCTATATAACCCCATGCACAATAGTGGCAGCGGAATGCCTTGCTTGGGGTGAAATGTTTAAAAAAATAAAAAAATAAACGGCGACATGATTGGATTCTAAGAAGCGGTAGAAGTGGTGTCACTGAAGCACTAAGATCCGACCTTATTGTTAGAATAGGCTAATAATGAGAAGAATATGAATATAAAATAAGGAGAAAAGTAAGTGTCTCATTATTGATTTTGCTGGGTTTTTTTAATAACCGTTGTGGCGAAATCTTCGTCGCCAATCTTCGTCGCCAATTTGTTGTGGCCTGTTTGGGTCAGAAAGAAAGACACGGAAAACAAGTAGGTAGGTTAAAACAGTGTATTAGAATAACAGAACATCTATACAAATAAGTGTGTTAGTAATCAGAAAAATAGAAGTGTAAGTCTGAACGGTATAGTTACGCTGCGTCTCGACTGTCACTTGACTGCCTCTAGATTCACTCAGCTGCGTCACAGTTGCGTTTCCGGAAGTCACGCAGGTTATTACTTATTGATGGAAGAAGAGTCCATTTCTATAGATAGAGAACCATAACAATAATATAAACGTCAACCCAAAAGAATCTGAAAAGATAGAAGAATACCAGCTAGAAAGATGGAAGAATACCAGCTAGAAAGATAGACGTATACCAGCTAAAAAGATAGAAGAATACCAGCTAGAAAGATAGAAGAGACGAATACCAGCTAGATAGATAGAAGAATACCAGCTAGAAAGATTGAAGAATACCAGCTAGAAAGATAAAAGTATACCAGCTAGAAAGATAAAAGAATACCAGCTAGAAAGATAGAAGAATACCAGCTAGAAAGACAGAAGAATACCAGCTAGAAAGATTGAAGAATACCAGCTAGAAAGATAGAAGAATACCAGCTAGAAAGATAGAAGAATACCAGCTAGAAAGATAGAAGAATACCAGCTAGATAGATAGAAGAATACCAGCTAGAAAGATTGAAGAATACCAGCTAGAAAGATTGAAGAATACCAGCTAGAAAGATAGAAGAATACCAGCTAGATAGATAGAAGAATACCAGCTAGAAAGATTGAAGAATACCAGCTAGAAAGATAGAAGAATACCAGCTAGAAAGATTGAAGAATACTAGCTAGAAAGATAGAAGAATACCAGCTAGAAAGATAGAAGAATACCAGCTAGAAAGATAGAAGAGTACCAGCTAGAAAGATAGAAGAATACCAGCTAGAAAGATTGAAGAATACCAGCTAGATAGATAGAAGAATACCAGCTAGAAAGATAGAAGAATACCAGCTAGAAAGATTGAAGAATACCAGCTAGATAGATAGAAGAATACCAGCTAGAAAGATAGAAGAATACCAGCTAGAAAGATAGAAGAATACCAGCTAGATAGATAGAAGAATACCAGCTAGAAAGATAGAAGAATACCAGCTAGAAAGATTGAAGAATACCAGCTAGAAAGATAGAAGAATACCAGCTAGATAGATAGAAGAATACCAGCTAGAAAGATAGAAGAATACCAGCTAGATAGATAGAAGAATACCAGCTAGAAAGATTGAAGAATACCAGCTAGAAAGATAGAAGAATACCAGCTAGAAAGATTGAAGAATACTAGCTAGAAAGATAGAAGAATACCAGCTAGAAAGATAGAAGAGTACCAGCTAGAAAGATAGAAGAATACCAGCTAGATAGATAGAAGAATACCAGCTAGAAAGATAGAAGAATACCAGTTAGAAAGATTGAAGAATACCAGCTAGAAAGATAGAAGAATACCAGCTAGATAGATAGAAGAATACCAGCTAGAAAGATTGAAGAATACCAGCTAGAAAGATTGAAGAATACCAGCTAGAAAGATTGAAGAATACCAGCTAGAAAGATAGAAGAATACCAGCTAGAAAGATAGAAGAATACCAGCTAGATAGATAGAAGAATACCAGCTAGAAAGATAGAAGAATACCAGCTAGAAAGATAAAAGAATACCAGCCAGAAAGACAGAAGAATACCAGCTAGAAACACAGAAGAATACCAGCTAGAAAGATAGAAGAATACCAGCTAGAAAGATAGAAGAATACCAGCTAGAAAGATAGAAGAATACCAGCTAGAAAGATACCAGCTGCAGAAGATATGGAATATGAATGTAGACCTAATTCATGTAGTAATGGATGCACTTGAAAACTGGAAAAAAAAAAACACTTAGGAAGAATTGGAATTGAGACCAAGTTTGTAGAGCTCCAGCGAACTTCAAGTATTTTTCAAAAACGTTCTTGTTAGGATTCTTGTCGATATCGTGCCTTAAGAATAGGATTCCCATTGACTACGTCAATGTGCAACATCAGCATAATAATTTCGTGCTATTCAATATTGTAAATTTGGGAACGGTCTCGAAGAACCAAGAGAAATGGATAGAAGAACTCAAAATTAGAGATTGTCGTTGTTGAAGACACTTGTGGTGAATACAGAATTAAAAGCAACTCTTTTCTCTTCACTGTTTTCGCAATCCAGTGGGAAATCTAATTTTGACCAATAGGAAAAAGGAATGACTCCGTACTGAAGGAAAAAGACAAAAGCCAAATTTCGCGATCTGATGTTAAATATTTTCTAACCAATGAAAAGGAGTGATTTACAAAACTGAGAGAAGTTAACAAGCCTATGCGAAAATAGTTCTTTGGTATATATATATATATATATATATATATATATATATAGAGAGAGAGAGAGAGAGAGAGAGAGAGAGAGAGAAAGAAAGAAAGTTGAATCAGTGAAATAAGAGCAGAGATTAGATACAACATCACCACGATGTGACAAAAGACATTTCAATCTGCTGAACCGAAAATGTCTCAACGACATACATTCCCTCTCCTTTCCTCTTTTCATGCTATTTTCCTTTATCTCTTCTTCTTCGTACTCACCATTCTTGCTCTCAACAAAGAAAAAAAGAAGACAACAACAACAGTGCAACACTTCAACTGACTCCTAAAAGTTAACGTCAAAGTACAATTTTCTATTATTGCTTTACCTTTCTTTTTCACTTTCTCGTCGTCCACAAAAAGAAAGAAAGAAACACAGACTTTATTACTACTTTGTTAATCTTTTTCTGCATACATACATTTCGCTACAACTACGAACTCTGGATTCACTTTACTCCATACTAAACTTTCTTTTCGGATATTTACACAGTTAATAATTTCACTTCCTACAAAATGATATTATTCTGTTCTGTAAATAAATTTCCATTTAAGCATACAGACGAAACACTTATATTCTTCCAATTATCTGATGATGATAACCTTAACATATGGAGATTTCGGTTATGTTTGGCACAAGGCCAAATTAATAAGTATGACCGAACTTCGTATAGAAGGGTATGCGGGAGTATTGAAAAGACTTGCTATCACTTGATCTCCAGTGTAAGCCACTCGTTACGACTGGTATAGTGATTTTTAAGCGTTGTTTAGATGTGGCACAAGGTAAAAAATATGGGGCAGTTAGTGACTATTCTGTTGTAATTGATCAAGCGAGACAAGCTTTCTAACCTTTACACCACGTGGACGTGCTCGAATGATTTTATAAGCGTAGCTTAGATGTGATACAAGGCTGAATGTGTGGATCCATCAATGAGGATCGAACTCACTACTCAGTCGCAATTAATCTAGCGAGACAATCTTGTTAACCATTACAACATGTCGAAGTGCTCACCCGTTACGACCACTATGAACATTCAAGGGGGCGGGAGGGGGAAATAATTTAATGGTAGATAACTCTTTACTATTTTGTATAGAATTATCTCCCGTGGATAATTTCATAATTTCGTTCGCTATTGTATTTGATATCAGTCAGTCAGTTAAGTGTAGGTACAGCCACTTAATTTCGATACCAAGTGCCATACGTGAAACACGCTGGGGCGAGCATGTCTCGAAACAGACATGACTGACTGGGCAGAACATTATCCCGCAGTAGGTTGCCATTGCTTTCTACGGTAGACTGGTTGCCAGCCAAGACTGTAGAACCCAATCTGTCCTGTTATTTAACCCATAACTGGAAGGAAGAGACGGATTAATACCTTTTCCAAGGGTATTTGCGCGTAAGTGAATGCAATGAATTCAACAGGAATTCGAACGCGCTCTCCGATTTCTCGTTCCGAGCTGATATCCACTGCACCACAACGCACATCCTTTTCACATTTTTTAGCCTTTTCAGGCTAAAAAATCAATTCTGGAAAGAGCGATAATAGTTAGAGGACATAAGAAGCATATTTTGTTAACAAAACTGTTTTAAGAGAAGGACTTTATCTGTTCGGTCACTGAATATCGAAAGCTTCCTGTATGGAAACTGTTAATCTTACCACTTCCATCGCCATTCGAGCGATGGTGGGATGTACTGCTTGGCATTCGCGCTGGAAGCTTCAATACGAACATTTTAGAGTATCTTGGGGAGAATCTGAGAACAGTGTAGAGTATTCGGAAAAATTAGGATGAATCTAATACGGAAACTCGTAAAACTAACTCTTATCGCTCTGAGAAGAAATTGACTTCCGAATTTGTTAGTGAGATCCAGGCCATGATTAACAACGATTCCTCCCTTCAAGTGAATCAGGTCCATAGCCAGGGAGGCAGTGCTGCCCTTGATCAAGAGGATGGCTGCTGGAAGACCCCTATGTCTGGCAACCGGACACTGCACCATGCCGCACAGACAGGAGATGACAGTCATGGTTGTCATACAATTTCTGCAACCTCATCACCCTTACATCTGGCCACCTAACTACCTCAGACTGCACCCTCCTTGATTATTATGTGTGAGACGGGAGACGAGAGAGAAGAGCAAAACACCTTGTAATACCAAAGACAAGGAATATGGCAGCATTTACCAACTCAAACAAGAAAGCCGTCCAGAACATATTCAGCGGATTGCGAAGTTGTCTGGAGGCCGTGGGTGAAGCCATGGCGATTTTATTAAATAAACTAGCAGTTTAGCCCGGTTTCACTCGGGTAGTTTAATGAATAATAAGAATAAAAAACATATCATGAATTTACATAGCAAATACTTACACACTGTCCACCCTCGTCACTTTTATAGATATAGATAACAATGTAGAAGGTCTCTATTGGATTAGGGTGGTGAGGGGAAGGGCAACATATATAGATATAGATAATATAAAGTGGGGTGATCGATTCTATATTATAATCAATACATAAAATGATTCCTGACCTTTAGTTGATGGATGATATAGGATTTGTATCATATAATGGGGCTAGTTGGGACTTAGAATCTTTGAGGTATTATGGCGTTTGTAATATGAATGGTAAGTAAAAATGTAATGTTTTGGTGCAAGAAACATTGTATAGCTTGATTGGACCAGCGATTATGGCTGCCTAAGTTATTTAATATAAGACAGATGAAGACAATCCTTCCACATCCCTATTTTTGGCCCTGTGTCATATTTTTTGTACTAAAACAAAAATATCAATTTCTAAGAATATGATATTTATTGTACAATGAGGCACATGACCAAAAATGGACGGGGTTAGGATGGTCTTCTTCTGTCTTCAACTCAAATTTACCTATCCACAATCACTGACCCTGTCATACCACAGCAATCCAAACAAATTTTGGGGGTCTCATACATTGACACCCACACACACACACATACATACGCATGGTCACGCGGCGTCTACGTGACAGTCGTAGTTCCCGCCAAAAACGAAGCCTTTAAAAACCGGAAACAGCACGTGATACAGCAGTTAGGATTTCGTCCCGGGGCGAGGGCAGACAAGAACAGACATGCCTCCCTAACTCATACAAACACACGCGCACTAATTGCGGGTAGCAGTTAGTGGCGCAAATATTTTTTATTCTCTTAATTTTCTTCTCTGACATTAACTTTCATTGAAACCGGACTCTACAACTTCTTATGCATGCTTTCTCAACCCTATGTAACCTTTTTCAATATATTGTTTTTCCGTTTACTTTCGCCTTCTTGTTCATTCATAAATCTTGCTTCAAACCTTAACGAATGTTACGTCGAGTCGACCGTTAAAATATAAATCAGTAAGTGGACGCCCTTCATCCACTACAATGGTGACCCCGACGTGATCTCGATTCGGCGTAATTCAGTCCAGCATCGTTGGAAATGGAACTCAGCATTCTTCTGTGTCTATCAACAAGAACTACTATTCAACGTCGTTATCTCCCAACTCTTTCTACAGGACTCCAAGATGGCGACCCCACACAGAATTTTTACAATCGCACACTAGACAGCACAACTGTCATCTCTCTCTCCCAGGTTTTCCAGAAAAAGAGTAACACAACGTCGACTTAAAGACGTTTCTTTCAGCATTCAACGCAATGTCACTCAACCAAACACAACGTCGACTTAAAGACGCCTTTTTTTCTCAACCAGAACACTGAGGAAATCGACAAGCCGAATTATTAATACTGGAGAATTGAGACCTCCAGAAAATTCGACATTAAATCTCGATATCTTTTTAGTTCTCTCAAACGCGTACACTCGGTATCAACAAGCTTCAATCAACCACTTTGCAAATCAAAGTTTATAACCAACTGTTAATTCTTCTAACACCAACATAAAAATCCACACGTACAGCAAAACACGGAAACTCTTACAAACGCAAGAAACTCAACGTGGAGCATTGGAATAAATTAGAAGATCTTTAACAGACACATCAACTACTGAGAATTTACCAGAGCATGCCGCATCCTGGCACTCTGATAGGGGACACTGCAGCAAAATCCCTACTCACGCGCATCGCATTTCAGACTCTTCTTCTTTTCAGCCTACGAGAGACAACCAAAAAAAAAAAAAAAATTCACCTTTCACAAATTTTTCTCATTTTTCCATTTCACCATGTGCTTTTTGAGATTCCAATATGGCTGACCAGCAGTCAGACGTTTCAGCAACCTCCTCCCACACCTATGAGCAACGTCTGTGCCCCCACCTTTTTTTTCAGCAACCAGCCTTCTCTGTCATTTTTGGCATGATCACTACTACTACTACAAGCATCATCATCATAACCAAACCACCATATACACGGACATATTGAAAAAAATATTTTTAATATTTGTTTCAATCTAGGGGGGGCTATTTGGGGGTCTCATACATTGACACCCACACACACACACATACATACGCATGGTCACGCGGCGTCTACGTGACAGTCGTAGTTCCCGCCAAAAACGAAGCCTTTAAAAACCGGAAACAGCACGTGATACAGCAGTTAGGATTTCGTCCCGGGGCGAGGGCAGACAAGAACAGACATGCCTCCCTAACTCATACAAACACACGCGCACTAATTGCGGGTAGCAGTTAGTGGCGCAAATATTTTTTATTCTCTTAATTTTCTTCTCTGACATTAACTTTCATTGAAACCGGACTCTACAACTTCTTATGCATGCTTTCTCAACCCTATGTAACCTTTTTCAATATATTGTTTTTCCGTTTACTTTCGCCTTCTTGTTCATTCATAAATCTTGCTTCAAACCTTAACGAATGTTACGTCGAGTCGACCGTTAAAATATAAATCAGTAAGTGGACGCCTATCATCCACTACAAAATCACATGCTTACTTGCTTACTTACTTGGCACATTTTTGTGTGGGTTAGGGACCCAAATTGTCTCTGTCCTCGAAGACAGAGTGCGGCTCAGTTGTAGCTCCGTCCGCGAGGGCAGGATTGCAACAGAGAAAATTTACACTGAAAGATGCCCAGTCCCGGGAAACAGTGTCCCGCGACGCGCCACCCCATTGCAACAGAGAGGTGGACCAAGTGCTTGTCACCGGGGCCAGCTCAACCGTCGGTTGAGGGAACTGGGGAATTTTTGTCCTTGAGCCCGTCCGTACACGGTCGGGTCCCCACCTAAAAAAAATACATTGTGTAACATCCCGCACCAGTGCGGAAGCAGGATAAATAACCATACTACATCCACGGAAATAGCTGAGAACATTTTATCCTTATTAACTCCCCATTGTTGTGGACTTGTGTCAAACTTAGCTCATTTAAATAAATAATTTTAGTGGACTTTCAGTTAATTCTGCTGAGCACTGATTAGCAGGCCTGTAAACCTTTTGAAAATACAATGACTTCGATTCTCACATAATGCTGTCCTACTATGGCCTTTTAAAAGAATCAGTTCAGCTTCAGGAATATCTTGTAACCATTGAAGCACTTGTCGTTGGAAAAGAGTTAGCGTCCAAACCACAGATAGTAAGTTCGTATCTTAGGGTCCGTCATGAATGTGATTTTGATTCTAAGATGAATGGCACCCCAAAATATGAATGGTCAAATTCTTCTTCGAATTTGCAAAATTCTCGGCTGCGGTAAAATATTTATTTTATACCTTTCATTCCATAATCAATTTCATTACATTACGCTTGACAACCTTTTGTCTGTCATTATCTGTTGGATATTACGAAACAATGGCTTCGAAACTATATTGTTTTAAATAAGTCAGTTTACTCCCTCCCTCCCATACACAAAGAATTGGTTACGTGAGTAGTTATGATTTTTTTTAATTCAATATCGAATTGCTTGAGAAATCCGTGCTGGTTTACTTATATCGAACATTTCGTAATAAATTGTTTCGTTTGTGCGCTAATTTATTAATTATTTAATTCAAAGTAAAAAAAAAAAATGAACCTATAAATTTCATTTGGCTAACTTTGTTGGTTCATTAGCTTTCTTTTTTCAATGCAACAGTCTTTCTTTGGTAATTTAGATATTTTAATGGCAAATCTGTCACCAGTGTGGTCGGGTCTGGGGGTCTTACCTACAAAAAAAAATTACTTGCCACCTCTGGTCTCATTATGATTAATTAATATTTTTTTACTCGCAAGCCAACTTAATCTATACACTAAAATTAACTGGTAATGGATCTCTTAATTTAAATTTGTCAATTTTTTTTTAACCGCTGGGCCGAAAGAAAGTTAACAAAATTTACAAACCGTCTGGCCTATAAAAATGCATTCCTCTCAAATGAACGTTCATTAAAAAAAAGTAGACTATTATATATTTAAACAAAGCTAACATTTTCTTTTTTTATAAATTCTTTCTCAAGAATTGATGCGTAAGTAATATTTTTTACAGCCTTTCAATAATAAAAAATCTAGGTAAGTAAACTACCGTTTATTATTCCTAATTTTGTTTGTAGAATTCTTGCCAGATATGTAACTCTTGGTGCGATGTCAGTTGCATTTTGCCAGTTTTTATGTAAACTCTTTCTTAAAACAAGTAAATTTCAATTTCAGGTATTTTAATATTCCAGAAAGTGTTAAAATTTATTGTCGAATACAAATTGTACCTGTTATTGCTTATTGATCGAGCACTCTCTAGCACATTTCTTATGAATTTTTACAAAATTCTTAACTTTTGAGCGAATAAACATTAATAATTTATATTCCGAACGTACTTAAATAAAATAGGTACGACCAAAATTGATAATTTATTTTACTGAATGGTTCTTTTTATTAAAAAAAAAATAAAATAAAATATTGGGAAATAATTTGGGAGTATATTTCACCCCCACTTTTTGTTATCGTAAGTAAGCATTTTAAGTCTTGTGTGCATGTTGGGGAGGGTATACATTTTTTTTTTTTTTTTAGTTACCTAAGGAAGAACTGTCTGAAGATATTAGAGGGAAAATTCAACCCAAATCTTAGGGGGGAATTTTTTTTAATTAGTGCTTGTATAATTTTCAATTAAACATTTTTTTATTCAACAGAAAAAACAAAAATTAATATTTATTAAAAAAAAAATGATAGTTTTTCGGTATAATTTTTATTTAAAATAACCCGCGTTGTAGATGGTGACGAGTTCATTTTATTTTTATTAAATAAAAACACGCTTGAAGATTTTTTTAGAATTCTATTTTCTTTTAGTAAGTGTTAGATTTAAGGAAATAATTTTGATCGTGTTGACTGACTACCATTCAATATCAAAGAAATTTCATATTCTCCACTTTCATTTCTCCCAGTCAGTATTTCAGAAAATGAAATTATTACATTATTTAAGTTTAATAAAAACTTAAAAAATCATGTTCTTAAACCATCGATTATATAAAGTTCAAGAAAATTTAAACATAAATAACATTCTTGCTTGATTATCAAACTGCTGGTTTTCTTTACTACTTTGTACATTAGGTTTTATTTTGGGTTTTCCCTGTACTTTCCCTGTAGGGTAGAATTACATTCTTCCTACTTTGTCTTTTGAGCTCACAGGCTAACTTGCGTAAATAAAACATTTTCATTCTGTTTTAAAAGGTAAGCATTACTTTTAAAAAATCCAGTAAATTATTCCTTACATCTAATAGACTTCGAAACATATTGGATTTTAAAGGTAATTTTAAATTTGACTTTTGGTACATAATGGCGGGTCGACGAGTGACGAAAAATATTAATGCTTTAAAAATGCCTAAAAAGTATATTTATATACGGAAGTTAATTGTTCTTAATTCGGATTATCTTTAGATCATTATCTTTTTTAACTAGAACCGAAATTTGGGTTCAACCGCAATTTTTACTCCAACAACTTCTTTTCTCGCACTTCCCGACTGTGGAATTCCCTTCCACATGATTGCTTCCTCGACAGCTACAATCTCCAGGAGTTTAAATGTAAGGTAAATAGTCACCTACCTCCTAACACACTAACTCGCATCCATTCTCTCAAACACTCTTCCCATCTACTCAATCCTCAGCCTCGGTATCCTTACCCGTCTATCACCCTCCTTCTGACAGTTCCTATATCTAACCACTCTTTCTCTTCACCTTCCCCTATATAAACCCATGTGCAATAGTGGCAGCGGAATGCCTTACTTGGGGTGAAATGATTTTTAAAAAAATTACGCGTTTAAATGATTTAAAATGCGCTTTTCACTTTTTTAGAAAGTTCGTGGCTGTATCTAAAATAAAAATTTAAAAAAGGCAAGACGACGCCTGTGAGGTAAAAACAACCTAGGTTAGGGTATTTGAAGCGGATTACTAGTTATGTGGTGAACAAAGGATCTTGTATTTAAATTTAAGTTACAATTCTCTCCTAAACTAATGGTACAGTTTTTTCCTCCTTGACGTGCTATAAAATCGTTCACTTTTTTAACGTATGAGTTTTTACTTTTTAGTTTCTTGTTCCGTATTTCCTGTCATTTTAAAAACCCAATATGTAACTGCTGATTTTCAAATCGACACAACTATCGTTTACTGGGCACGCTAGGAAAACAAAAACAGTAAATATTTTATTGCTCACTTACTAAGTAAGATTTTTTTCTTTAAACAATTTTTTTATTGTTGGGGTTATTTTTTTTTTTTTTTTTTAATTTCATGACATTTTTTTGTCATTGCTAGGGAATTTAATTCGATTCTTTACGATGCTAATGGTAACATTAACTGTTTCCTTATCATACTGACACACCGTTTTCCGTATGATCACGGAAGTTAAGCAACTGGGTAATAACCAGGTTGGTCAGTACCTAGATGGGACATTGCTTGGTAATATCGGCTGCTGTAAGCTTGAAGCAGAATTTTCATTCAAGGGAGATAATTAGTTTCTGTTCATTTATTTTTTGTTCTGTTTTAAGAAACTATTTCCATCAACTGAATTTCATATGAAGTTTAAGGTCATCATTTGAATATTTTAAAGATAAGGGAAAAGATTATATTATAAAGACTGATTCAATTATCTATAGTAAGAAGAAAGTAGCATTTTAATCCATCTAAAGTTGCCTCCCCTGACAAACTTTCTAATTCATTAAAAATTGGAAACTAACTGAAGGGAATATATCTGAAATAACGTTTGGATTTTGAAACTAACAAACATAGTATATTCTAATAGTAATTTTACTTACTATTTGCATAAAATAAAAACGGTCTTTTTTATACAAGTCGAATATTACTATTAAATCTCTCTGCAAATTTTTGTGAATTTAACCAGCAAAAGAGAAAATTTATAATTTAAATAAAATGTGAATTCATACGTGTTTGCTGCTATTCATGTCTATAAAGTGTTTATCCCTCTATAAATAGTCCTGTGCATAATGGTCAACTGCATCTGGCAGCAAGGCCTCCGATTGGAAGGTTGTGAGGAGCATAGAACCACCTCTTAATTGCTGTTGTTCCCAGGTTCACCCTAACCAGGAGTGGTAGCACCTGCTAGGGCCTCAGCTATGGGCAAATAGTTAATCCCTAAACTGGGGCCAAAACACTATGAAAGTATAAAAATACACTTTTATAGAAATATATTCATAAAAGTAAACTTTTGTAGGAAAATATAAATTTTTGAAGGAAAAATATTACCAACAATACATTTTTGAAGAAAAAATTATTACCATAACACAATTTTGAAGGAAAAAAAATTCTCAGTAAAACATTTTTTAATACAAAACTAGAAGACATTTTCAGTTTTCTAAAATAAAAAAAGAATAAAAACAAAATTTTCATTAATATCTGACTAAATCAATCTTCTCACTGTAACAGAACATTAAAAAAGAATCTTAAAATCCCACTTTTTTGGCATTAAATAATTCGCAGAGGTTGATATACCATTAAATAATACCATTAATATACCATTAAATATACCATTAAATAATCCAGAGATATACCATTAAACAAAACTCAAAATAAAATGTTGTGTGACTTATAATAGTTTCCTTCTAAAATAAACCAACCAAAATCAAATTTTGGGGATAAGTTCAAACAGGTAAGAAGATAAAAAGTACATTTGGTTTTACTAATTAAGAGTTTCATCATTTAACATGCAAAATGCTCCAGGTATTTTAAAAACTAAGTTTTTTAATGGTGTTGTATCCTTTCATGATTTGGGTAAACATGGTTCTGTACAACTTCATTACTTTCAACTGTCTCTGTTGCCTTCAATATGTTCTGAAAGTGTCAAAATCTCCAAGGCATCTTTCCTTATGTCTCCTAGAAATTTCAACTGTCTTTCTGATTCTAAGTGTTTCTTTTTGTTTCTAATTTCCTTAAAATTTTATTGTATATTTAGTCCGTGGTATTCTCAGTGTCTTTCTGTGGAAATACAGTTCTGTTGCTTAAAGTCACTTAATCTGTGATGAGATTATCCTGACTTGGCATCTCTGCTTTTGGTCACTTTCCCCACTACTGTAATGTAGCTTCCTTGAGCCTATTTTATGAATACTGTCATGGTAATTGTTCTGAAGACTTTTCATCTATGGCACTTAGACTTTATGAATTTAAGCACAGTGCTCAATTGGCAGTAAGGTCTCATCATATTACAGTTAAAATATTTAGAAGTGGCCATAAGATTTATGCTAACAGTTTCTTCTATTGCTCTTGTTGCTTGTGAAACTATCTTCCAGCTTCTTACTTTCCAGTCAACTTTGATCTTCACAAATTTAAATGCAATGACAATCATTATCTTCTGTATACCCACTTCCTGTTCTTTTATTGTTCTTTCTTTCTTAATATTTTTTTTGTATTATTTTACATTCAAACTTTGGAATTTTGTATGTTTTATATATATATATATATATATATATATATATATATATGAAAAGTGTATGTATATAATTATAAATATCTATTTCCTCCCACTTCCACAAAAATACATCAATATATGCAGCCCTACATATAGCCAATTTAAAAAAAAATATTAAACAGTTTGTCTGACAATCACAAGAGCATGAAAGCCAGGGTTAGAAACTCACACCTATCTATATATATTAATCATATAATTATGAATTAATTTTACATTGTAAAACAGAAATTTCTATGTTTCGAGATAGATTCTCTTCAAGAGAATCATCTTGAAATAAATTTGTGTCGCTATATACAATTAATTCATAACTGCATGATTATAAGCTCTGTTCATAATAAAATGAATGGCGGGTCACTCAAAATAGTAAAACCTTGAGTCCTCTTTACCTGGATTGATTTTTATATATATATATATATATATATATATATATACACATGCACACCTTTGCACCTATGAGGACATATGGGTGGTGTAATAAATAAACTTGGAAGAAGAGACCTGAATTTATATTCACTTATATGCAAAAATCATTGGAAAAGGAATAAACCCATTTCTCTCTCTACCTAGGATTTAAATTTTATAAATTGTATCTGATAGAAAATCATTATATCCCAAAAATTAACACAATATTCACTTTCAATTCAAAATATTTCCAATTTAAATAATTAACAAAGGATTAAACCAGGGGTTGTGAAACTCTTTTGACCAGTGACCTCACTTTTGTTTACTAAAATGTATGAAAACTTAAGAAATTTGGATTGGGTTCAACCCCCCCACACACACACAGAACATCATCAGGTGAAGAATTTTCCCCCAAGAATGTATTTAAGAAAATTTATTAAATAACCTCAATAAATTAAGCAAATAATATAAAGTTCATCATGCCTAAATATAGCCAATGTTATTGAACAAAAATGCATAACTATTATAAACATTTTTTTCTTTTTTATAAGCGTTTCACCCCGAGCAAGGCATGTCACTGCCACTACTGTGCAGGGGGCTACATAGTGGAGAAAGGATGGTTAAATATAAGAAATGTCAGAGGGTGGGTGATAGGCGGGTAAGGATACCGAGAATGAGGGTTAGGTAGATGAGTGTTCTGAGAATAATTGGGAGTTAGTGTGATAGGTGTCTATTGACCCTACATTTAAACACCTGTAGATTGTAGCTGTCGGGAAAGCAGACTTGTGGAAGGGAGTTCCACAGGCAGGAAGCGTGAGAAAAGTAAGCTGTTGGAGTAGAATTTACAGTTGCATCTTACCTGTTTAACTGTAAAAGGGTGGGACCTAGTTGCTAATCTAGTATCTCGTGTAAATTCGTGCTTAGGCAGCACCAGTGATCTAAGTTCATCGGAGCAGAAGCCATGAAAGTACTTGTAGAAGAGGCACAGGGAAGCCACATCATGCCAGTGAGAGAGTGGTTGCCAGTTAATAAGATAGTGTATGCAAAGATGGTGGTTAAAACTGGGAGTAAAATGTCACGATTGCAAAAAAGCTCTGAAATTGGTGCCCTATAAAATGTATGAAGATGGATGTGCTTGGATATGTGCTTCACGCAAAAATATGGCAATATCTGATTGGAGCCGTTTTTGATGGGTTTGACACTTTTTAAAAAGATATTATTAGGCAAGTGGTTAAGCATGCTACCAGGTAGACAATATACAGCATAAAACTACCTTGGATACAACAAATACAATAGTTAATATATTAAACCATTAAAAAAAAATTACCAGAGACTGATTTTAGCAGAGATAAATTGGGTGGGCCTGGTATTGTTGTGCAAGATGTTCACACACTGACCCCTATTTGAGCCTTTGACTATCATTGACCCCCCTCTCCAACAACAATTTCCTCTCTGAACTAGGAGGTTGCTTGGATACCATTTGATGAACCTTGAATTAAACCATAAGACTAATCAATCACACCTCTCTCTCTCAATTTATATGAAAACCCTGCCAGTTTGGTCTTTGGTCTAAACCTGGTCAGTAGTAACCAGGTAATATAACTCCTGCTACACATCATCCACAACAGATGGTGTAACTGCACTTAGTAGTGGTCCTTAGGGTTTTAAACTGCCATGTTAACCACAGGGCCAGTCCTATGCTGGTCAGTAACATAACTGGTCAAGCTGGTTGTTGGTCACTGGCTGCTTCAATCTACACCTACTCTGCCCACATTGTGTTCTTGATCTCAGAGCAGTGAAAGATCAAATATTGCTGGTAATCAAACCACTGGCTTGAGCCGTGGCAGAAGCTAAGAAAGAAATATCTTCACAAATGGAAATAAAAATGAAGGATTTGTTGGGTTAATCTTCAATTGGTTTACACAGGTACCGAACATAATAAAAAGAAAATTTTCCTATCGAAATGTTTATAATAAAAAGAAAACCTCAAAGTATTTTTAATTTTTTTTTTTTAATTTTTTTAATCCTTCCTAACATGTTCAAAATTTTGGTTAAAAAAAATTTGTTTTTCATCCGGTGGTAACCAGAGTGTTACCAGTGTTTGCACTGGATAATGTGAATGTGCATTGTGGTGCAGTGGATAACGGCTCAGAATGAGAAATCAGAGAGCAGAATTTGAATTCATTGTATTCACTGAGGCACAAATTCCCTTGGGAAATGTATTAATCTGTCCTTTCTCTTTCCAGCTATGAGTTAAATAGCAGAACAGATTGGGTTCTATAGCCTTGGCTAGCAACCAGTCTACCACCTATAAGTAACAGTAACCTACCACATAAAAATCTTCTGCCCAGTCAGTCATGTCTCTTTCAAGACATGGTTGCTCAAGCATGTATCGCGTATGGCACTTAACTGACTGACTGAATCTAAACTTATTTATAAATGGAACTTTGTGTGTGTGTATCCGTTACCTATAGACTCCGAAATGGCTGGACCGATTTTCTTGAAAATTTACACAGTTGTACTATAAGCGTCTGCAAGTGTTCTTAGTTAGGTTTTGTGTCGAGGTATAAAAAAGGCAAGATGTTTGTGTGTGTATCTGTTTATCTGCCTGTATGTCTGTATATTTTTCAGCCCTTTTATTTTAGTTTTTTTTCTTTGAGTTTGGCTCTAAGTAGGTATAATTGTAGTTCTTAGTCTCAGCCATGATACCATTTACTCAGAGGACTTATTTAGCCTTCAAAATTCAGTTTACAACGAAAAAAAAAACTTATTTGATATTGATACCAGGAATTCAAAATTTGACTTACATCCATTCATTTTTCTTTCAGTCTATGGTTTTGCTTTAACTGGAAACAACTATTGCTTTTTAATCTTTTGTGCCAACGTCCAAAGAGTCTGAGCTCCAGAACCATGGATTAGTTTTCATTACACCCGAGCAGCACTGGACTATACTGCTAGTATTACATAACTTAGTTCTTTTTTTAGTGGAAAACACAGTTTGGAAGTTCCTGCAAAAATCAAATAACTTCAAATTTTAATGAAACTTCCAGGACTTATTCACAAATGAAATTTTTTGTAATAATTATTATTTTTAGAAAATCTTGGTAAAAAAAAATTTTTTTTTTTTTTTTACATCTATTACCAACATAAATTCATGAAAAATTAAATTTTATTTCAAAAATTTATTTTATTAGTTAGATGCAGGACTCATTGAGGAATGTAAATCAGCTATTATTTTTTTCAAACAGTTGACCACTTCCACTTCTGAAAATCTATTCTGAGTCGTAAAATAAAAAATGCAATGAAACTGACATTTAATTTGATAAGCTTTTAATTGCTATATATATATATTATAATCGGAAGAAAAAAAAATTTCTATGGATAAATATTTACAAGAATTTAATTTTGAAATTTAATAAAAATTTTACAAAACCTTGTGCTTAGTTATTGTGATAATTAAGACTAAATTTACTAAAATGAAATTGGAAAGTTTGATACAAATCAAGCTGACAGATTTTTTAAAATAACTTTTTTTTTTGTATAAGAAGTTTTTCTTAAATTTGGTATTTTCACGGTTATATTGAAAGATCATGTGTTTCACAGTTTTTTCCCCTTACAGGAAAAAAAATTTGCCAATTTTGTCAAATCTGGTCACCAGACTTAGCTGTCATCCATCATTTGCACTTAGCTCAGATTGCATCTTAGTGATTAAGAAATACTTTTATTCTAAATTTCATGCTATGAACAAATAATAGTGTAAATCCGATTAATGTAACTTCAGTTTGCTGATTTTCGAAAAATAGCTTGTCATAGATTTATATTTTAGTTTTGTAATAGTTTTAAAATCAAGAATTTTTGTTGATTGCTCAAAAATGGCCAAAAAATCAGATTTCAATCGATATAATTTCTTTGAAATACACCAGAGAATTTTGCAGACTGGAAATAGTAAATTTAACCATTTAGGTTTCAATTAAAGCTAAAATAAATGTTTAAAGAAAACTTTTTTATTTTTAAGAATTCATCTTAAAAGTTAGTTATCAAAAATGAGTGGAGGTACCTAGTAGTTTTTTGGTACAACAAAAATGAACCCTTCCCTTATAAATTTCTATAACCTTGTCAAAAATAATTCTGGAGTTAGGAGATTTGGTGGCAATGGATATGGGATGCATCACAGGGATCACTCTTCCTTTCAACTCCCACCTGTTTTACTTCTCTCTCACACCACTACTCTGTATGGTTGGTGATAAATTCTTCTTCCTCCTTCCTTCTCAGCATTCAACCGTAGCCTAAGATAGGCACAACTATCTTTGAGACAAATGTAATTTTTAAAGTGTGTAGGTGAAAGAGTGGGTTTCTATTCTAGATATTCTAATTTGCTCAATTCTGCAAGGAAGAGATAAAATTATCAGACCACCCTCCTGTCACCAACAAGAGCTTGTTTTCAAGACCTCAACCCTCAGAAGAGTTCAGATTTGTCTTTGCTTAAAGCTTTTTTTCATTTCATCAGCAAAAATATAAGCCCCGTCCACCTCTCTTTCTCCATGAATGACATGTGACCTCCCAATTCTTTAAGGAAGAGATACAATTATCTCTCATTCTCTGGGTTTTATTTCAACCCAGTGAAAATATAAACCATACTTAACTTTTTTTCTAAATGATATTTGTTCCCTCAAATTCTCAAGGAAGTGGCAATATTATTTCTCAATTGTTATACCACATGCCAGATTCTTGAAAGATAATAAGAAATAAACTTTTGGTGCACCATCCCAGTTTGTAAGAAACAGGAAATACAGACGGCTTCCATCACTTCCCATCACCTGGGGGAAGGTCTTCCATTCCAACTCTCTTCCGGCTTATACCGCATATCAGAATTAACCCTTTATGTCCTCTCGAACTTATATTTTAACATTAACCACTTCATACACCAGTGTCACATACATACATGACTACACCTTGAGATAAGCTTGTTTCTTTACCATTATTCCAAGACTCTGATCAGTCTTGAGAATCTACCAACTTTAATTTTGTGTGACATTTTATTGGTTTGAACGTAGGATTTCAGATTTTCTGAACATGTCGGAAGAGAATTCTCTTGTCCAGGATATTTCCAAATCATTGGGACGCCTGACAAACATTCTTGCTGTAAAGCTACACTTAATTTCAGAAGCAAAAAGGGAGAAATACCAAAACAGCAGTGATGCACTCAAGCCATTTTACAGTCCTTTCTATAGTGTTATATTCGATACCATGACCATAAGTTTTATTCTGAGGTCACCGTGGAAAGCCATGTCATGCTTCAGTTAGTGAATAGAATCTGAACCTGTCACCTAGAGTAATACACTTGTGTGTCTGCATTTGTCAGTCGCTAAATGAGTGACTGTATTTTCATTTCTTTTTTGTGTAAGATATTCAAATAGCATGGATGTGCATTGTGGTGCAGTGGACATCAGCTTGGAACGAGAAATCAGAGCTGAGTTCGAGTTCCGGTTGAATTCCTTGCATTCACTTATGCGCAAATACCCTTGGGAAAGGTATTAATCAGTCTCTTCCCTCCAGTCATGGGTTAAATAACAGAACAGATTGGGTTCTCTAGCCTTGGTTGGCAACCAGTCTACTGCAGAAAGCAATGGCAACCTACTGTGGGATAATTATCTGCCCAGTCAATCATGTCTCTTTTGAGACATGATCGCCCAGGCGTTTATCACGTATGGCACTTAACTGTTTCAAGTAGCATTTATATTAACCTTATAACTGACTGTGAGGGTGCTTCTTTTCTTTTTTTTTTCTTTTTTTTTTTTTGTCTGCACACAACTACCAATTGATACTCTTCATTTTGTAGTTGAAGTATTTCAAACTCCAGATCTATTTCTAAAAAAATATATTGTGAAAAAAGGCCTAAGGAAGAATAAAGATCCATGTTAGAAACAAAATCAAACTAGCAATATTTGACAAGAAAGAATTGATTTCTTCCTGAATTTCTGGGATGAGAAGTTATAATTTATACGCAGATCATTGTTGTTTCAGCAGTTATGCCCTCTGACTTTGATCAGCTGTATGCCGGTAACCTAGAGGGAATTCTAAACTGAACCCTTTATTTAATCTATAGGGTGTACCATTCTCCTTTTTTTTTTTTTTTTTTTTCTTTTTTTTTCTTTTTTTATTCTTCTTTTTTTTCATCATTTCACCCCAAGCAAGGCATTCCACTGCCACTATTGCGCTTGGGGCTACATAGGGGAAGGTAAATAGAAAGAGTGGTTAGATATAGGAAATGTCAGAAGGGGGGGGGTGATAGATAGTTGGGTGGGTGGGAAGAGTGTTTGAAAGAATGGAAGCAAGTTAGTTTGTTAGGTGTCTATTGACTTTACATTTAAACTCCTGGAGATTGTAGCCGTCGGGGAAGCAGTCATGTGGAAGGGAATTCCACAGTCGGGAAGTGCGAGAAAAGAAACTGTTGTAGTAGAAGTTGCGGTTGCATTTTATTGGTTTCACTGTAAAAGGGTGGGATCTAGTTGCTAGTCTAGTGTCTTGTGCAAATTCAAACCTCGGGGGCACCGGTGATCTAAGTTCATCAGAGCAGAAGCTGTGAAAGTATTTATAGAAGACACAGGGAAGCCACATCTCGCCGGTGAGAGAGAGATTCTACTGCCCATGTCTAGGGATATCTCATATAGTCCTTATTTTTAGTATTGCTCAGTTATTGTTTGCCCTGTTTCCATTTTTTATTTGTTTGGATCAGCTTGCTGTCACGGTTACATAAACCTGGAACATCTTTGCCTTACATGTTCTATTATTGTGAACTTAATTCATTTCCTATTGTCATGCAGATTTGTATTCAGTCTGTATTGTGGCATGTGTTCCTTAATCCTTTGCACAAAATTGTCAAGTATGTTACTCCTCTTGCCTTCAATGGGCCTTGTGAGTGTTACATTTTCCAAACCTTTCTTCATTATGTGTTCCTAAAAATCAACTGTTCTCTAATTATTTACACTCTTACTATTGGTCTCAATTTGCTGTTGTCACAAGGTTTCAGCTATTGTGCCCTCTGAACTTCATCAGGTGTATCTTGTTCTTGGTAACCTACAGACAATTTCAAACTGAATTCTTTATATAAGCTCTTGAGGTAGATGGTTTTCATTCTACTTACCCATATCTAGGGATCTCTCATCTAGTTCTTATTTTTCATACTGCTCAGTTATTGCTTACCCTGTTTCCACTAAGTAATAAACCAAATATTGCTTGCCCTGTTTACCTTGATGCTAATTACACACTGCTTTTGCCCAGGGATTGAACTCACAACCACAGTCACCAACTTTACAAACCAATGCTTTAATCCTTTGGCTTATTGTGTTGTGTGACAATTCTTTGTGTAATAGGTCTTGAAAGATCACCAAAGTTAAGCAATGTTGAGGCTAGTCCGTAGGTGATGGCTGACCATTGGGGATACCAGGTGCTGTAAACTTTGATGTATGGGTGGTATAATGGGTAATGGCTTCAAAATGGAGAGCCAAGTTTCAATCCCAGCCAGGTTCATTATATTCACTTATGTGTAAATACACTTGGGAAAGATATATGTATCCACCTCTTCTCTCTTCAGTAAGTAATTAGTATGACTTGCAACTCCATTATTTACCCTTCTCCCCCACTTGAGAGAGATGTGACACAAGGTCTTTTTTAACATGGGGAACCTGAGCGTGTACACCCAGGTACTGGTCAAACATTACCTATCCACAGCGGTGGTTAGGTTAAAAACCGGTCATAACTGGTCTTTACTTGTCTTTGAACAGATGAAGAGGCTCATCCCTTGTTTCCTGTTTAGGATGCTGTTTCCGGTTTTCTCTTTTCCAATCTCTTCACTCTTATGTAGCCCCCTGCACATTAGTGGCGTTACCACCTTGCTCGGGATGATATGATTAAAAAAAAAAAATCATTATCTGTAAAAAAAAAAAAATTTATTACGACCTGAAATATTTTCTGGCCTTAAATAACCAGCAAAAGATTGATAATCCTTAAAAAAAAAAAAAAAGAATCTATGCAACAGGAAATGGTGTGTAACCTATCGGAATTAATGGCAGAAAGGAGTGTGCGTGGATAATAAGGGGACAAACATTGATTAGAATTACAAAAGATAGAAAGTTAGGTAAAGTAATGATCAAACTAGTTGATGTTTTTATGTAAATGGATGACAGAAAAGGATGTGGAGAAATATTAAGGAGCCATCATTGATTAAAACTACAATGAATAAGTAGCTGTGAAAGGACCATGATCGCTTGTGTCCTGAAAGGACATGGCACACAAATGTTTTAATGTGTACAGAAATGTCTGCACATTATTAATAAAATGACCATCACAATAATCACAAGTTTTATATGAGTAACTAAAAGCTAAAATTTGTGTGGCTATAAAACTGCAGCTTTTTCTAATAAACATATTCACTGGATAGAAGTTGATTTTATATAAAACTGATTTCATATTTTCCTTGAGACAATATGTCTGAATGTTATCTGTGAATGTTTAAAGATTTTTTTTTTTTTTTGAGTTAGAAAAGATAGTAAGTTGGGGAGATCCATGATCTAAACTTATTTATAAATGGAACTTTATCTGTGTGTGTGTGTGTCCATTATCTATAGACTCCGAAACAGCTGAACCGATTTTCTTGAAAATTTACAGTTGTACTATAAGTGTCTGCGAGTGTTCTTAGCTAGGTTTTGTGTCGAGGTACCCCCCGATAAAAATCGATATCGGGTTATAGAAGGAGTGATCCAATTTTAACCAAATTTGATACACTCATAGACAGACATAAAAAATGATATTCAGAAGTTTCAAGGTTGCAGTTCTTACAATAGTGCAGAAAATAATATAAAAGGCCAGACGTTTGTGTGTCTGTTTATCTGCCTGTATGTCTGCATTTTTTCAACCCTTTTTAGTTTTTGCTTCGGGTTTGGCTCTAAGTAGGTATAATTGTAGTTCTTAGTCTCAGCCATGATACCATTTACTCAGAGGACTTATTTAGCCTTCAACATTCAGTTTACGATGAAAAAAACTTATTTGATATCGATACCAGGAAATCAAAATTTGACTTACATCCATTCATTTTTCTTTCAGTCTACGGTTTCGCTTTAACTGGAAACAACTATTTCTTTTTAGTCGTTCATGCCAATGTCCGAAGAGTCTGAGCTCCAGGACCATGGATTAGTTTTAAAGCTTTCATTACACCAGAGCAATGCCGGGCTATACTGCTAGTACATCATAAATAGACAATGCACATATGTAAATTTTTTTTTTGCTTGAAAGCACTCTTCAAACCAAAGTCACAATATAATAATGAAATCAATGGTCAGTGTTTGAATAAATCTATCCCACCCCGTATCTAGGATGTGCATTGTGGTGCAATGGATATTAGCTCTGAATGAGAAATTGGAGAGCCAAGTTCAAATTCTAGTTGAATTCATCGCATTCACTGACATGAAAATATCCTTGGAAAAGGTATTAATCCATCTCTTCCCTCTCCAGCTAAAGATTGAATAGCAGGACAGAATGAGTTCTATAGCCTTGGTTGGCAACCAGTCTACTGCATATGAAATGGCAACCTACTGTAGGAAAATCTGCCAAGTCAGTCATGGATTGAAAGAGACATGATAGCCCAAGTGTGTATCACGTATGGCACTTAAATGACTGATCTATATGGCTTTGAGTAAAGATTAAAAGAAAAATATACAGTCAGTTAATATATACAAAAGACAGGATAGTAAGCAGTTGATGGTTCAAGAGTCCAAATGTAAAAGTTCTGGTGCCTACAAGAGTATGGAAGAATGTGAATATATGTATACTGTTTACATTATTCAGACTATTGTCCTCATCTTTATTGCCATTTGTACAACATTTCGGCCATTGTATGCTCCAGCCTTCTTCAGATGCTAGGAATTTTAAACCGAACACTTTATCAGAATCACTGGGGTATATTATTCTCATCTCTTGTGTAGAGCTTCTTTTGGTAGTCATGAGTTATCTCCCTCTAACCCTGTAAGTTACTTGTTCACCACTGCTGTAGCCTGGTATTGAACTTACAACTCTTCGGGTCAAGCCACAGGAACTAACCAACGTCTATATCCAGGGTTTGAAATTCCAAGCACCTGAAGATGGCCATAGCATACAATGGCTGAAATGTTGTACAAATGGCAACAAAGATGAGGACAATAGTTCAAATGATATAAATAGTGTAAATATTACCTCATCTAAGAAATAAAGACAAATAATGTACGCATATGTATTCAAATTATGCATGTTTTTAATGTCAACACAAGACTCTCTGGATGTTTAAGGTTTCCAATGGGTGGTAGGAGATAGATATTGTGTGGGTCACATATGTATATTATTTTGGCTCTGGGTATTTTATAATGACCATAGCATCAGAGAATTAGTTCATTGATTTAGGATGACTTTGCATCTTACTATATACATTACATTATATATCTCTTCTCTGGTGACTTTCCTCTGTTTAGGAAGGACTGTAATGTTCACATGCATAGCTTGAGAGTTTGTCTGCAACCATCTCCCTCTGTCTATTCTCTTGAATCTCCCAACCATGTGTCTCTGTCTCTCTCTATTAATCTCAGCTATTTCTTCTTTCTCTAATGCTCCTTCTCGTGACTGTTGCATGCTTGATAGTATTTCTGACAATGTAGACAAGACCACTTCCCTACATTTATTTGCAAATATATTTAATGATTTCAGTGACTGTCAATCATGTCAAGTTGTGTTAACACTGTCACCAATCTTGCTGGCATCAAAATCCTGAATGTCGGAACTTTCTCACACATTTCTCTAGTAACCTTGAAGGACACACTTCTCTTTTAGATCTCTTCTTTACTTTGATACTTGATTCATCTCATGCTATGCAGCTCTGTACCCTTGGCAACTCTGATCATGTAGTGCTGTCTGTAAACATCTCTTTTTGCTCCCCACTTCATCCATGAACCTTCTACCAACAAAATATCTTTATCAACATGTGGATTAGGATTCATTCCATGATTTCATTTGTGACAACTACTGGGACAAAGTTTTTAATCTGTCTGTTTAAGACTGTGCCTCTGAGGTCTCCTCCTGGATGAAAGCTGGCATTGATGTTTTCATTTCAGCAATGAAATCTCATTCATTTCTTTGGTTCTCACTTGCATACCCGGCCACTATTGCCCATGGGAAACACTTCTTCTGGCTTTACTGAAGTGAAATGTCTGATTAAAATCTCTGCTCATAATGAATGCAAGCATGTTTCAAATTATGCAAAGCTATTGTTTGCTGATAAAATGAAATGTGTATTGCATCTCTGAAGTTCAGTTCTAGCGATTACTGACAGCTCTGCAAGAGTGTTGAACACCAGCAAACCCTCAATTCCTTCTTTATTCAATCAATCTATGGCAGACAAGGTTGAATGTTTTGCTTGCTAATTCTCTTCTAACTCTACACTTGACTCATCTGGAGTACCTACACCATCTTACCACCTAGAACAGAGGTTCAACTGAGTGTTATAACACAGTCTCTGACATCCATTCTAAATAAGACTCCCATAAGGCAACTAGAAATTATGGAAGTCCAGCCATCGTTCTAAACAAATGTACCCCTGAGCTTGCTCCAGTCCTCTACAACTATTGCTTCTCTGCTTGTTAGAAGTCCTCTGGAGAATCCTCTGACCTCTCTATCACCCTATTAGCTTTTTAGCACTTTTTGACAGCATAAGGCTCTAACCACTGCTGAAGTTAAGTATCTCGCTTCTCACAGGTCCTGGGTATGACAGTAAACTTCATCCGGCTGCAAGGCCTCTGATTGGGAGGTTGTGAGGAGCATGAAACCACCTCTTAATTGTTGTTGTTCCCAGTGTCACCCTGACATGGAGTGACAGCATCTGTTAGGGTCCCAGATATGGGAAAATAGTTAACCTCCAAACTGGGGTCAAAACACTATGAAAGTGTAAAAATAGATTTTTATAGATAAAAATAGACTTTTCTAAAAAAAAAAAAATACATTTTTGAAGAAAAAAATTTATTACCATAACACATTTTTGAAGGGAAAGAATTACTGCTATAATACATATTTGAAGAAAAAAAATTACCAGCAATACATTTTTAATGCAAAACTAGAAGACATTTTCAATTTTCTAAGATAAAATAAAAAAAAATTTCATCAAAATCTAAATCAACCTTTTCATTATAACCAAACATTAAAAAAAATACCTTAAAACCCCACTTTTTTGGCATTAAATACCCCACAAAGGTTGATATGCCATTAAACAAAACTCAAACTCATCTCTCACAACCTACTCTCTGACAAACAATATGGCTTCTGCTTCACCAGATCTACTGCTGATGTGCTAACGGCCATCATTGAATATGTATAGCAGACTCTTGATAATAATGGCAAATATCTAGATATCCTGAAAGCAACAGGCTTTGGTATGCTGGCCTTCTGTGCAAGCTCCAGGGCTACATTATTTCTGGATGATTGTTTGGTTTAATCCAATTGCTCCTATTAAATCATGAAATGAAGGTTGTTTTGAATGAGCAAGCTTCCAGATTCTTTCACATAAATGCAAGTATTCCTCCTAAATCCTACGTTGTTTCTGGTCTTTATCAATGATTTTCTGATGTCATCAGTTCTAAGTAGTCATCTATACAGATGACACCACCATTTACTCTCATCTCAATAGGAAATCTGCTAGATATTAAGAAACAGGACAATTTTGCTAGAAACTAGGAAGAGAGTACTGGATTGCTACATGCTGTCCGTCCTTCAATATAGCAGTGAATGCTGGACAATACCATCAAAGATGAAGGAAAAACTTGAAGCAACTGAAATATGGTTCTACAGAAGGATGCTGTGAATATCATGGATTGAGTATGTGAGCAATGATGAGGTCCTGGAAATGATGGAAACAACAAAGAAATTAATACTGAGCATCAGAAAGAGACAGCTGAAGTTCCTGGGACATGGAAGGAGGGCCTGGAGAATCTGATACTAACAGGCCAGATAGAGGGAAAAAGAGACAGGGGAAAGCAACGGATAACATATTTGAAGGACCTAATCAGGTGGATGATGGAATGAGGATTGCATGGTGTAACAGGAGAAGGCGTGATCAGAGCCACCAGGGATAGGGAAACGTGGAAGGCCATGATCGCCTACGTCCTGAAGGGACAGGGTACATAGAAGTTGTTACCTGACTGCTGCTCTTGAAATGGACATCAAATCAATGGTTAATCAGGGCAAGAAATGGCTTATAAATTTTTAATGCCTCCAAAACAAAACTGCTCTCCTTCAATTACCATAGAGAAACTTTCCTGTGAGTCATCAGCATGGCCGATACAAATCTCCTTGAGAACACACTGCTACTCCTTGGCCTCACCTTTTCAACCAACCTGAGCTAAAACAACTACATTGAATTTATAGCTGCATTTACTGCTAGAAAGAATGAGTCTCTGTGTTGGGCCAAAAAGTTTTTTGCAGAATCTGTTGTACATTTATAAACCTACCATTCTTCCGTGCATTGAATACTGTTACCATATCTGGTTGAGTGCTCCTGCTATTCATTTTAAGGTTCTTGACAAAATCCAAAGAAGGATCTGCAATGTAATTGGTCTTGACTTGGCATCTTAATTTCAGCCATGTTCTTACTTATGTGATGTAGCTTTCCTCAGTCTTTTCTACAAATATTTTTATGGCAATTGCTTCGATAAACATTTTTCCCTGGTGCCTCATTCACATGCTACTAGATTGGCATCTAGGTCCCACCCTTTTATGTAATTGCCACTTGAAAAGTTTTTTATCATACTTCTACACCTGTGGAACTCTCTTCTGTTTACTTGCTTCTCTGATAGCTACAATCTCTAAAAATTTAATTGCAACATCAATTGTCATCTTTAATCTTCTTGAATATTGTTCATCTTTGATCCTTTCTTCAATAACCCCTGTAACCAATCTCTTCTCTCACTGTAACCCCCTGTACACTAATGGCGGTCTCACCTTGTCTGGGGTGAAATAATTAAAAAAAATAAAATCTAGAGATCTGTTTCAAAACTGTTGCTTAGCTTCTCATTGATTAATGTTCAGTGACTTCATATCCTTGTTGGGATTAAAATCTTGTTTCTGATTCATTCACCAGACTATGGTGATCATATCCTGGTCAGGACAGTTTCTGAATGGTTGGTTAAAATATGACTTCATGGCCTTGTGATACTGATTGTACATCTATTTATAAAGATGCTAAATTTTTTTTTTTTTTTTTTTTTTTTGCACTTATCAAATGATTTCTTTTATTACAGTTTTTCTTCTTTAAATTTAACTATGAAATTTTTGAAATGAGAAATTATAATATATTATATGCTTTACTATTTGAATCCTCCTGCTTTTCTTCATTGTCTGTCTTCATACATGGTAACCTTTTTGGAATTTTGAACTGAACCCTGTATTCAATCAAAATGACTATTGTTCTCGGTCTGCTTTCCATGCTAAGGAGATATTTCATACCATTTCATACTCACCAGTCTTTTTCACCTGGTCCTGGGCATGACGGTAAACTGCATCCAGCAGCAAGGCCTCTGATTGGGAGGTTGTTAGGAGCATGGAACCACCTCTTAATTGCTGTTGTCCCGAGGTTCACTCTGAGTGGTAGCACCTGTTAGGGTCCCAGCTATGGGTAAATAGCTAACCCCAAATTGGGATCAAAAACTATGAAAGTATAAAAAATACTTTTATAGAAATATAATATAGACTTTTATAGAAAAATATATAATTTTGAATGAAAAACATTACCAACAAATTTTTTTTTTTTTTAAGAAAAAAAGTTATTACCATTGTACATTTTTGAAGGAAAAAAATTATTACCAGCAATACATTTTTGAATACAAAACTAGAAGACATCTTCAGTTTTCTAAAATAAAAAAATAAATTTGTTTTCATCAAAATCTGACAAAATCAACTTTTTTACTATAACCAAACATCAAAAAAAAAAAATCTTTAAACGCTACCTTTTTGGCATTAAATAACCCACATAGGTTGATATGCCGTTAAACAAAACTCAAATCAAATCTTTTTTCATGTCTGCGTTGATTAATCACATCTTCTATTTCACATTTTCCTTATATAGCATTCTAAATATTTTTAACTCCTGTCTATATTTTGACATGGTGTTATACTTACATATTTGCTATGGGAATGATTTCAAATGGTTTGCATAGCTTTCCTTAAATTCTTTTCCAGTAGTTCTGCTGTAAATCCTTTCTTTTCTTGGTTCTATTTTGTTGTGACTTTTGCTTTGTATAATACAGTGTGGCAGAAAATACCTTCCATATAATGGTAAGGAATACTGCTGCCATATCTGGTCGGGTGCCCCTGCTGTTCTCCTCGGGCTTCTCGATAAGGTTCAGAGGAGGGTCTGTAATGTGATAGATACCGACTTGGCAGACCACCTGCAGTCTCTCTCCCACCGGCGCGACGTGGCTTCCCTGTGTCTCTTCTATAAATACTTTCACGGCTTCTGCTCCGATGAACTTAGATCACTGGTGCCCCCTAAATACGAATTTGCACGAGATACTAGATTAGCAACTAGATCCCACCCTTTTACAGTGAAACCGATAAAATGCATCTGTAACTTCTACTCCAACAGTTTCTTTCCTTGCACTTCCTGACTGTGGAATTCTCTTCCAAATGATTGCTTCCCCGACGGCTACAATCTCCAGGAGTTTAAATGTAAGGTCAATAGACATCTCCTAACACACTAACCTGCTCCCATTCTATCAAACCCTCATCCTCGCTATCCTTACTCATCTGTCACCTTCCTCCTGACATTCCCTATGTCTAACCACTCCTTCTCTTTACCTTTCCCTATGTAGCCCCATACGCAATAGTGGCAGCGGAATGCCTTGCTTGGGGTGAGATGATTAAAAAAAAAAAAAAAAATTAGTGGCAATGGTGTCTTCCTGTAGCTAATGTCTTACCATTTCTTACACTAATACATCACACAGTAATCCCCTATCTTGAGTGCCTCCTGGACCTTCTGTTGGGTGAATATTAGTAAAACAAAGAAAAAATGGTATTTCTGTCACCCCCCCTCTGTATTTATGTGTCAATGGATTGCAGGTTTATTTCTACAATTATATTTTATTAGCTTTCTTTTTCTCATCACTATTTAGTAATTTATTTTATTTCTTTCTGCAACTGGGATTGATTTTCATGTTTCTATTAAATATTTTGTTCAATTTGTGTGATCTATGGAAATGTTTGGTTATGAGTTTTAAAAACATTTTCCTATACATAAATCAACATTCTTATTGTATGGTAGATTAAATCATTTCCCCCACCTTTTTCTTTCATTGTTTTGGTATATATTTAAAATTTGTCTTGGATTCACTTTTAATTCTACTTCATATTTGTTTTTTATTTCATTAAATGTTCTTTCATCTGAAGAGTTGTCTGTCATTTTTCTACATATTATTTGTGGTGCATTTCTTATTAAACATGAAGAATAATTCAGCAAGAAGTTTGTCTTGTTGAATCATTCTCCATGTTATTTTATCTAAGTTTAATGTCATATCTATAGAAAAAAAAAGTACCGCTTTTATCTTTATCTTAGATTTGATATTTTTAAATTTTTAATTATTGCCTTCTTTACTCAAAGTAAATGATGACTTATTTTTACAATTATTAATCTATCCTCTCAAAACAGACCTATGTTTCTTTTGTTTCAGATAATTTAATATATAAATTCCAATTAATTTTTATATTTCTGATTTGCCCCAACATCCCTTAGTAACATCGAACTTACGTATCATGTCTTTGTTCATCTCTTGTTCATTTTTGTTACATAAGTTATTTGTTGTTTGTTTTTTACTTTAACCTTTGTGCGAATGAAAAATGGTGTGTTGGAAAAAAAAAAAAATACTGGCTTTTCATTAATATTGCTATTATTTTAACTACCTTCTCTCCTCAGCAGTGTTTTAAAAAGTGATGATTAAAATTTTAATAATACCTAAATATGAATTTGTATTATTTTTGTCCATGAGAATTGACAAAACAATAAAGTTTTGTTTTGTTTTTTTTTTTGTTTCAAATCAATCCTCCACTTAAGTGTTTTTTATTAGTCTTAGGCTTTTGGTTTTAGAATTATTTTTATGGTTTTTATTTATTTTGCTTTTTACATATTCTGTTATAGAAATTCAGTTTATAAGCTATTTTAACTTCTGATCTTCATTTCCAATAATTTTGGTGATTTTTATTTGTCATATTCTGTGAGGTAATTTTTCATATTCTCTTTTCATTTCTTATATTCATTTTATCTATGTGGATTAATATATTTTTGAATTTGTATTTAAGGCACTACTTAAATATTGTGGTCCACTCAAAAAAAAAAATCTCTCAGGAAATAATTTTTGTAGATTAAACTTCTTTAGATCTTCCCCAACACTTGTCAGAATTTTTAAAAAAATATACTTTTTTTTTTATTTAGTAGTGTGGGTGGTGGTGTTGATCCTGTTTATAATATCAATATAGTATAAAACTGATCTGTGACTTTCACAGTTATTGACCTTAAGCTAAGTTACATTAGCCAGTTTCTTCCATTTCAACTCCACTCTTGTGAAATGTAACTTCATATCTCTAATGGTCAGGGGGACAAAATGGATTTACTGACTAGGGTGGCTCTCTCTCTCTCTAATTGTAGATGTAGACATTTTTGTTTATACTGGAATTGTCATATGGGCCTTTTCCTTAGACAAAAGCTCTCTTGACAAAAAAAAACAAAACATGCTTTGAACACACAAATATACAGTGGTAGGTTCCCCTGCATTTTAGCTGGCTCTTCAATTTTTATGAGCATCAAAAATTTATGAAACTGATCAGTCTTTGATTTTGATAAAAATTTGTTCTTCAGCACCTCTCCTTCTGTGTTTTCTTTTTCATTTAGCTTTTAAAGGACATCGTGGCCAGTTTGAAAGAAAAAAAACAAAAATTAAAACAACCAGTTTGGATAGAAACAGACATGTTGTTAGGAGGGGAAAGTCGTATTTTCATTTTTGCTGAAGGAAGATGTTAATCAGAAATAATGTCCCGAACTTGATATGTAGATATATAGGCAGTCGGTGATTTATGGCCAAAGTGAAAGAATTGGTCAGTAATTTAGTGAAATAACACACCCCCACTCATTCCTACGTTGTGTATACAATAGTGGTATAGTATAAAAATGAAGATGCTTTTTGAATCCACCCCCTCCTTCCAAAAAAAATCACAGTCCCTAAGTACCCCCCCTTCAGCATTCCACAATCACCACTGCAAATATATTTTTTTATTTTCCAGAGTAGAATTAAGATATGAGAAATATATATATTTTGGATGAATAAGAAAATATTTGGATAATTTTTACTTGCTTGGTAGTTTGAAAATTCTGTTATGTTATAGTGGCTTTGTTGTTCTTTTAAAAGTTAGTTATATATTGTTGAAGATAGCCCACTATAAGTCATAAAAAGATTATAAATCAAGAAAAGCAAATTGAGTTGAGAAATAACATTTTATATATACACATATCAATTAAGGTTTTTACAATTAAAGTAATTCATTAAATATGGGTCCAATGGATGTTAAAATGTTCATGGCAATAAAATGCTGAAAAGAGAATTAATGCTTAGGTATGTGGGAGCGTTGTAAGTAAGGAATGTCTTTGATGTATCTGCTCGTTAGGTCAGTAAGTAGTTTTGAGACAGCAAAGAAGGAAAGGAGAGGTGAAGGCGACGAGCATAGTAAGCCGCTTGACTTGGTCAAGGGAGATACTAATTACTCTCATCTCTCTCGAGTCAGTCCGTGTGTGTCTGGGTCTGTCTGGTGATGCTTTTTGTATCGGCTTTTTATATCTTTTTGGATCACAGCAGATCATTTGGGAATTCACACTTGTATTTGATTCTGGACTTCCCATTGGCCGATAAATAAAATTCGCATAGGCTCGCGAACTGGAAATTAATATTAATTTTTAGTTTTCAACCGGAACATCTGTGTGAAGATGGGGTGCGCATCGATGACTTTTGGTCATTTGATTTTTGGTCAAGAGAGTGCAAACATCTGGTCCATCGCTTTTGTTCGGTAGGTATCACCACAATGTACACCCTTTTAAATTTGGAGTCAAAATTTGTATTCCTACCTTTTAAAACATTTTTAAAAAAAATTTTTTTTTTCATGTTCTAATTAAATGGTTCCTTTGGTTTCTTTTTCTATTATAGTTTTCTCCACTTTCCACATCCTCATACTCACTTTCATTTATTTAGTGTAACTACCAGCAATGAAATATTATTCATGCACTACTAAAATTTTGGCCAATGTGATCACTCTGCCACGCTATTATCACGATATTTTTAGTGATTGGTATAACAGTTGATCATACAAAGTTAGTAATTTTGTATACTATTGTCTTGCAAATTATAATTTATGCACTTATTCATGATGTGGATGATAATGGTCTTTCACAATTTCCTGTCCCTTGTACTGCCCAAATCTGGAAAAGGGAAGTAAGTGACATACAAAAAAATTTTTAAAAAATTGTGATAATCATTTTTGACATGAGGGAAATAAGCTATTATTTTGCGTTAAAAAAAAAAATTATATATATATATGTGTGTGTGTATGTAAATAATTTATAACATAAATATGCTATATCACTACAAAAGTACCTATTTTGTTTCGGCACTACTTGTATCTTATCGAATGATGTTTATTTTAAGTTGAAGAGTTTTAAAAGGTTAAAAACTGCTTTTATATATATATATATATATATATATATATATATATATATATATATAAATTAGAGAAAATTTTGAAAATTCAAAGGTGTTGGATGTACATTTTGACATAGGATCTCTAATAGAGACCCTACATCACGTCAGCGACATTGTTTTTCCAAAATTTCCAATTTTCCATTTGGAAAAACAATGTCGCTGATGTGATGTAGAGTCTCTATTAGAGATCCTATGTCAAAATGTACATCCGACACCTTTGAATTTTCAAAATTTTCTCTAATTTATATTGGCTCTGTATTCTTAATACATTGAGCTCTCTGCCTGCATCACTTTTTAATGTTAAAAATTTTTAATATTGATTAGGATCAGGTTCTTGGAATTTACCTTCCTACTTATCCACTTTGGATTAAAGAAAAACAAAAAAAAAAATATATATATATATATATATATATTCTGGGATTGTTGTAACAAAAGCATATTTGGCATAAATCATTGACAGTTGCATATGAGAAATTTTAAACAAATCTCTCATTAATTTAGTTTGCCTCCCTGCACTGAAATAAACATGTATATACTTCCCTTTTCCAGAAAATGTTAGTGTAGTTCTCTACCATTCTTGACTCTGACATACCTTAAAAACTTGTTAGCTAATTTAGTTTCCTTTTACCTCTCCTTCCCTCAATACTTATTGTGATTCCTAATTTTTCCAAGCAGACCTCCCTCATAAAATGTCCCAGGAATTTTGACCCTCTGATTTTAAATGCATTTTTTTATTTCTATTTTTTTTTTTATTAGAACTTTCTTTTTGCTCTTGTTCTATCCGTAATATTCTTAGCATCTGTCTATAGAATCATATCCTTATCTCCTTGATTCTATTTTTCATCTGTTAGGAAATTGTCCAGTATTCACTGCCATACAGGAGGACAGACATAACAATTTAGTACTCTAATTGCTTTATAATTTATGGTCAATATTTTTTATTTAGTTAAGTTACTATTAGTAGCCATTTATTTTTAATAAAAATTTTATATGAATATATATGCACACACACTGTAAATTCTAGCACACAAGTTGAGTTCTCAAGCCTAAGAAAATAATTTTTGATCACTGGTAGCCTACTATATTTGCAAGTTGACCTATACTTAAGTATAGGCCAAATTCAGAATTCTGTGCTAAAAATCTTGAGGTTGACTTGTATGCCACAATTTACAGTGTGTGTAGCTGCCACCAGGCACCATTTGCAACCAAACCCAATGTAAAAATGAGCAGGTTTGTTTTCTCACCAAAGTGAGCCCTGTATTCTTGACCAGTGGCCTTGTCACCCCTTGGGACAATGTGGCCAGAAAATATAGTTCCTTATATTTTAGGATAACATAAAACAATAATAAAATCTAAACGAGTAGTATGAAACAAAACAGTAAAGTTAGAATAAGTAAAAAATATAACATATAAGCTGTCTTATGGCAACCTTTTCTAAAATATAGGATTTTTGGTCTCTGTGTAAGAAATAGAAACCCCCTTAACAGTCTTTTGGATTGAGACCTAAGAGGGCAGATGTAAATTTGTTATCTCCATTGGCAGCACATTCGTTCGGTACTGTTAGGGAGTAACTCAATTGCCATAGACCACATGAAGTGCCATCGAGGTAATTAACATTTTTTTCCATTCAATGTTCAGCAAACCCTAGACAAATTTTATACTTAATGAATTTAATTCTACTAAAGTTTTTATTGCTTTTAGACCCTTTCTTAATTTATAAAAATGTATTGCTTTAGCGATTCAAACGATTCTTGCTGATTTAAACACTTGTTATAAGTTCCCTGTTTTGTTATAACTGTTTATGTAAATTTCATTGTTTATTTTCTCAAATTTTGTAATTATCTATCTTTGTGTACATTCTTCCTCCATGTGCTCGTGTTATTTGTTTGTCTTAATTGCAGTTTTCACAGCTGCACAAGTACTGTAAAGGAAATAAAACCTTTTACAATATATACCCGCAGTTTGTCAGTTCTCTCATGCACAGGACAATTACAGTGTATGTGGATTCTAGAAGTTTAAAAATTTGTATTCCATATTTGTTTCCATGGATGCGACGTTAGGATTAACTCTCAATCAATGAGAATCATTTGTGAGAACATTTGAACAGATTGGTAATCTCCTTTACACTGAGGTCTTCTTATTTGGGCCAGCAGGAGTGGACATATCCTCATTGTATTAACATGTGTGCTGAGTAGCAGAATTTTAATAACACACATGGCATCATACATGTCCCAATTTTCATTTGTACTTGTATATTGTATGCATAAAACATTAAAGGAAAATAAATAAAAATACCTAATAATAATAATAGAATATTTTGTAGAGTCAGAACAAAAAAAAAATTTGGTCTTCTGTTATAAGAACAGTTCTTGTGAGTGGGTCATTTCTGCAATGCAAGCACTTCAAAACAGCCTCTCCACACATGAAGACATGAACTGACTACAACACCAAAAATTGTGGAATGTACAATCCACCATAAATTGCTGATAAGAATGATCATTATCTTTTAACACTTGCAGGCAGCACACTCTCCTAAATCCTTAAATCCACACACAGCTCATGAATATTCAATAATTGGTAGTATTGGGTATGCACACTTTTCACACTGCAAATGTCCCCCAACATGCAAAGTGCACAAAGTATCATGCTTCTTTGGCTTCAGGTAAATGAGTAGGAAATTCATTACAGGAGCTTTGTACTTCAACTTAGAAAAATGTTTATTTGAGATGCAAAAATACCTGGAAAAAAAAAAGACACACATAAGGTTACACAATAGTATTTATATAATATGAAACCGAGGGAGACAGGGTGGAAATGTTTTTTTTTATTTAGAAAGTACAATCAGCCAAGAACAATACAAAAAAATAAAAATTTAACAAAATGTCCAAAGAGGAAAATCAATGCATTAAAGAGACAAGAAGTGACAATTTATTTCCCCAACTGTCAGCCGGCTTGAACAATCAACAAATTCAGTTAGGTCTGCCTGGTTTCTTCTTTGTTTAGGCTGACCTAATAGTATTCTCCCTATATTTGTACTTACCCAAAAGTACTTGTTAAGGCAGTTATGCAGTGCAAATCTTTTCTCTTCTATTGCACCAACAGCCTCTCAGAATGACATTACCACCAAAAGCTAGCCACACAGTAATCATAATAAACAAACACTGCTAATTTTGTCATATACATATTATTATTATTAACTATTATGTGTACTATATAATTTTCTTTATATAATTTATAGTCTTGAAATCAATTTACTAAAAACTAAGAAATTTACATAGAATTGTCCAGGAATACCATAAATTTATGTGTAATGCACTATATATAATAGAAAACTGATTTATGTGTATATGTATGTAAGGTAAGGAATCCCATTATTCACCAAAAAAAAAAAAAAAAAGTTAATCCTGATTTAATTAATTGTAGGACAGGAGGTGGGATGGTGATGAAAATGAACTTTTATGATTGTATGTATCTTGGTTGTTATTGAAATCAAAAGTTAAATTTTTTAAAAAAATGTAAATGAAGAGAAAATCAACTTTCTTTCCATTTAGAATCTAACATTGGCCCTAATTTCTTTTGTGTAGTTCACAAGACAAACGTATCAAGGACAGTATTAGCTTCTTTATCATAATATTCCACAACCATGAATATGTGTGTGTGTGTGTGTGTGTATATATATATATATATATATATATAACGCAGTACTAAAAGTTCTTGGTTCAATACACTCCCTAAAATCTGAACTTTCATCTATATATTTTTTTATGGAATTCTTGATAAAACTGAGGAAAATAAATATATATATATATATATATATATATATAATGGAGTGATGTTGAAAAAATTTTCAGTCTAACCAAGAACCTCGAAAAATAAAAAGAAAAAATTGTTTTAGATTTTAGGGAGTGTGTTGGGTCAGATACATTTCAGTATTGTGTAATATATATATGTATTGTGTGTGTGAAAACTTTCTGAAATATGACTGAAATAAATTTTCTTTGTGAAGATCTCCTTGTCTGTTTAAGGATTTTTCAGCATGTCCTTGTGTAGGTAGATATAATTTAATGAACATGAATGCCCTGATCAGTTTAGATTATAAAATCACTTTACACAGTTATGTCCCTTGCAAATGACCCAATGCTGTTGTCTTAAGTTGAGTTATTAATGAAGCCCTGCTATGCTGTTAGCTCATTTGTGACACACCTACCACCTTTCCTTTCTTTCTCGATTGAGGTATCAAAACAATTTAAAGAAAAACTAAAAACAAAAATATTCATTATGCCCATGAATATAACTTTTTAAAAAATGTTTCAATGAAAATTACCAATTTATAAAAATAACTATAAGGAAAATAAAAATTGTTCATTGTATAAAAGTTTTGTTACCATAAAAAACCTATTTTGTTTAATTTTAAGATTTTATTTATTTGGTGTTCAATATTGCAGAAAAAAATCCAATATAATCGCCAGTGCCCAATTAACAGGAGAAACTTAAATCTAAAAACTTGTGTTGCAGAAGGTTTTAAAATTCTTTTGCAACACAAGAAGACTGTCAAAAGTGTCAGACATTGCTAAAATTTCATCAGTACTTCGTGTTTACAAATATTTTACATTATGTTCTCACTACTAACTTTTAATCTGGCAAAGATAATTTTGATTTTCTTTTTATTCACAAAAAAATCTTAAGTGAATGACCTTTACAGATGTGGTTGTTGATCTAATAAAGAATAGAAGAAACTGAATTAAAAAGTATATGTAAAAGGTAAGATAAAGTTCTATCTTCCATGCTCCACCTGAGTGAGTGTACTCCATTTTTGAGAAAAAAATTAAAAACTGGGTTAATTTATTCTCATCAGAAATTTTCACCTCTTCTCTCGAAGGCAAATCATGCAAATGTAAAGTGCTTCAGATATGGTTATGGCAGGGATATCAAGTATTTTAATAATAGTAATTTTCATATAATTGTGAAAACATTTTTATTAAATTACAAAAAATTGCCTTTTATTTTTTAATTACAGCTTGCTGTTTAAATTTTTTAGGTTTAATTTGCAATGTTGACAGATGACGTAGGGTGGATAATAATGAAACCAAGACACAAGCTCAGTTTTTCTGTTCAGCTTCATAAAACCATCCCTAAAATAAAATCGCAAATACAAGTTCTATTGAATTTTTTTTAATACATATGAAAAAAAGTAATTTGGATCTTTTTGGTCAGTTTCAGGTATTATAAATTTAATTGACTATTTAAATCCACATAGTCTTAATTAAAATGATGCTGTATCTCTATTTTTGGTTTAGAGCTTTCACACTTGTACTTTAAAAGATTTTCATAGTAATACCATTATTGGGGGAAAAGCTTTAATATTTTTAATACTTGTAAAAGAACAGCTTACATGCTATTGATACTGTCAAGTAGATCAGTATTTTATCTGTAAACCTTCAAATACCTTTTTAAATACCTTTACACAGGTTTCATGAAAAGAAAGAATATAGTGGAAAAATCTTTAAAAAGAAAATATTTTGCTTTCTCTCTACATAATGAGTGACTCATTAGTTGTTTTTTTTTTTTTAAGTGAATAAAAGGTCTCGCAGTTTATAAATCACCATTTAGTAAATTTGTGGTTTTGTTTGAAGTGTTGCTATTATCAGTATATGACTTATTTCCAAGTACTACAACTTCTGTGACAATGACTAAAAATAAAGAAACAGGTTCTAATGGAGGCTATTTTTTGACTTCTAGTCTATGTTGCTAGCTTAGTAGTCACAGTTAAAAAAAAAACTGAAAGAAGACTCACAAAATAGCAAAATTAAGATGAGAAAAATGAGTTAAATATGGATAACTATGTATACTTAAAAAGTAAGTGAAAAAAATACTATTTATAGTTTTTAGTTATTGCAAATGGCATAGATTTATGCAATTTTGGTACTTTCATAAAATGTTTTTAAAAATTCATGGTAATGTTCTTGATAGTAACCAATGTTGAAAGGCTAACATTAAAAACCATTTCTTCATACATAAGAGTTATATATTTAGTCTGAGATTAAAGAAAAGGGTCTGAATTTGACAGTGATCTAGCAAAGGTTGAAATGCCATTAAATGTACTGATCAAAACAATGTAAAGTGAAGGAGGCTAATCCTAGACTAAGATTCAAACTAACCATGTCACTGGATATGACAGATTAAAAATCATACATCTTTACCAGATTAGCCCCTTCACTCAATGTAGATTTTACAAGCACTCATGTTCACTGCCAAAGCAAGGAAGAATTATCTAAAACTGATGATACTGTCAAAGTGTCTCTTAAAAAGGGAACAACACCAGTTTTATCTTAAGAAAACTACTTATTAGAAATTTAGTAATGTTACCATCAATATTATAGATACATAATTATTAGTAATTATATTCCATTTGGTTCACAAATTTTAGTCTTGCTAATAGAAGATGACTAATGAACCATTTTTTTTTTTTTTTTGTTTGAGGTTCTATAATAGTGGTAGTAGTCATATTTAATTAACCTTGGTACTGACAGACTTAGATATTCAATGGTGGTAACTTAACTGAGATGTACATTCTGATGTAAGTAGACTGGAATTGAAAAAGAAAAAAGTTGATGCTGGTTTTATGGGGGTCAATGAGAGAGAATTAAAAAAAAAAAATATATATATATATATATCCTGAAAAAAAAAGTTCAGAAAGTCAGTATTCACATGGCCCACCATTGTCATGCAAGCTGTACAAATATGTCGAAGACAATGAACAAGGGAGGCTTTGACAACAACAGCAGCAGAGTTAGGATTTCAGGATAAAAACATCAAAATATTTTTTCTGGAAAAATCTACAAATTTGAATAAGAGATATATATATTATATATATATCTACACACACATGTAAATTTTGTTTGTGAGCATTTCATATATATGTATATACTGATAAAAAAAAATTGTAAATGTAAAAAAAAAATTAATATTCTACATTAGACAAAAATGTACAGTTTATTATAATATAATAATAATAATAATGTGAACCGACTAAATATGACCTAAATTACATATTAGCAAATATTTGTACATAACAAATGCAAAATGTAGTCAATAACAAATTTTGCAGTGATTTTCTTTTTCATTTGTTTTTTTTTTTCTCTCATTTTATATAGTTCACCACTAGTTTTTTCATTTTCTTTCTCTGAGGTTGGTTACTTTTCTTTACATCTTTTTTTTTTTTATTTTTGCTTTGTTTATGTAAAAAAATTTGCAAAGTAAAAACTGGCCCAAAAATAAAATGAAATTTAATTCTTTTTATCTGCACAGCAGAAAAAAAAAAACAAAAAACAAAAAAATACAACTCATAAATGAAAGATTTGAAACTACCTTTTACAATGATTGTTGGTAAGATATATACATACATGTGTATGTATAATTTTATTAACATTCCGGTGTGTATATTTTGTTGTTTTTTTTGTTTGTTTTTTAAATAGTTTGGTTGAATGAAAATATTTTTTTCTAGATGGGCTTAATTTTCCTCTTTAAAACTGCAGATATTTCTGCACCCAATATCATTTGTCAATAAATGAATAAAAAAGAAAATATCAAGTTGATGTAAAAAAAAAAAAAAAATTCAAACTGCCTTTTCTTAAAAAAACAATTTTCTTTTAGAAGAGATTAAACTTAGTTTATTTTTCAATATGTAAATTTCCTAGATCAAGATGAAAAAAAAAATTCAGAATTTGCCAGTTACTTGCAAATAATCACCACAAATGTATTAAAAATCAACTGGTATTTATTCTAGACATCCATGTAATTTCTGGGTATTTTTCCCTTTGTGTTTAACTCACTGCAATGATGGAAATGGGATAAGAATTAACATTATTTGGTATACACATATTGAAAATACAGGCCTCAACAACCATGACAGTAAAGTATATTATTTTTTTTTTTTTCCACCAAATTAATTAAACAGAGAGGTAATAAATATGTGTGTATGCATGTGTTTATTTGTAGTGAAATAAAATGGGACATGGCATTCTTTACTTAAGGCCAAGTCATAGTGCAACTCCTGCAAGAATTGCATTTTTTTTTTTTTTAATTTTTAGTAAAAGGAAATGGGAAGAAAGAACCCTTGATGGCAAGTATTAGTTCCTATGCCAAATTTTTAGCGCGGATTGTTTAAACTCTGCTGTGTCTATAGACCATCTGATTTTGCTACAGATTTTTTTTATTTTAGAATTTCTTTTAAATGGTTGGAAATTAGCAAGAATAAAGATTTCTAAGATGGTTGGAAATGAGCATTTATTTTATAAATTTGTAAAAATCAAGACTTTTTTTTTTTTTTTCAAAGATGAACATGCTGGAATTAATTTAAAAAGAAAGATAATTTGAAAATTCAGATTTTAATATTCAATGAATGCTATAAAATAAAAATTAATTTTTCTATTTTTTTTTTTTGTGTAGTTATCAACCTCCATTTTTTTTACAATTTACTTTGAGTTTTGATAAAGGGGGGAAATTTATTAAATCTTCAAACATTTTTTTTTAAAGCTGAATCAAAAAAAGTTTAGAAAAATCAACATTAAATTTTGAACATTTTTACATAAATATATTTTGTGCAGGCAAAAAATATCCAAATAAAATTATCAAATAAGTATTTAATTCCTTCAGATATATATCTTTGAGCAAGCCCAAAAAACTTAATCTCAGATCAATGCAAACATGCTCAATACCATGGCCTTGGTACTTATTCCAATGCTTTAACCATTTGGCTATAGAAATATATAAATTAAAGCCAAATAGATTAGCTGCCAGTAAAAATTTAAAATGTTTTCTGTTCTTTGAGAACACAACCATTCACCCATGGTGATATTCTTTCTCTGACTGAATCTATTTTAAGACTGGTTCATTAGCTACTTTCTAAGTTGTTGACGCAATAATAGCCTTTTTTATTTATTTTTTTGCTTATTATTAAAAGTTCAAATATTAACTCAATATTAATTAATCATTAATGAGATTTGAATATTAAACTATAACATCAGTGTCAATAGTAACTGATTTTTCTGAAATATTCCAAAGTATGTTTTTATTTTTGTCTTACAATATCTTCACTTCAGTAACCTGGAAAATGCTTTGAAAGTTGCAGCACAAACTAAATTCTATTTTAAAATCAAATTTTCATAAAATAACTATTTGGATATTTTAACATCTTTTGATTCAACTTTAATGACATGAAATTTTTGAGTGTTTGAACCGAAAAATAATTAACCAGAAATCACCTCTGCCAACGCCATTGTCACCAAAACTGAAAAAAAAATCACTTCATAGATCGATATGATGCAAGGGCGGTAACTCTTAAATTTCTTTCGCTGATATATTTAAGTCTTAATATATGAAATATTTCTCAATTGGAAAAAAATTATTGATCTACTCTAAAAGTCTTTTGGTCTGTGGCCCACAAAATATCACTGAAATTCACTGAGAACTTTCGAAAATATTGTGCTGAGGAAAGCGAACAAACCGAGGTGAATACATAATTTCTTTGGCAGAGGTAGCAAACACATTATGGTAGTGGTAATAAGTTATATAATTTTTTTCTCTTAAGTGCTGTTCAAATCATTATGCAGAAGAATGAAACTTGTAAGAAGTGGCTTTGATCAATGACCATAATATTGTGACCATACCAGAAAAAAACTTGATTGCCTTTTGTGACAGATGCTTAAGGTAGTAATGGTTGTAAAATTCTTACAAAAAGAAAAAAAAATGAATCCTTTCTTGCATTTATTTTTGAATAGATAAACATTAAAGAAATGCATTTCTCTTTAGACTGTTAAGACGAAACATATTCCTTATTGAACTCTTAACTTATTTTCAGGTTAAACCTATAATAACATAATTATTATCTATATAATAAAATAACTTATTCCAGCAAAATAATTACGATAGTATTATTATCGTAATTATGCTTATTGCTTCATGGCAAGTAGTCTTCACAAATATACAAACTTCAATATCAAAAGACAGAGCATGAATAATGTTAATAGAATAAAATAATTCTATTAACTTATATATATTTCAACAGCCAATTAAGTAAACAGAAGCAAAAATCATGTATAAACATTGAAAATTTAATTAGTTTCTTGTAACTGTATCTTTCAAAATAGACCAATTTAAAACCTGCCTCATTTTCTAGGTATAGAGGAAAAAAAAACTATTGTTTTTGTAAAGTCATTATAGAAAGTTTTAATGCAAATGGTGCATACTTTCTACATTAAAATTAGCAATGCATTGTCAAGTACCAAAACAAAAACAATGTTCAGCTGTGGAGTGAAGTATTCACAAGAACCCATCATTAAACCGAAGATTAAGTTCTTTTTTTTTTTTAAATCTTTTTTATTAGCAGGCTAATAGTGAATTATTTTATGAATGAAATGTGTTTATATAACACTAAATAACTGCATGTGATTACAACTAATTCCTACAGAGTTCAGTCCTCTTTGATCAAAACACGTAATGAATGATTACAAAAGTCTATCTGGGAGATAATATAAAACAGAATTGCCTCACCCATTTGTGTGCATACTTATATATAGGTAATTTTTCCATAGATCTACACTAAATGAAAATATGTATTTAGAGAAATTGTTTATTGGTACGTTACTAAATTTTGATATAAAAGTACATACAACAGGACAAGGTTAGTACTGTATGCAAAGAGGAAGGAATGTTTAGCCCTTAGTCATGGAAATAGGTAAATAAATCCAAGGTAAATGTTTTGTGGTTTGTGGGGGTATAGAAAAACATTTACTTAACTCTAAAACTTTAAGTTCAAGTATTTACAAATTTTATATCTACATACAGACACACATATGAGATATTTAAAGACAAAACATCTTTAGTAATATATTAGAACCAAAAGTGTTTTTGTTGTGTGATATTTTACTTTGCTAAAAACCAGAGGTATACAGGATTTCATGGATAAAGTTTTCAAGATCATTGTGATTTGAATGTTGTATATTATGAACCAGGAATTTTTTTCATATTAAGAGATTTAATATGCAAATATATTTTTCTTTTAAAACCATTTTCATCCTTATTGGTTATTGTTATTTTCTGAAGATAATCCTAACTTATCTATTAATTCTATAACACTTGTCCCACTCATAATAAAAAAAAAGACTGTGCTTTCAAATATCTAAAAGTAATGCATATAAAGATTCAGGATGTGGATACTAAAAAATTGTGCAAAAATCAAATTTAAAAAGGAAAATTATTTTAATTCAAGTTTTGACTAAAGGAATTTCCCTTTCGAGTCCATTTTCTTTATCACTCTAGTTTTAGGGGAGGAGAAATTTTAGTTAATTCCTCAAACCTCTGGTCTACAACTTAAAAATACCTTGCAGTTTACACAATGATAATAATACAAAGAATATGAAACCATTTTATCTTTACAAAATGAAAAGGATTTGTTTATTGTTATGATGTTCTGGTATGAAGCTGTTTCAGCGCTTAAACAGAGGCACTTTTTGTATAGTCTCATGATAGTGATGCTCAATATTATACAAGTGTGCAGATCTGTGTGTCTGAGTGTGGTTGGCAGTCTAATGAACAGTAAAGAAATTTGGCTATTATAGATTTTAGAAATGTGCAAATGCCATTACTGTAATTGGCATGGACAAGCAAAAGACTTGATATGAGGTGCCAACCATGTTTTGCCAATATGGCTGGTTAGAGAAGAAGCATTTTTACTAGATGAGCCATGATATTTACCTTAAAACATGTGGATGACAAGTACTGAAAAGATAAAACAAATAAATGAAAATTTTCTACAATCAACACTTTATTGCCAAAAGTTTTTACTATTGTTTGAAATGGATGCTTAGCCCTGAGTTGAAGCTAGTTTTGACTATTTCAGCCAATGTGAGAGATTTTTCAGTTAAAGAAAACAGATTAGAATTCCAGCTACAAATGTCCATTTCTTAGCAAATGTTTTTGTGCAAATTTAAGTTTTTTTTGTTTATTTTTCTAAAGCTTACATATGTCATTAAAACAAAAATCACTTCTGAGAGACACTTATGAAAATTGTCAGTTTTTATGATAGATCTTTTCTTTTTAAATTTTAGATGTCTATAAAACAAAGACTGTCACAAGATTATGACTAAATTAAAAATTAATAAAAAATATATTTCTAAAAAGATGCTTATGTGTTGGCAAAAAATTTTGTCTCGAATAAGCTTTTTTTGGCCAACCCAATAAAATAAAAATGCTAGCTGCTAATAATGGCAAGTAACATTAAATTATAAAATTCAATATATATATATATATATATATATATAAGATTCTAGAGAACCTCTGCCAACAAAGTGCTAAATGTAAGACTAGAGTGACAAAATTTAAGTAAAAATGTCCAACTGAATGTCAACACGGTCTTTTGTAATATTTGAATCATTCATTAGGACGTTTATACCAATGAGTGATTCAAATATTCCAAAACATTGTTGACATTCAATATAATTGGACATTTGTAATTAAAGTATATATTTTATACACGGAGAAATACATTTGTTGAATAGTTTTCATGTGCCTGTATTAATTTTCCTCTCTTTGTGTGAGACAACTTTCACCAAATGCTCAGATAAGATTACATCTTGAACTGTAAAACTGTGGTTTAGAACTGCAGCATGAAAATGTGAACATTTCAGTGCTTAAGAGAGAATCTTTCATTTCTGGTTGCTATTATAGAATAATGAAAACCTAAAGGTATGAGTTCTGCCACCAATTTAGTCTGATCAATCCTATAAACAGACTGATTATAATTGACAGGTGTGTGAAAGACTTGTCCAAGGTGTAAATGGCTGTTTTGTTAAAAAAACAAACCAGACCATGATGGATTTGTATACAACAAACGATCTTTCATTTTTAGTTTGCATGTTTTTAAAATTTCTCAGCTTTTCCTTCAGCTTGAACCTGAACTAACAAATTTTATGTGAATGATGTTATAACCAAATGAGCCACAGCACCTATCCCAACGCAGATGGAGATACAGGGCTCAGGAACACAGAAACCATCCTCTTTAACCATTATTCAACTCAAAACACCAATATTACCAGACTTGTAGGAGATAGTCACATCATCAGAAACACTGCACAGATATCCACTTAGAGGAAGGAATACAGGGAAGTGAAAAATATATATATATATATATATATATATATATATATATATTTATATGTATAACCACAAAAGTATTAGGAAATTTTAACAACCAGGAGGGAGACACAAAATAGATTCAAAATTTAAAAAAAAATATATATTTGATGTCTTCTTGAACCGACTTGCTTCCTTAAACACTGGTCAAACATTGTTTTTAGTAAGTGACACGTTTCCATCTGACGTGGAAATTTATGTTCAAAGAAATTGACCAAATGTGTATAGTTTTTCCCTTTGTTTCAATTTCTTTTCTCTCCTAAAATAATTCTTTTATATTTGTTTTTTATCTCTCCTCAGTAAATAACTTAAATTTTCCTTAACAGAAGTATTTAAATTAAAGTTAAAATCTGGCATAATTTGAGATTATTTAAAGTATATAAAAAAAAAATAATAATAATAATAATAAGCAAATTAATTTGGCCACTGTCAATTTGTCCACTCATTCACCGGAGATATTTTGGGTGAAAAAAAAACTCTGCCAACAATATCAGTCGATAGATAATGAAAATGTAGTTTTTTTTTCATTTGTCCATTCTCTTAGTTTTAAAAAAATTAAATGTCTCCCTCGTTCAATTTTCAGAACTGTATTATCTCCCCTGATTTCCTCATTCAATTTTTCTGAACTGCATTATCTCCCCTGATTTTTCTCCCTAACTCCGCCAATTTGCTTTTCCTTTTCCTTATAATTGTGCATGATTTTGTTTCCAGTGTTCAGCTTTTTGTTGAGGCATGAACCTAGCCTGGAATCGGTTCAAATAAGCAGCCTAAACCCAGCAACAAACATAGATTAACAAAATGTTCAAAAGAAAAAAAAAAGTGGGGTGGCTATTCACTGTTAACTGTTGCAAAGATGGAAAAAATTTAAGAACACAAACCAGTCCCATCCTACCACCCCAAGAATCCTGTTTCTTTTTGTTTGTTTGTTTTTTTTTGAGGGGGGGTGTTTTTTGTTTTCTTTTTGAAAAATGAAGATAATGAATTTTTTTACTTTTTTCTTTTTAAATTGATCATTCTTTTTCTATAAAAAAATAGTCAAGTGATGAATCTGAAGTTTAAATGGGGTAAAATAATGATTAACTAGAATTGCAGAAAATGAGCATCAAGAGAAGGATACAACACTTAAGTCTTCAATCTGTCCCCCTCTCTTTATCAAATTCTCTTATGCTAGCAGCCAGTTCTGATTTACATATAAAGCCAGAAGGTTTTCATAAAAACTAAAACAGCTAGAATCTAATGATTGATAAACCAAATATTTGTAAAGAGTATTATTTTGATAAGATACCAGATAGATTTAGGATTTATTTTGACACAATGGTGTCCCTGCTCTGATGTTTAAAAGAGCTAAATTATTTGCATTAAAACAAATAAGATACAACTTAATGTGATTTTAAAAAAAACATTTTTTTATTTTAGTTATCAATCACATACTCTATCAATAAATCTGGTCATAGGTTCTTTCTTTTTAAATCTCGACATAATGAAACTAGAAATTCCTTGTTGTTGGGGGTTAAAAATGCAAACTAGAAATATTTTGAGATTTTTTTAATCTCTCATAGTAATAACCTTCACAAACCTGTTTCTTTTACTGTTAGTTTTATTCTAGAAAAATTATCTTTGAAGCAGAGGCCCTCAGAAACAATAGAAGGGAGCAGTTGTTAAATAATCTCAAATAATGCAATTATTTTATAATACTTGGTTATTTAAGAAAAGAAAAAAAAATGTTGCTAAATGATTCTTTTCAGTTTATAAATGATTTAAAATGGCTCATGATCAAAGCTTCTAGGAATTCAGGAGAACATTTCCATCTACACTTTGGATTTGTTTATGAAAAATGGTTATATATCTCCTCTTTATTTTCCTTCCTTCCTTTTCTTTTATTTTGGTATCTTATCTTAGCAGCAGTTCCCATCCAATTCCCTAGTTAAATTTATCAAACTGGTAGAGATTTGTAGAGAAAGAGAGACTTACAAGTCATAACATGATGATCCAGTTCAGATGTGATATAATCAAGTGGTCATATGACAACAGCAGTAGCAAGAGTCCTGTGGGCAGTGGGGGCAGCATCAGCAGCAGCCACTGCCAGCCACTGCGGATGACCAAGATGGAAGCCCCACCCACCCCAAACAAGGACACAGCAACGTGGGGTAAGGGTAGAGAGAACGTCGCAGTGGTGATGGCGGTGGCAGCAGCAGCAGTGAAAATGGCATTGATGAAATAGAAGATTTTTTTTGTGTTTTTGTCTTTTTTTTATAATAGGAGGAGATGTAGTAGGAGGAATTACAACAGTTACAGGCAGAATGGCCACACGTCACCAACAACAACAACAACACTTGACAGTATTTCAGCAAGAAGCCGCTTCTTTGTCTGCTTCTCGACACAGGAAAATGGAGACGAGCAAGCCAAATATCTGTAGAAGGAAAAAGAAAATTGTTAAAAACACTTAAATATTTTAAAAAAAGGAATAACAAAGAATACACATTTTATTCAACTTGTTGGTCATTCAGAGATGATTGAAACCAGCAAGAACATCCTCCTCCCCAAATTTATGGACAAATACATGATGGGATTTCTTAATTAATAAAAATGAACAAGCTATGGGGCTATGGTATAACTGGACATTTGTTTGATCTAATCCAGTTGTTCCTTTCAAATTGCGTAATAAAGGTAGTATTGAACAGACATGCCTCCAGATACTATCATATAAATGCAGGTCTCCCTCAAGGCTCTATTCTAGGTCCTACGCTTTTTCTGATCTTCAACACTCTCCCTGATGTAATCAGATCCCAAGTAGGCATTTACACTGACAATGCCAGCATTTACTTCCACCTCGATCAGAAATCTACTGAAGCTGACAAAACAAACCTCGCTGCTGAGCTTGAAAAAGACCTCCAATTCATGGTGGACTGGGGTAAGAAATGGCTTTGTGAATTTTAATGCTTTCAAAACGAAAGCTGCTATCTGTTAACCACCATAGATAATTGCTCCTACCCTCGATTAGCATGGATCAGGCTAGTTTCCCTGAAAGCAAAACACTGTGCCTCCTCAGCTGACCTCAAGTAGATTGATTCCGTAGCTAAATCTGCTGATAAAAAGGTCAGTTCACTGCGTCGGACCAAGAATTTTTTTTCCAGTTTGAATCCATCATGCACATATATAAATCTACCATCCACCTGTGCATTGAATACTGCTGTCACATCTGGTCGAGTGTCCCTGGTATTCATCTCAGGGTTCCTGACATTCTCCAACGAAAAATCTGCAATGTGATCGATCTTGACCTGGTAGCACAACTCTAGTTACTTTCTCCCTGATGTAATGTGGCTTCCCTCTGTCTTTCCTACAAATACTTTCACGGCTTCTGCTCCAATGAGCTTAACTATTTACTCATGTTACTAGACTAGCAGCTAGGTCCCACCCTTTTACAGTGAAACCAATAAAAGGTAACCGCAGCTTCTTTTCTTGCACTTCCCCTCTGTGGAACTCCTTTCCATATACTTTCTTCCCTGACAGCTACAGTTGCCAAGAATTTAAATGCAAGGTCAATTGTCATCTCCTATCTCTCTGAATCGCATCCTTTCCCTCATGTTCTTTTCTCCATCCACTTTACTCTCATCAGCTCTCTTCACACATCTGTTCTCATCCCTCTCTTATCCACTCTGACATCCCCTATAACTTGTTCCTCTTTCTTATCACTCTCCTCTTATGTAACCCCTTGCACACCAGTGGCTGTAGTGTCTTGCTTGGGGTGAAATGATTATAGAAAGAATTTTTTAAAAATTCTCAGTTTCATCTACTATATTTTTGTTCTTTCTTGTCTTGAAGTTGGAATGCTATAGCCACTCAACTGTATCCCTTTTGCATGTGAATATAATTCTTACTTTGTAAACTTTCTGCATTATTGCTGTTGCCTTGTCTAGTTTTGATATATATATATATATATATATATATATATATATATATATATATATAGTTTACTTAGTATTATTTTACTGTATTCTTTTTTCCCATTATTCTAATTGCTTGAGAACTTTGTCAGTTCTGCTTGTTCAGAATTTTGTCAATTAGACTTAACCTTGGTTAATTATTCAATACAAAAGCAATATCTTTAATAATAGATTTCCATTGACATGACAAAGCCATTTTTCCTAATTGGAAGAATGCCTGTCTTCTTGCCAATGTCTGATAAAGCTCATACCCTTTCTTTGTACAATTCTTTTGTTTATACTTTCTTCAGATATTGAAAAATACAAACAACTTTATAATTAGTTGTTTGAATAATAGATAATTACTTGTTTGATATTTTATAATAAACTGTTTTCATTAAAATTTCAAACTGAGTTTGTAAGAATTATTCTAAAAATTAGTGTAGTGAAGGAAAAAACTTACCCCATGGAGCAAAGATTTGTTTTGCATGTAGGTCCATAATTTAGGTTAGGTATTGATAAGATGGTAGAGAAAAAATATGGCTTACCTCTTGTGAAATCAGATGTCATCAAAAGAGGTTCACGTGAGAAACTATTTGATTAGTTACTCGTGATGATTGATTTGACCAGCCAGTCAGAAATGAGCCATGGCGATATAAACACAGTATCGCCTGAGACAAGGGATAAATAAAGTCTGACTTCTAAGCAAGACGGTGCTAGTGGAAAGTGAAGACTATCACGGAAGAAAAGAATTTTGCTACTCTCACAACATATAATTAGTATTAAGTGTAGTGATTGAATTCAGTTTTATATTTTGAATGAAATTAAATGTTTGTGCACGTAATATTTTTTTATTAAATAAAAAAAAATTTTTATTTCATAAACTTGCTAGGTTACTAGCCTTATTTATTAGCCTTGTAGCCGTGGGGGAGCTGGTTAATGTTTCTTTGGTTCGGCCTTGTGTCTTACTTAACCAAACTCCTTACAGCTTACAAGTTTTATGCAGAATTATCAGATTTTCATCAGGAGGTTAGTTGTCGGCACGATGGAATGTGTGGAATAAAGTAAGAATAAAATATACATTTTTCATGTTAAAATAGAAATTTATTGAAAGGAAAGAATAACACAAGTTGTAGGAGTTAATGTGCAATTATAAACATTGTTAAGAAGTTAAGGGTAGAGTTTGTACAAAATGTATTAATTGTTGAAAGAGATAAGGAGAAAGAAAACAAGGTGCAACCTGACCTTATCTCTGGGTCGATTTGAAGTTGGTTACATTTTAGTTGTTTTATTGTCTCACGGCTCTCATCTGTGACTCTCTGACACTGTGAAGTTGTATGTTCTTTTGAATTTCGTACTGGATCACTAAGTCCTTCCAAGTCTTACAAGTCGCTCCCATTAGTCAAAAATCATTTTAACACCTACATGCGAAATCTGGTTTCCACTTGACTTTTTCGTTAAGCACATGGTCAATCCTTTTTCTATTTATTAATCCATCTCTTCCTTCCAGTTATGGATTAAATAACAGAACAGATTGGGTTCTATAGCCTTGGCTGGCAACCAGTCTACCGCAGAAAGCAATGGCAACCTACTGCGGGATAATCTTCTGCCCAGTCAGTCATGTCTCTTTCGAGACATGATCGCCCAAACGTGTATCACGTATGGCACTTAACTGACTGACTTATCAGCTATGCCCTTAATATATTTGCAGTAATAAGATTTTATACAAGTGTCTTTTTTGTAGCTTAACCAGAAAAAAAAATCTAATACACATTTTTTAAATGTGTAATTATCTAATGTCTTGCTATACTTGACTTGGTTGTTATACACATACATTTTGGCTACTGTTCCTTTCAAAGTTTCTCTTCTTGAACTTGATATAAACATGTAAAGCAGAATGAGAGCAATCTCCTTCCATAAATTGAATAAAGAGATTGATTTGAAATTTTAAGGTTACTGAATATTTTAAAAAATACAAGCACTGAAATATTTTATGTTTGTTCTAATCTTTATTGGGAAAATCTGCAAAATGCTTTCCCCTCTCCAATTTATAGGAAGAACTACATAAATGGGATTTCTTCCTTACCAATAAGATAAATCACTTCTTGGTCTCATCTGTCTTGATCTGTTTTGAAGTCAGAACACTATATTCATTTATCTGAATTCGCTTTTGTGTGTCAACACCAATTCTTAGTTTGTGAACCTGTTGCCATATTACTGTTGCCATATTACTTTTGTCATATTACTGTTGCCATATTACTTTTGCCATATTACTGTTAATTTGCCTTAAATATGTTGTTTTCTTGCTTTATATTAATTTTTGCCCCATTCTTTTCTTATTGCCCACTTTTTTCAGTTGTTTGTGTGCAGTTCTGCTATTTACATTTGACAATGGTCGCTTACTCTAAATATAAACAAATGAGAATGCTGATATTAATAGCAGATCATATAGTAAATCTAACACTTTTAGCCATACAATTTTATTCTATGCATTTTATCTTTACAAAACATAACCATGTAAATTTTCAAGTTTTCTAGTTAATAAAAAAATTACTTTGCAGAAAATTAGTGGCAAAATTTTATTTCTTTTATTTTTAGGGGGTAATTTTTTTTAAACAGTATTGTTTTTCTAAAATTATAGTTTTAAAATCATATTAACCTTTGTGGATTGTCTGAGTAAATAAAGAAACTGTTTTAAAGATTTTTCAAACACCCTAAACACTACACACTCGTTTAAAACGACACAGTTACAGCAAGAATAAATCCCTTTATAGATAAATTCATGTTATCCAAAGAGGAGCTAAAGTCTGTTAAAAAAAAAAAAAATAGTCTAAACTAAACACTAGTATGTATCTGGACTGGTCCTGTCTTCTCAATAAAGCTAATTCAACTCTACAAAGTTTTTCATTACTCCTTACCATAACTAGCAGTTATTTTTTTACATATAGACTAAACTATCACCCGGTTCACACTCCACCCTCGTCTATTGAACAGGTGAAGAGGTTCATCCCTTGTTCCCTGTTTAAGATGTGGTTTCCAGGTTTTTCTTTTCCAATCTCTTCACTTTTACATAGCCCCCTGCACATCAGTGGCATTACCGCCTTGCTCGGGGTGATATGATTAAAAAAAAAAGAAAGAAAAAAAAACACTTCTTTTTAAAAATAGTTAAAAATATTTCTAGCTTTCATTAAGAATTTCAAATTTGATTTTTGTCTTCAAAATGTATCTTATAATTTGATAAATATGTAAAATCTTACTATTTCACATTTTGCTAAAAGGTTACTCTTATATACTAATTAAAAAGAATATTCTTTTACCTTTCAAAATATGGATCAAGATAATAGGGTAAGTATAGGTCAGGGTTCAAACTTAATTGAAGAAATCTACCTCTGTTATTAATTAAAATCTAAACTGATTTTGTTATCAATGGGAATTTTGCTTTTGAAAATAAACAAATCTAGATATTCATTTATTCTGAATATGTAGCATTTATTTTTTGTTTTTTCAACTAAAATTCTTAGCTCAATCAATCTAAATCTGGGTCGAATTTATGATTTGCAGGAATGAGCAACATTATTACTCATGCTTCCAATACATAAGCTAGATTGTTAATTTAATTTTTTTCTAAATCACTTTGTGTTAATTGAGTTTTTATTACTAACAAAATTGTCTTGTTTTTCAAATATTCTTTATAGCATTCTTAAAAATTCATTAAAAATAAATATTAACAGAATGTATATTTAATTGTGGAAATTATACTGAGTGTTATAAAGTCCCTCCTTGACTACCAATAATTATTTCTTAAAACTATTCCAAACAGACATTAGCGTCATGGCATTATGGAAACCTTTTAATAGAAATTTTTGCAAGTCATAATTTGCATATAGCATAGACTATAAATGAAATGTTTGGGAACATCCTCTGGATTTACTAATTAGTAAGTTTTACACCATTTTTGGTTTAAATAACTCCTAAGCTAGGATGATGAAACTATTTCACCCCAACATTTTTTGTTTTGAGTTATTTAAAATCTGCCAGCCCTAAGATTACCATTTCCCAATTTATAGGCAGAAGCACACAGATGCAAGCTGGGATTTTTTCCTCGTCAATAAAATAGGCCGGTTCTCAGTTTCATTTGACTCACTGTCTTGAAGTCAGATTGTTGTTTGCTTGTTCAAACCTGCTTTTGTGTGTCAATGCTAATTCTTATTTTGCAAACTTTTTGCAAACATTTTGCTATGGTGCGATTGAAAATATATTGTTTGCTTGATTTGTATTTTTTTTTTTGTTTATCCTGTTCTTTTCTTTTTGTTATTGCTTATTGCAAATTTTGTCAATTCTGTTGGACAGTTCTGTTATTTTACATTTAACCATGGTTACTCACTTCACAGCCCCAAAATTAACTAGTTTAAAAAAAAAAAGGGGGGCACACACCCTTCAACTTTTAGGTGATTCTTCAAATCTAAATAGTGGCCCCAAAACTTTTAGCCTATAGTACATTTTTTATTATTTAAATTGTTCAGGCTCTTGTACTATTCTTTATTGCCATGTTTATGATGTTTCATGTTTTGGCCAAAATCTGACATTGCAATAAAGATGACACCAGTCTAAACAAGACTCCATCTCAGAAATATAGACAAGTACATTTTTCATCATGTTTGATACAAAGTTCAAATTTGTAATTTCTGTAAAGCATTTATGATTACTGCTGCTCCCTCTTGTTCCTACTCTCATTTCTAATTTTGGAACAATTCTTGGTAGTTTTTATTGTGCCAAAACCTAATTTTTTTAAAATTAAATTTGACTCATTACTTGGAACATGTTTTTACAAATTATAAAAGGTGCAATTATTAAATTTTATTGAGACATGTACTTACTTCCAAGACTGCTATTCCACAACCCACACCTATCAGAATATTCATATGTTTGCTAACCCATTTCTCCATCTCGTCTTTGCAACCCTTTAAAATAAAAACATAAAAAATACAAATTATCAAACTGAGTGAAAATAAAAACCATAACTCACAAAGTAACGTATAGTGCAAATTTTATGGTCAGTTTTTATAAAAAACTAAAAATCAATTTTCGGTGACCAGTTGAACTATACACAGGTAATTTTTTGTCAGTGGTGAGCAGGGAGAACTAATGCAAAAGATTCAGGGGTTGCACTTTACATAAAGCTGGCTTATCCAATACTACTATTCTTTTAAAGTAATTTCATTTTGTCAAAGAGAATTTAGCTTCACTCATTTCATTTGATACTAAGGTGCAAGATTATTTCTGGTACCAAGAGAAAGGAACAAAATTATTTGAATAGACCTATCAATACCGGAAAAAAAAAATAATAGTTGAATATCTTTTTTTCTTCATCTACTAAAGGCTAGGTATATTCTAAAGAGATCACTGAAGAAAAATAAATTAATTTATGGTCATTGAAAATGAACAGCCATTCGAGATAAAATTGTTATGACTCTTGGATACTGGCCACAAAATTTTATCAGAAAAGTAAAATTTAGTATGACTTCTTGTCAGTGAGTTTAGTCAAGATAAGCATTATTGTGAAAATTTAACAACCATTGATAAAATGACAGCTGACTGATTTGAAACAGAATCTTTTTCCTTACATGGGAAATTATTGAAAGAATTTTATGATCCTTAGAGACAGTGGATCTGGTCAGAAAGAGAGATGGAATTCCCAGAAAAAAAGTTTCTTTGTTTTTGAGGAATTTTGTGATACTGATAATTAAAAAAGAAACATATGGTGTTTCTTTTGATCGAAGCAAGATAATTTCTTATGGTTGTATACAAAGTAAGAAAACTTAGATAATTAAAAATGTCTCTGGTCAAGAGATTTTTTTTTTTTTGTCACTTGTTGGTGGTGGGGATTGAGATGAAAAATCCCAGGTGTGAGGACAACCATACACAGGGACACAATAAGGATTTTGGATAATTAAAATTTGGCCATTTTAAACTGGACCATGCCCCTCAGAAGCACTCACATACAGAAGGAATTGAGGGTGATCAAGTGACCAGGAAGAGGATTGGTCATTTTGAAATGCTAACATACACAGTGTATTATATCCACCCCACTGGATGCAAAAATTATATAAGAGTCGGTGGATTTGCAGATGGTTGAATAGATTGAGTTTGCCCAGCCACAGTGAGAGATTCAGTGCATGCTCGACTGGTGTTCATCATCTTCCATGTCTGGGGCAAAGAGGAAATGTCAACAGATGTGAAGAGACAAACCTTGAAAGACCTGATGAAGACCAGACCAGAGAGATCAGGCAGAGAAGACTGACACATGAGACAGATTTGACCCACACATTTTAGTTAGATTTAGACCAGTATGGGTTTAGTTAACACAAGAGATGTGTTGTCACATGACTGCCTACTTAGAACCTTGAATTTCAGCCTAGTGCTAGACCAACCAACTTAGATAACGTGTTACATCCTATAGAAGCTGTGGGTTAGAATTATAATTGTCTGCATGCAAGAGTGATAAAAGTGTGAGTGACATATATATCATCATCATCACAGCTCATCAGTATGGCTAGACATCCACTTGCTCTCAGCTGGTATCAAAACTCAACTGATTTAGTGTCAGTCGGAGTGCCTACTCCCTAAGTCATCGGCACATCGAATGATATATATTAAAAAAAAAAAAAAAAACTATATTTTTGATTTCATAAAGAGTTTTTAATTATTGTGGCTCCCAGCTCTGTCTGGGTAATCTATGTGGAGGATTTTGGTAACTTTCAAACATAACGTGGGACAGGGTCTAGTTTGGAAGAAGTGATTGACTATCGATCAGCCGAGGAGATTTGGTCATCGATGTGAAGGACATGAGGATGTTCACAAGGAAGGTATTATACAGCCCTAAAAATTTCTAGTAGGGCATAAAGTTTTCTTAATATATCTTAGAATTTTAAAGAAAAATAACACCAAAATCAGATTTTTTTCAGGAATATTTTGATCTTCCATTAATCCTTAAGATATCAACTTTGGGGTTATGGCGCATGTATTGGGGTGATCTATTGAGTTTTAAAATTAAAAAAAAATAGAAATAAGTATTCTGATGAGACTGAAACCAGTGACAATCTATTTAAGATATGATTCTTCTTCTATGTGCCATGTCTCTTCAGGACGTAGATGATCATGGCCTTCTACGTCTCCCTATCCCTGGTAGCTCTTAGCAGGCTTTCTCCTGTTCTACACCCAAATCCTGCTATCCACCTACTCAGGCCTGTCATGTTATCTACTACTTTCCCCTATCTCTCTTTTCTTCTATCTGACCTGTGAGTATCAGATTCTCCAAGCCTTCCTTCCTCATCACGTTCCAGGAACTTCAGCTGTCTTTTCCTGATGTTCAGTATTAATTTCCTTTCATTTCCATCCTTTCTAAAACTTCATCATTGCTCCGATGCTCGATCCATGATATCCACAGCATCCTTCTGTAGAACCACATTTCAGTTAGCTCAAGTTTTTCATTTATCTTTGATGATATTGTCCAGCATTCACTGCCATATTGAAGAACTTGCATCACATAGCAATCCAATACTCCTATGCTATGCCAATTCGCCTTCAGATCTCAGTGTTTCACTTTCCATCTTCTGTTACAACACTTCTCAAGAACTTAAATTTTTGTACTTGCTTGATTTTAGTATTCCCAAGATGTAATTGGAATTTTGGGCTCCTCTAATGACCATACATTTTTTGCTGATGACCATACATTCGGTTTTCTTGTAGTTTATTTGCAGTCCTTTCTTTCAAATTTTATGATTAGATTTTCATAAACTGTATACCATGGAGGAATTTTTTTAAGATTATCTAAGATAGATAAAGATAGTTTCAAAATTTGTTATTAAAATTCAGTTATGAGAGATTTACTGAAATAGAAGTTGAATGTCTGTTAATCCACATGGAAATTAAACAACACTTACTCATATTGCGATGTGCATTGTGGTGCAGTAGGATATCGACTTGGAATGATAAATCGGGGAGCTGAGTTCGAATACCAGTTAAATTCATTGCAATCACTTATGCACAAATACCCTTGGGAAAGGTATCAACCCATCTCTTTCCTTCAGTTATGGGTTAAATAACAGGGCTGATTGGGTTCTATAGTCTTGGCTGGCAATGAGTTTACTGTAGAAAGCAATGCCAACCTACTGTGGGATGATCTTCTGCCCAGTCAGTCATGCCTCTTTTGAGACATGATCACTCAAAGCATGTATAGCACTTAACTGACTCTTATTGTTTCAGTGATTATTTATTGAAATGATATAAATATTAGCTTGGTGAATTCTAATTCCCATTAGAATTTTAAATAATTATATATAATGTACGAGGGTCAAGATTATGGTTTAAATAAGAAAATTTACATCTAGAAAGAAAGAAAAAAGTAAAATTGTTTAGCAAAATTATATTTTCATTTTTTATAGAATCATATGTAAAAAAAACAGTATTCATGTCCTCTTTTCTCTCTTGAATAAAATTATCCTGAGATTTACTGTTCTAGAACATTAAAGAATTACTTACATCCCCTCCACTTTCAATCACCATAATAAGTTCAAAATTTTTCAAAATGTTTAATAGAATTTTTTTTATTGAAAATACCATTTTATTATATTTACCAAATTTTAGGATCTCCAAAAAGGTAATGCTGCACATTTTCCAAAAAAAGAAATCTATACATGGTCATAACTAATCTGTATAGAAAATGGTATTTCTCACGAAAGTATACAGAAAAGGAAAGAGAAAAATGAATTCCTGGAGGTACGTCTTTAAACTTACCTTCTTGTTATAATCCTCCAGCATTTCCACACAGCCCGATTCATTTTCATATTCCGGGCTCAAAGGATTGTTGTTAGCAAGTTTACAGCAGGATTTGGGCAGTTTCTAAGGGGGGGAAAAAGAAATTAAGAACTATATTGCTGGACATGAAAAAAAATATATATTGTTCAGTGTAGGCGATAGAGAAACAACATAATATAATAATTATTAACCAGCTATTTGTCAGAATAAAACATGTCTCTTTCAAGATATGATCACCCAAACATGTATCACGTATGGCACTCAACTGACTGTGTACTATTCAAATTTAATTCTGACCAATAACTGGTTCATAATATATATATATATATATATAATGGCATTAAAGACACAAATTTAATTAAGATCTTTGTAACATGGGGTGACTAGTCACCCCAAAAATGATAGTTGAAGATGGAGTCATAGTAAAAAGATGATTCTGAAAAAAAAAATTGTCATGAAAATGTTAAATTTATTACAATAATATATATATATATATATATATATACACACACACACACATGCTCACACAGTGCATCTCATCCTTTAAATTTTTATTTTTCTTAAATTGTTGTTTATTAATTAGAAATCCAGGAGTAATTTTTTAGTGACATGTAGTGTGCTTTGAAATAATACCTACATTTATCAGAAATAGAACCACTACAGCCTTTTATTACAATCACTAAAATGACTAATTTTAATTCTAAATCAAAAGGAAAGAAAATATTCCTAGCTTTAATTTTACTTAGTTTATATTTTATTATTTCCTTTCTTTAGGATAAATGATATTTTATACTGTCTTCATTTATTTCACTTGAATTTTGTTTTCTTTCTGATAATTTCTTGAATGCCTTTTTTTGGCTTAAACTAATGGTTTGTATATTTTTCATTGAATGTAATTAATATGGACAATTTCCACCATTATAACTTTTTCTAGTTTGACTCTCAGACTTGTCAGCTATTTTGGTCTTAAGTTTTTTGTCTTATTTAAATAAATTCTACTTATTTGTTATTGACTATAGCATGTGAGGTTGTGGTATAATGAATATCAGCTCAGAATGAGAAATGGGAGTGCTGAGTTCAAATTCCAACAGAATTCTGTTATATTCATTTATGCCCAAATACCCTTTGGAAAGGTATGAATCCATCTCTTCTCCCTCCAGCTATGGGTTGAATAGCAGGACAGACAGGGTTCTATAGCCTTAGCTGACAATCAGCCTACTACAGAATGAATCAGCAATTTACTGCAGGAAAATCTTAATGCTTTCTTCCAACATGCCTTGAGCCAGTATGAAAGAGCAGCTCATTAACTTAACATGAGAATAACATCTATTACTGTGCAGTCTGCAACATTGCAAAATAAATGTTTGCTTATTTATTATTATAGGCTCAGTCCTTATCTGATCTCTTAATCTTCTATCGAAGGATCAATTGTTATCTGCCCTCTTTATCCTCGTAATATTCACTTCCTACTAACTGCTCTTCATTCATCACATACCTCATTCACTATGATCATGGTACTAGGGAGACTTTAGTATAAAAATGTTTTAATGCTCAGTACTACTAAATTCAAATGTGCGTTGTGGTACAGTGGATAATGACTCTGAATGACATATTGGGGAGCCGAGTTTGAATTCCAGTTGAATTCCTTGCATTTACTTATGCACAAAAACCTTTGGGAAAGGTAATAATCAATCTCTTCCCTCCAATTATGGGTTAAATAAAAGGACAGATTGGGTTCTATAGCCTTGGCTGGCAACCAGTCTACTGCAGAAAGAAATGGCAAACTACTGCAAGATAATCTTCTGCCCAGTCAGTCATGTCTTTTTTGAGACATGATTGCCCAAGTGTGTATCACATATGGCATTCGACAGACTGACTACTAAATTCAACATTTTTTTTTACAAATTGATAAATATTTTACTGGTAAAAAAAAAATGGAACAAATGGTTAAATTTTACTATCATAACAAGAATAGTTTGATTAGAATTATTAGGAATACAATCAGTTAAGTGCCATACGTGAAACACGCTTGGGCGATCATGTCTCGAAAGAGGTATGACTGACTGGGCAGAAGATTATCCTGCAGTAGGTTGCCATTACTTTCTGTGGTAGACTGGTTGCCAGCCAAGGCTATAGAACCCAATCTGTCCTGTTATTTAACCCATAACTGGGAGGAAGAGATGGATTAATACCTTTCCCAAGAGTATTTGCGCGTAAGTGAATGCAATGAATTCAACTGGAATTTGAACTCAGCACCCAATTTCTCGTTCCGAGACGATAACCACTGCACCACAATGCACATCCCTGGAATATAATACTCTTACCAAATTACACTAAGTGAACTAATAGAATTCAGTTGTGTAATCTCACAGAAGCACTTGTCTAAATCTTAGCTCTACATGCAGATTATATATATATATATATATATATATATATATATGCACAGTGGAGTGATGGATTGGGGAAATGGAAAGCGGATTTCAAATCCATTGCATTCACTTACGACAAAATGACAATTAGCCTTGGGAAAGATGTGGATATTTACCAGCCTCCCCTCAAATAGAACAAGATGCAACACAAGGTCATGGTATAATGTGGGGAGCCTGAATGTGTGAGCACGAGCAAAGAACAAAAATTGCCCAGTCCTTTCAATTGCCAGTCTCTGTATTCAGCTCTTTTAAAAAAAGTGTACTTTGTTCTGCACAAGCTTTCACCACTGTAGTCAAATCATATTTGTGGGTAGTCTGGCTGTTGGTTCTGAGAACTGAGCTGCTTCACTCTGATATTTTGAAAGTGATGGAAGTTCAGTATAATTATTTTTAGACAGTCACTAAATTTTATTTTTATTTAATTGTGGCAAAAAACCAAGCTGCATTTGTCTAAACCATCATAATTATTAAACCAAAGATCGGTTATGATGGAATGTAACTGTTACAACTACTTACCACAGTTCTGTTGTGATTTTCATACCAAGTGCTGTTCAGATAATCCATAGGTCCCATGATTCCACAGCACTTGCCCTGGAAGGAAGAGAAAAATAAATTATAACACCACTAAGATGCAAATAAAAGAAAATAAGATGTTAGTGAAGACACAAGGCAATAAAAGAACCATATTCAGAAAGACAGAAAATGGTCATTGATATTGCATTTAAATTTTTGAAGATTGTAGTTGGCAGGAAAACAAATTTCACAGCCAAGAAGTGATTGAAAAGAACCTATTAAAATAGAACTTACATTTGCATCTTGCTATTCAAACAGTAACAGAACTAGTAGCCAATTTAGTAGTGCATTTAAATTCATATGGTGAGAGGTTTGAAGGAGGAAAACTACTTGAAAAAAATTGCCATGAAAATATTTAAAGAAGACACAAGGAACCCACATGACTTTAGTGGGGAAAATGACTAACTAGTAAAATAACTAGTCAGGATCACTAACATAACTAACCCTTCTTTGGACTTTAAGAATCTTGAAATATATAATAGGAGCACCAGACAAGATATGGAAGCATGGATGAAGGGTAGACTAAAAAACTTGCCAGATAGATTCTGGTGAGAAAAATTATTTGGCACAATACAGTGAATCTACTTTTCTAAAAGCAGATCTAGCAATTATTTAATATAATCATTTCACTACATGTCAGGGGAAAATGTGAGATCAAGAAGGCATAATTAATTGCTATTCTGAAGGTTAGAATCAGCCATGTTGATAGAAGGCAAAAAAATAGTTCTCTATTATTAGTAGTTTCATTTTAGAGGCATTCAAGTTTACAAAAAGCACTTCATACTGGACGTGCTCAAGTTTACAAAAAGCACTTCATACTGGACGTGCTCAAGTTTACAAAAAGCACTTCATACTGGACGTGCTCAAGTTTACAAAAAGCACTTCATACTGGACGTGCTCAAGTTTACAAAAAGCACTTCATACTGGACGTGCTCAAGTTTACAAAAAGCACTTCATACTGGACGTGCTCAAGTTTACAAAAAGCACTTCATACTGGACGTGCTCAAGTTTACAAAAAGCACTTCATACTGGACGTGCTCAAGTTTACAAAAAGCACTTCATACTGGACGTGCTCAAGTTTACAAAAAGCACTTCATACTGGACGTGCTCAAGTTTACAAAAAGCACTTCATACTGGACGTGCTCAAGTTTACAAAAAGCACTTCATACTGGACGTGCTCAAGTTTACAAAAAGCACTTCATACTGGACGTGCTCAAGTTTACAAAAAGCACTTCATACTGGACGTGCTCAAGTTTACAAAAAGCACTTCATACTGGACGTGCTCAAGTTTACAAAAAGCACTTCATACTGGACGTGCTCAAGTTTACAAAAAGCACTTCATACTGGACGTGCTCAAGTTTACAAAAAGCACTTCATACTGGACGTGCTCAAGTTTACAAAAAGCACTTCATACTGGACGTGCTCAAGTTTACAAAAAGCACTTCATACTGGACGTGCTCAAGTTTACAAAAAGCACTTCATACTGGACGTGCTCAAGTTTACAAAAAGCACTTCATACTGGACGTGCTCAAGTTTACAAAAAGCACTTCATACTGGACGTGCTCAAGTTTACAAAAAGCACTTCATACTGGACGTGCTCAAGTTTACAAAAAGCACTTCATACTGGACGTGCTCAAGTTTACAAAAGCACTTCATACTGGACGTGCTCAAGTTTACAAAAAGCACTTCATACTGGACGTGCTCAAGTTTACAAAAAGCACTTCATACTGGACGTGCTCAAGTTTACAAAAAGCACTTCATACTGGACGTGCTCAAGTTTACAAAAAGCACTTCATACTGGACGTGCTCAAGTTTACAAAAAGCACTTCATACTGGACGTGCTCAAGTTTACAAAAAGCACTTCATACTGGACGTGCTCAAGTTTACAAAAAGCACTTCATACTGGACGTGCTCAAGTTTACAAAAAGCACTTCATACTGGACGTGCTCAAGTTTACAAAAGCACTTCATACTGGACGTGCTCAAGTTTACAAAAAGCACACTTGGCCCCAGTTAACTAGTGATTTGAAATCATTTTTGAGATCAGCTTTATTGGACCTATTGAACTTACTATTAAGATGAGTAAATACTTGTAGTTGTAAATAGCATAAATTCTTAGTTGAAAAGTGATGACTGTATTATGTATCAAAATATATTGTTACTAACCTCCATCTGTACAATATCCCATGTACGAGAACTGATCTGGTTGTTGGTAGTGTTGTATTTGGTCCTGACAAATGTCTTCAGGTTAACCGTCATCTTCTGCTCAAGCAACTGAATTAGAAAAAAAAAATATAATCAATGAATGAAATAAATTTAGCTATAAATGAAAATTATTTGTGCTGCACACTACAGAGAAATAATTTAAAACATTGATTAAAGTTAAAATAAAGAATCGCTGTCTAAATTATGCAAAAATGAAAATAACATTGACGTCTTATTTTAACAGATTTTTGTGTAATTTTGGTAAAATATATATTGAAATACTAAAAAGTAAATTTATTCAATAAAATCGTAATTGGTGTCAACCATGATCTTCAGATGACTTTGGAATCTCTTGTAACTCTTCTGAATGGTTTCCTTGTTTGTTGGTGAATGCTTTCATAATTCTTGGCTTCAGTTCATCTTTGGCACTACAAGGATTTTGTTGGTATCTTGCTCAACTGTGTCCCACACATAATAATCAAGGTGGTATTAGTCTTGGGGGTTAGGTAGCCAGATGTTAAGGGGTAATGTGGTTGCAGAAATTGTCTGACAGCCATGGCTGGGTTCTGCTGCTTGTGTGGCATGGTGCAGAGTTCTGTTACCAGACACAGGGTCTCCCAGCAGCCACCCTTTTGACTTGGGGCAGCATTACCTCCTCAAAGCCTTGTAGTAGGCCTCAGTATTGAGCTTGAAGTCCTCTGGGAAGATGAATGAAGGCATAATGTCACCATCGATAGTGATCACTTCAAACATAGTGATGTTGACTATAGATATATCAGTTAATACGTTCCGAATCCTCTGTACTGTCCTCAGTTTGATCACTAAACACTCTTAAATGTTTGTGTTGGAGCTTCTGGCATGGATACTAAGAAGTATAGCATGCCGTTTTCAAATTTCTGTTGGAGTGAATTGTATCATGTTGCTTTTTTTTCTCACAAATGGTAACCACCTGACCTTACTATACTGTACAGTTGGCAAAATCAAAAAAATTCATGCATCAAAGTAAACATATAAAATGGCGACAATTTATTCATCGCACCGTGTGTGTTTATATATAAAAAATGTAATAGGAATAGAGAGCTTCACCTATCATTCCTGTTCATGCTCCTCCCCTGGTCTTTTGAATTGTAGTGTAGGGACATCCACTTATTTTCAATACCTAAGTTTTAAATTGAATTTTTAAAAATAAAAAGTTTTCTTGAAGCTTTAATTAAAAGCTAAATTATGAAATTTATTATTTCCACTAAGCAAAATACTCTGGTGTATTTCAAATAGAAGTTGTATTGATTGGAATCTCAACTTTCTTAGAGTTTTCAAAAGTTATATTTTTGTCCATTTTGAGAGTTTAACGAGATTGTAAACAAGTTAAATGTCAGTTTTAAAAATCTTGCAAAAATAAACTTCTGTGACACTTTTTTGGAAAAGTAGCAAATTTAGTTAAATTAACTGATTTACACAGGTATTGTTTCTAGCATGAAATTCAGAATAAAAGTATTTCTTAATTATGGAGGTCATAGCTTTCTGATCTTTTTAAGTGATTGATGACAGCCAGATAAGCTAAGTATAATTGACCAGAATTGACATAATTGTCCAAATTTTTTTTCCTGTAAGGGTAAGAAACTGTGAAACTTGTGACCTTTTAATGGAAAACTCTGAGATTTAATCTTAGTCTTTGATTTTGTTTGGTTTGTAGTTTTTTCAAGATAGGATTGACATGTGGTATTGTAAATAATGCATCCATAGTCTAATTTTGATCTGATGTGTTACCTATATATATATATATATATATATATATATATATATATATATATATATATTCTGAACATTATTTTTTGGTTGGCAGTTGTGCTTAGTTTTTCATTTTGAATTTTTCATCAACATTGAAGTAACCTATTTGGCCTCTTCGTAGTTATATTCTATGATAACAAGCATAGTATATTTGGATGGTAATCTGTAAGGAATTGTTTGATTTCCTCAGTTTGATTTAACACCTCTACAGTTCCATTCATTTGAGTGGTAATTATTTTTATTTAGATCTTTTAAATGACTGTTTTTGGTTTCCATATACTTCATATTTTCTATACTGTTTGTTTTCCTTGTTTGTGAATTTTTTCTTTGCCAAGTATTTGTATGTATGTATTTTTTCCTTTATATTATCTTTGTGGTATTTGTCTATACTTCTGAGATGAGGTAGTATCTACAATGTCTTCATTGCCATGTTTATGACTTTTTGGCCTAAGAATTTTGAGCCAAACTCTTTATTTTGATCACTGGGGCATATCATCCCTGTGCAATGAGACTTCCAGATGCCATGTAGTTATCTCCTTTTGACTCAACTCTCTAAGTTGTTTTTTTACTGGAAACTCTATATCCAATTTTTATTTTCTGTGATGGTTCTGGTACCTCAAAAAAAAAAAAGTATCATTACCTTTATCTGGATATTTTTGTGTCTGTAATTTTTTGTTTTTTGATAGATTTTTTCATACAGTGTACACAGTGAGAGTTCATTGCTTCTCACCATGCCTTTGGAGGAATTTAAAAATTGGTGTGTGTAGGCCTCGTTAAGTTTCCTTTGACTTTTACCAGTAATCTACTATTTGTACTTTTTTATGTTTTGTAGTTATTCAAGATTATTCAACTTTTATTAGTTCTATTATTTTTAATTTCAAAAAACAGTTTTATGATTTCCTGTGTCTATATCGGTGCATAATCTCCTGTTTTTTTTTTTGTTTTTTTTTTTGCTCATACTTTATTATTCATTTCATTGGCCATGTTCTCCACCCACCACAGAACTCCATATTGGGGAAATCTACAGCCACCAGTTACTAAGTCAGTTTAACATTTGATATAGTAAATGTGAGCACCTTTTGTTTGTTTTGTTAGTCTGATTAGGGCTTTACATGACCAACTGGTTGATTAATGGGGCCTCTTCAACTGCCTGTTTAGCCAAAGTAGGGGCCAAATTGGTGTGTTGAAGTTTAGGAGCATCTATAGAGTCCAACTCCTAAAAACCTCAATCACCAGGGTCCCATCCTCAAGCATCACGTTACTCCTTTGGAGGACTTCTACCAGCTCCAGAAGTACAATTCTGAAGCTCTGCTGACTTGGCAACTCATTATGCTTAAAGTAAATAATATATTTTGTTTGTTGTTTTTTTTTTTTGTTTTTTTTTTTTTAATTGTATAAGTGAGGGAGGATTATTCAATCTAAAAATATTTTTGTTTAAATATACAATTCTGATTCAAAAGTACAACACACAACAATATTATTTTCTTGTCAGTTTAAGAATGTATTCTTGACTATTTTCTGAAAATTTGTTTTTGTTATCAGCATTGGAAATGAATTTTTATTAGACTTCTTTAAAGTTATACTAAATATACATTTTTCATGTCAATAATTTTCCATATAGCAAGCAGAATTTGCATATCTGAGAGCAATGAAAATTTTATGGAATAAGCCACTGTAGCAAGTGCTGGCCGGTGACATTTAATTTTGATAAAACAGTTTAATGAAATTTTCTCAAATGAGGTAGTATTTACAATATTTGAATTGTTGCCCTCATCTTTATTGCTATATTCACAGCGTTTCAGCTGTTGTATACTCCGGCCTTCTTCAGGTTTATTGGAACCTTTGAACTGAACTGTTTATTTCAATCCTCATGGACACTCATCTAATCCTCATTAGATTAAAGTGTTGGTTAGATCCAGTGACTTGACCCAAAGATCTGTGAGTTCAATACCTGAATACAACAGTGGTTGAAATAAAGAGTTTGGTTCAAAATTCCAATCACCTGAAGAAGGCCAGAGTGTACAGCAGCCAAAACGTTGCGAATATAAATATGGCAGTAAAGATGAGGACCATTGTAAATAATGTCTTAATTTCTTTTTTAGTTTGTTAAATCACAAACTGTTGAAATTAGTAAATTATCATTAAAACAAAAAAATTGTCTTGCCTTGTTGGTAGATAGGTTTTCCAGTCAGTAAAAACATGGTTATCATTCAGTCAGTTAAGTGCTATACATGATACACACTTGAGCGATCATGTCTCGAAAGAGACAGGACAAACTGGGCAGAAGATTGTCTCACAGTAGGTTGCCAGCCAAGGCTATAGAACCCAATCTGTCCTGTTATTTAACCCATAACTGGAGGGAAGAGACTGGTTAATACCTTTCTCAAGGGTGTGTGTGTGCATAAGTGAATGCAAGAAATTCAACTGGAATTTGAACTCGGCTCCCTGATTTCTTGTTCTGAGCCAATAATCACTGCGCCACAACACACATCTATCATTACCTTAACTTATTCTACTATTGTTGCATGGATATAAAAATCATATCATTTTTTACATGAAGGCACATTTGAAAATCAATATCATTTCTCATCTTCAGAATGACTGCTCATTTCTAAGCAGACTCAAGTGTATTTGGTTTTCTTCAATCTTCACAGAGCCAACCTATGGTTTATATTCCAACTATGTTGAGCAGAACTTACATTATGTGTTCCACCAGGACCACACATGGTTTTGAATTCAGTTATGCTTCTCTACTGGTTTGCAACCAATGCTAAAGAATCTGGTCTGCTGTTACTTAACCCATAACTAGGGGAGAACAGATGGATTTATACACTTTTCCAAGGTTTAAGTCATTATAACCCTTACACCTCTTGCACATTCATGAATATAAAGAGTTTAATGAAAACCACATCATTGAATAAATTTAGCAGCAACAACTAAGCTGAGTAGCACTGTAACTTCGTCTATGTGCCCTGTCCTTTCAAAGTGTAGGCGATCACATAGCAATTCAGTACTCTTCTTTGTTTCTAGTGAAATTGTTCTATTTCTTAATACTTTACTCAACTTCTGGAATGCTTCCTTCGTCATGCCAATTGACCTTTGGATTTCTGTGTCACACTTTCTGTCTTGTTAGAACGCTTCCCAGGTATTTAAATTTTTGTACCTACTTGATTTTAGTGCCCCCCCCTACACACACCTGTATTTGGCATTTGGGTTGCCCTTTTTGCTAATGACCATGCATTCGGTTTTCTTTTAGTTTATTTGTAGTCCTTTCTAGTCACTCTCTTCAGCTACCTTCTGTAGGAAGTCTTGTAGTTTTCTTTCAGTGTCTGCTATCAGCACTGTATCATCTGCGTACCTTATGTTGTTTAAATTGTGGCCTCCGATGACAAATGCTGGTATAACTTCTAGGGTTCTCAGAATAATTTTGCTGTACAAGTTGAATAGATCTGCTGAAAATACACATCCTTGTCGTACACCCCACTAGAATTGGAAATAGTGATGTTGAATTTCAGTCAGTCAAGTGCTATACATGATAAATGCTTGGGTGATCATGTCTCAAAAGAGACATGACAGACTGAACAGAAAATTTTCCTGCAGTAGGTTGCCATTACCTTCTGCAGTAGACTGGTTGCCAACCAAGACTACAGAACCCAATCTGTCCTGCTATAAGCGACAGATTCATACCTTTCCTAATAGTATTTGCACATATGAATTCAGCTAGTATTCATACTTGGCTCTCTGATTTCTCATTCCAAGCTGATATCCATTGCACCACAAAGTACTTACAAACTCATCAGTCAATCAGTTAAGTACTATACATGATATATGCTTTAGGCAATCGTCTCAAGAGAGACATTGACTTGGTAGATTATTATCCCACAGTGGGTTACCATTGTTTTCTGTGGTTGCCGACCAAGGCTGTAGAATCCAATCTGTCCTATTATTTAACCCATCACTGGAGGGAAGAGATGGATTAATATCTTTCCCAAGATTATTCGTGCATAAGTGAATACAGGGAATTCAAATTTGGCTCCCCAATTTCTCATTCTGAGTCGATATCCACTGACCCACAATGCACATCTCTCAGCAGCTTCCCCAAAAGCACTGTTCAATACTATCTTAAATAAAATAAGAAAAAAATTAAAACTACCATTAGTACCAAAAAAGTTATCAATGATTGTTTGAATTTCTGATTTGTAGGAGATTGCTTGTAGTCTTCCATCTAAGTAATGTGCAGGCTCAATACTACTTTGGTGATGAAACAGGTACCAGTGATTTCAAGCTAATTTGACCCCATTAATGAACATTAAATTTTCCCTGTTTGGTAATGACAGGATTTAATAACGAAGGATTTCAATGGAATTCTTACAGCAATCACTTTTTTAAAATTTGGTATCAATAACTATAGAATTTCTACAGGTTCAACTGAAATTAGAATGATTAAAGAAATATTTATGGAAATTCTTTTTTTATTTAAAATTATTTTCTCATTGACCAACTTCAAACCTGAACTACTAGATGACCAAATGCTTAAGAAATCAAAGAAAAATCTTATTTTTCTACTTGAAGTAGAAAAGCATCATGGCAAATTTTGTCTCAAAGATAGAAGGAATGTTGAATAAAGTGGAACCAGCTTTTCAGAATTCCATAGTTCAAAAAATTTATAGGAATCTTCAAAGATGTTTCAAGTAATCTGAGGAAATAAATTATAAAAATAAAACAGAAATAAAAAAAACTTGATATTGAAGTAGCAGACAAGTTTTTTTTTTTTTTACCTCCTTTTTGTAGAGAGCGGCCAAGATTCCAGCTGCAAGTTCTCCAGCCATGATGCAGAGAAGGAAGAAGAAATACTGGAAAGAAAAAAAAAAAATTTTCAAATCAAGTCATAAACCAAAGTATCTGTGGCATTACTTAGAAAGATTTTCTTTCATTTTTCCTAAAAGAACTCTTGTACTTTATGTTCAATCAGACATAAAATAATTTGTATAAGGTTATATTAATAAATTAGCATTGATTATGGCAATGAACAAATCTTGTTTAAAATACATTCTTTTCCTTGTAAAATCTTGGATATTGACACTTTATATATTGTTCTTATATGTATTTATACTGTCTTTTTATATACACATACATATTTATTAAACTTTATTCTTAGTAGATAACCATATTTGAGTAGATGCTCCATTTATTTTTTTAAATAATATTTTATTTTATCTAACAACGTGAATATTTGAGAAATCTTATTAGAAAAAAGACAATGCACCTTCGTCAGGATTTGAAGTTGTATCTGCCTTTGCAGTAAAGACCATCATTAGAACTAACATGTTTTAACCATCTTGGCTATGAAGAGTGTCAGCATTAGGTTCTGTTTTGCTTTTTAAGCATGCTTTTCTTCATCCAGGTTTTCAAAAGTTCATAACTGCTCAGTTTCATATCCAAAGTGCAAACAAAGTAATTTATAAAGAAATAATGGATTTTTTTTATTATTGAAATATTTTTATTACTTTAACATTATATTTAGTGGATACCCATATTTAAGTAGAAGCTCCATTTATTTTTTAAACAGTGTTTTATTTGATCTAAAAACCTAAAAATTTGAGAAATCTTATTAAGAAAAAAAAATGCATCATCTGGCAGGATTCAAACCTGTCTTACTTTGCACACTCACATACACACCCAGCTCTACTCATGATCATCAAATGTCTCAAAGTTCAAATTGTCTTAAGGTTGCATGAAACTCAGGTTGTAACTTGGGCAGCCCTTTCATAGGTATTAATGTTTTCAAGTTTTTTGCTCTGCCTAGGTAATCTAGACAAAATACTTTACTGAGTAAGTACGTGTTTTCATTTTTTTTTTTTTTTTGTTCAAGGTCTTATTGAGTTTAAGGGTATTTAGGTCTTTTGGCATTGGTTCCATTTTCATACTTACACACATATATACTACATGGAAAAATGGACACATTTTATTAAACCTGGAAAAGAACACGACAAAATATTCTAGTGAAGTAAAAAAAAAAAAAAAATTCTTTCTTAGAATATTGCAGTTAAAAATAATTCCAATTTTATTTTTTTGCAATATTTTAAGAAACTAATTTTTTTTTATTTTACTAGACTATCTTGTCCTTTACTTTTCCAGGTTTAATACAATCTTATGAATATTACTTTTCATGTGCGCATTTTTCCAAGCATTGCTATTAATATAAATTTAATGTTGAAAACACCATTCAAAAATATTAAAAAGAAAAAAAATTATATGCAGTTTATAAAAACAATAAAAAAGTTTATAATTCTGATAATCAGTTCTGATAAATAAGTGATAAGCAAAGTTTGATTGACAAAAATAAGATATAAAAATTTAAATGTTGAAAACGGCATGCAAAAATATTAAACAGAAACAAAAGTTATAAAGAATAAGATTTATTATTTGAAGCATTAGTCACTCACTAATTCATGTAGTTATCTCCCTTTTCGGATTTCACATATTTTAATGTAACTTTATTCTACTGAACCAAAATTCAAAACAAATTTTTCAAAATGTAACTAAGGATGTGTCCTATTTAACTCTGTAAACAGTTTAAAATTTGAGAACTGATTTAGTAGTGAAGCTTGAAAGCTGCCTCGATTCACTCAATGTTGAACTTAAGCAGTAGTTGAATATATATATATATATATATACACATACACTACCTGCCATAATTATTAGGCCACAACAGTGTTTAAAAAAAAAATGTATTTCATACTATTTTTAGTATTTATTGCCAAGTGAATAATTGTAAATGAAAACAGAATGTTGTTTTTTTTTTTATCATATCACCCCGAGTTCTTTTGTTAATATTGCACAATAACATGTGCATCAAATAAATTTATAAATATTTAATAATTACCTATGTTGCAGTTTCATTAGGGTGATTCGGACAAGTTCATCTTTGCTTCCTTGCCTTGTAAAATTTTGCCAAGTAAGTACAAAAAGTTTCTTTTAACAGAAGTTTCATGAAGCCACCATTATGATGTACTCGCTCATCAGGGCTGTGTGTGTATATATATATATATATCTGCAGACAGATCTGTTTCGCTGTATCACAGCTCATCAGTATGGTTAGACTCCGATTGCTTTTTAACCCAGGATTGAAACCTGACCAAACAGGCATCAGTCGGTGATTCTACCTCTTAGCTACGGGTACTCTGTAGAAGGAGGCAGACTTTTTAACATGTATATTATCATTATACACGCCCAATAGCTGAATGTTCTAATTCAATGCTCAATGAACGATGTGTATATGCTAAAGTAGCTACTGTTTTTCAAAGTCTACCATTCTTCCAGAGTGCTCAATCAGAGTGTGAGAGCATAAATATATATATATATATATATATAGTCTGGTGAATATGGTGGGTAGGGTAACACATCCCAGCCAAGCTGCAACAATTTTTGCTGGGTCACCAAAGAAATCTGAGGTCTGGCATTATTCTAATGGAAAACAACACCTTTCCTGTTCACCAATTCTGTGCATTTTTCTTGAATTGTTACCTTTTAATTTGTCTGGTTAATTGTAGAAGCTCATAGTACAGGATGAAAACCTGCTTTTAGGGGTGGGTAAAGTTGATTCATGTCACTTACCCTAAGATTTTTTTTTACTGACTATTGCTGTAAATGATTCATTTCTCACCATCTGTCACAATTATCTTAAAAAAGGGTCTATTTTCATTGCATTTATACAGCAAATCACAGATAGAAATGTGATCCAAAAGATTTTTATTCAGATCATGTGGTACTCAAACCTTGTTATGATCTGAATACCCAAACTTCACTAAGTGGTTATGGTTGGTGGATTTTGATAAATTTAGTGTTTCTGCAAATTCCTGCATTGTGTAATGCAGGTTATTCTCAATTTTCTTATTTGTTTGTCATTTGTAGTCAGAAATGTCTTAGCATTCTTCATCAATAAGGCTACTATCACCGACTCTAAGCTTAGCAAAGCACTTTCAACATAAACATCTTTTTATTGCTTGCAAGGAATTTTTTGCCTTTCTGGTAGTAGAAAAAAAATGCATCAAGTGTCTAAAATACACCTTATCTTCCATTGTCATAGGGATGCAAAATTGACACAAATTAAGCAATTTTAATCCCTCTTTCTCAAGAGATAGTTTGAAGTGTGTGTGCTAATCAAAAATGTAGGTATATTATATCTGTCAATAAATTTGATATATTTGAACACGAATGACTAAAAATTAGCATAAACTTTCCAGACAACCTGATAAATATAAGTCCCAAACATTAATGTTATAAAAATAACTAGTACTTAGTGCTGTTCCCAAACCAGTGTAGGCATAAATTTATTATGCTGCATTTTTTAGCCAAGTATGTACTGAAAAGTATCCTATCAAAACCAAAATGATAGTACCCATTAGAAATCATTATTAGTGTCTTTTTAGTTCAATAAAATAGTAATTTCTTATTTGTCCCCAAGATGGGCCAGCACAGCCAGGTAACAATGCAGCTGTAAAAGTGTTACCGCATATAAATAAAAATATTAAGCATTGGTATAGGTATGCTTTAACTGAAAGCAGTCATACTTCATTTTCCTAGTGACCCATTTTTAATAAAAAAAAAAAAAAATCTGTAAGAATTTTTATCCGGGGGTGAGGGATATTTTCCAATATTTTTTATGTGAACTTGACACTTATCAATTCCTGTGAACTTATTTGTATTTCATTAGTATTAACACAAATCTTCCGCATTCTTATATTAACCAGTCTCAAAACTGAATATACAGAAAATGAGAAATGGCAAGATGTGGAAATAACAAAACAAGTATTATTTATTACTAGCAGGATAGCCCAGCGTTGCTCAGGTGTAATGAAAGCTTTAAAACTAATCCATGGTCCTGGAGCTCAGACTTTTTGGACGTTGGCACGAAAGACTAAAAAGCAATAGTTGCTTCCAGTTAAAGCAAAACCGTAGACTGAAAGAAAGATGAATGGATGTAAGGCAAATTTTGATTTCCTGGTATCGATATCAAATAAGTTTTTTTCATCATAAACTGAATTTTGAAGGCTAAATAAGTCCTCTGAGCAAATGGTATCATGGCTGAGACTAAGAACTATAATTATACCTACTTAGAGCCAAACCTGAAGCAAAAACTAAAAGGGCTGAAAAAAACACATACAGGCAGATAAACAGACACACACAAACATCTTGTCTTATATATATGTATATTTTATCAATTTTCAGCACTATTGTAAGAACTACAACCTTGAAACTTCTGAATATTGTTTCTTATGTCTTTGTCTTTATGAGTGTATCAAATCCGATTAAAATTGGACCACTCCTTCCATAACCCAATTTTTTTTATTTTCATCGTGTGTACCTTGACACAAAATCTAGCTAAGAATACTTGCAGACACTTATAGTACAACTGTAAATTTTCAAGAAAATCAGTTCAGCCGTTTCGGAGTCTATAGGTAACAGACACACACACACACACACACACACACTTCCATTTATAAATAAGTTTAGATATGGTGGTGGTGAAACAAGAGACATTAATACAGTGAATTTGGTATCAAATATGATTTAAATCCATAAGAATATGATGAATAAGCAAAGTGTAAACAGTCTTTCTCGTGTCTTTTTTTTTATATAGATGTGTGTAATGAGTATCCAGATAAGTTAGTTGAAAAATACAAGAATTGTCCGGGTTTTCTTACCTCAAATTTTTGAGTACGAAAAGATAAATGTTACTATTATAGCTTGAAAAACAGGTTAACAAACTGCTTGTCTAATAGTGAGAATGTCACATGTTTGTGTCGAGGAGAAAAGTTGGGTTGATTCTCACTCGTTTAGAATGAGTGAATTAATGATAAATGTTATAATAATTTTTAGACACAGCAAAATTTGAGAAGGAACTGGAAACCCAATCAGATTAATGAAAATTAGTTTATATTCCCTTTTTATATAGTATTAGTTTTCATGAGGTGCAGAAAGATACAGAAAAAAATACTAGGTAGCATTAACCGGCAGGTTATAAACGAGTGATAGATGATGGAACAGTATGGGTATTGTTATCAAAGTGAAAAGGATTTCCAATAAGATAATACAGCTCTTATAGTGGTAGGAACTCAAAATGGCTGCTTTTATAATGGCTCTTTTCTACAAAAAGGACAATGAAGATGCAGTTGTTTATTTGTTGAAAAAAAAAGCTTGTTATCCATCAACACAAGACCAACAATACTTCCTCTGAACGATTTTTATTATCCCTGACCACCATTATCATCATCATTGCTGTTGCCATGGACAGTGTGCAGGAAATAAGTGGTTCAAGAGCTTTGTTCTTTCTTTTAATGCAGAAATGAAAAGAGCAAACTGCACTTTCTTCAATTCTAATTTTCAGTGTTTCAGGGTATTCACTGTTTAATAATATAACAAAAAAAATGTGTATCGGCAAATGTGCGTTCTCATTTTAAGAAGTGCTTAAGGATATATTAGGGGATGCTAAGAAGTTTTGTCTGATCCATTTTCCCCAAATCAGTATTTTGATGTCTGGTTATTGAAATTGTAATTTTGGGAGAAGTGAATCAGGCTGAAAACTTTTCAATTCACCAGCTATATTAAATTGTGATATATTCAATGCCAAGATTGTTGTTCAGTGGTTTTACTGATAAAATGTATTTTGGGAGGCAGGTTTTTTTTCATTGTAAAGCACTGTATATCAGGGTGGAGATAGAGCATTGATAAACACAAAGATTTTGTCACTTTGACTGACCAGGTTCATGCGGAGATAGAGATAGAGATATATATATATATATATATATATATATATATATGTGTGTGTGTGTGTAAAATATATATATACATACACACACATATGTGTGTGTGTGTATGATGGAGGAGAGTCACTTTTAAAATGTTACTTTTTTTTTTTTTAATATACACATGTTACCAGATCTCATTGTTGCAATACTAATGTTATAACACATTAGTATATCACACCATGGGAAATTTGTCAAGGAAATAACTACTTGTTATCAACCTGGAGGAAAGGCACTATCAAGTGACAGTGCCTGAAAATCATACCATAGTTTGGCTGAATCATTATGCTAGCCTGAAGTTAATCATCATCATGACTGAGAGTTTGAAAGTATTGAATTCAACTGATAACAAATTGTGCTCTTGCCTAGAAACTGTAACTGAAGTTTTCTCAGCATATATTTATATTTTAATTCCTCCCAGTGTGTAAGTGGGTAGTTTTGTAATTTATTTATAAAATTAATTGATTTATGTTTATAAAAAAAAAACTCTTATGACTAATTTATTCCAGAAGTTGAACATACTCCTGCTTCAAATACCTTAGCAGCCCTGTTGGCGGGGCATCAGAATACGCCAACTGCCCCCCTACAGAGGGGAAAAATCCCTCAATGAAGCCACCTGTTGGCCGTGGGTGGTGACCCATGATGCCCTGGGATGGAATCCTGGTGGTTGAGGGCCTTGGAGGTCAGGTTAAGTACCTCCACTTCCCAACACACCACTTCGGTCCTTACCTGGGCTAGACAGGCGGTCGGAGGGGCCCGATCCGACCAATCGGCTGCTCAGGTCAAGCCCTAATGTCTACTACAGGAAATAAACAACAACAACCTTACCAATCTTCCCCAACTAAACTAACCAGAATGAAAACTACGGAAGAATACCTAGAACCTGTAGACATTAGAAGGCGCTGGCTGAGGGTCAATCATCTCATTGAGGTTCAGGCCCAGACATGGCTGCAGACCCTCCACACTGTGTCTTGGAGTAGAGCATTGGATGAGGTGGCAGGTGCTCTGGACCTCTCACTGAGGTGAGTATATCGCCTGTGTAGGCCCTGGTCAGTCAGGGCGATTGGGTTTCCTCCCTGGCAGACCCCAATTATGGGCTCCGAACTGGTGGGTGGGGAGCACAGGCAATGAACTTATACCAAAATGAATATTATGGCTTTCCCTAACCCCTCCAAGAGACCTCATATGGAATTGGACAGTGACTCTGAGCTGTGCCAACCTGGCTTTACTAAATTCATTGTCCTTGAGTCCACTGAAGATACTCACTTATCAAAGCTATCTCCCTTCATGATAGAAAAGGTAATATCCTCCAGGATAACCCCCAAGATGGTCAAAAAGTGGAACACTGCTAGTAGAAGTTGACCAAAAGAAACCAGCAGATTCTCTGCTCAAAATGACTTCCTTTCACAACCTAAAAATAAAACGCTAAGCACATCTAAAGGAGGAGCTAAGAACCAGGAACTCTCCCTCTGCACTTCAGATGAAATCAAAACAGGACTAAAATGTCAAGGAGTCATAGATTACAAAAGAATCACCATCAAAAAAAGAAGGCAACACCATTAACACAAACACATATATCTTGACCTTTAACTCTCACAAGCCCCCAAAAGAGATTAAGGTCGGATACAATTTAATTAAAGTTGAGACCTATATCCCAAACCCGCTCAGGTGTTTCAAATGCCAGATGTTTGGACACCATGAGGAGCAGTGTACAAGGAAACCTGTGTGCAAGAAATGTGGAATGAGGGATTTGGATCACCTAGAAGATCAATGCAATCGAACCATCAAATGTGCAAATTATGAAGGTGACCATCCGGCATACTCAAGAAACTGTTGTATATTTTTTTTTTTTTTTTTTTTAATCATATCACCCCGAGCAAGGCAGTAACGCCACTGATGCGCAGGGGGCTACGTAAGGGTAAAAAGAATGGAAAAGAGAAAGCCGAAAACCGCATCCTAAACAGGAAACAAGGGATGAGCCTCTTCACCTGTTCAATAGATGTGGGTGGAGTGTGAACCGGGCGATAGTTTAGTCTATCTACTCCAATTGAAAAAAAAAATAAAATAATAAAGGAAAAGAGTGAAAAGATTGGAAAAGAGAAAACCGGAAACCGCATCCTAAACAGGAAACAAGGGATGAGCCTCTTCACCTGTTCAATAGATGTGGGTGGAGTGTGAACCAGGCGATAGTTTAGTCTATCTACTCCAATTGAAAAAAAAAATAAAATAATAAAGGAAAAGAGTGAAAAGATTGGAAAAGAGAAAACCGGAAACCGCATCCTAAACAGGAAACAAGGGATGAGCCTCTTCACCTGTTCAATAGATGTGGGTGGAGTGTGAACCGGGACGATAGTTTAGTCTATCTACTCCAATTGAAAAAAAAAATAAAATAATAAAGGAAAAGAGTGAAAAGATTGGAAAAGAGAAAACCGGAAACCGCATCCTAAACAGTAAACAAGGGATGAGCCTCTTCACCTGTTCAATAGATGTGGGTGGAGTGTGAACCAGGCGATAGTTTAGTCTATCTACTCCAATTGAAAAAAAAAATAAAATAATAAAGGAAAAGAGTGAAAAGATTGGAAAAGAGAAAACCGGAAACCGCATCCTAAACAGGAAACAAGGGATGAGCCTCTTCACCTGTTCAATAGATGTGGGTGGAGTGTGAACCAGGCGATAGTTTAATCTATCTACTCCAATTAGTTTAATCTATCTACTCGGGAACCCCTTCCTAAACTAGAAACAAGGCGATCAACTCTACTCCTGTCCAAAAGAAGGGGGTGGAGTGTGAGACCTGGCGATAGAAGGTACTATCTACTCCAATTAAAAAAAATAAATATGTGACTGAAGTTAATGAAGTTTTAACTTAGTATAAGTCAAACCTAAATTTCATAATTAAGAACAATTTACACAAAAATTAGGCAGAAAAGATAAGAACCGAAAAAGAATAAAATAAAATAAAAAATACAAGTAAAAATAAGTAAATAAATAATTCAAAAAATAATAAAAAATAAGATCACACTGGCTAAACTCACCAAGTTGCAGGCTTGCTGACAGAAAAAAGTTAAGAAAATTTCAAAAATTATCTTCATTCTGTTTCTTCTATACAGTTCTGGAGAGTTCTGGAGAGATTAAGTTACCTTAAGCAAGCAGTAACAGACAGTAGTGTGATGGAGGGGGGAATCACCTCCAAGCCATGTGTCCAGTTAGCAAGGGAATGACAGAGAACAATAAAAAAAAAAAAACAAAAAAAAAACATGGCCGGTCTTGGAAAAAGAAATACTCGAGGTAAAATATAATAGAAATATACCATTTTGGGAAGCAAGGAAAATCATTGAAGTATACTCAAATAAGGTTTCATACTCCAACATCGCCCAAAGAACCCCTCCAACTACTGAAACAAAAGATAAATACAAGGATCTCCTTGAAAAACTCATAAAATTAGAACCCAATGATTGGCCCAAATTCATCAACAAATTAAAAATTACCCTTGGTAAATCTGAATCCTCCTTTGCCAATGAAAACCTGAAACCAATTCTTAACAAAAACCAAAGTGAAAATCAAAAACCCACACACAAGGACAAAAACCTCTTACCTAAATTAAATAAGCCAAACAACAAAAAACCCTCTTAAAACAGAAATTATCCCTAACACAAACTCTCCACAAAAAAACTGAACCAAAATTAACCCCTCATTCGGACAAACCAAAAAAATCCCCAGAAAAAAAGAACCAGCAAACAAGACATAGACCAACATCAAAATCAAGAACCCAAACCAGCTTGAGCCCAAGACGAAATAGATTCAAAAATTTAGAAGCAATGGATATTGAGGAACAAAATCCTCAAACATGCCAAAATCCCAAACAAAAACCCTATCAAAAATGAAACCCACATATGACGAATAAAATTATTCAGTGGAATATTTGAGGTGTAAAAGCAAATTTCAATGAACTCCTAATAATTCTCAAAAACTTTTCCCCTGCAGTTTGTTTGTTTGCAGGAAACATTCCTTAAAGAAAACAATATATCTAATGTAAAACATTATACCTCATACAACCATATAAACAAAAATCCTAACAAAGCCTCTGGAGGCGCATCCATAATCATAAACAATAAGATACCACAAAATCAAATCAAATTATAAACCAATTTACAAGCAGTGGCGGTGTCAGCAACCCTATACAAAACAATCACTATATGCTCCATATATATTCCCCCCTGTTACAATATCACAGAACCAGAACTAGACAACATAATCCAACAACTCCCAAGATCATTTATTCTAATGGGAGACTTCAACTGTCACAATGAAATTTGGAGAAGCCAACCCCAAAGGCTAAATCATTGAAAATGTAATCAATCAAAACAGCCTATGCCTATATAATAACAAATCAAACACATATCTTCACCCAGCATCAGGCTCATACTCTGCTATTGACCTAACTATAAGCGACCCCACTGTCTTCCTGGACTACAACTGGAGGGTCCTGGGGGATACCTGTGGAAGTGATCACTTAACTATCATAAAACTATGCTATTTAAAACGAATTCCAGAATCCAATACCAGCAATGAAAATCACCTCCTCTACTTCACCAAAACTCTTTTATCTATAGCTAAAGAATGCATACCTAAATCTTCCACTTCAATGAAATTCAACAAGCCATGGTTTAATGATCAATGCAAAGAGGCAATAAGAGTGCGACGTGCAGCCTTAAGAAAATTCAACTCCTCCCCTACCAAAGAAAACCTATACTTTTTCAAAAATTGTAGAGCCAAAGCCAGACAAATTATCAAAGAATCAAAAAAAAAAAAAAAAAAAACTACTTGGAAAAATTATCTCAAATAATAAACTGAACACCAAAACCAAAACAATATGGGACATGATCAGAAGGATATCAGTGATAGTACCCAATAAAACACCTCACCTTGAACAACGTAAAGCTTACGAACAAAAAAGACATCACGAACCATATAGCAGAAACTTTCACAAAACTCATCCCCACAAAATCTCGATAGAACATTCCAAAACATTAAACAATGTGAAGAAAAAAAAAACATCAACTTTCAATCAGAAAATACTGAAAGTTATAGCCTACCTTTCTCAATTTCAGAACTCCAAACTGCACTAGCCAGAGCCCATAACACAACTCCTGGTCCAGATGAAATTCATTATGAATTTCTAAAGCAGCTACCTAAAAACTCATTTATTTACTAAATATATACAACTACCTATGGACCACTGGTAACATTCCCACGCTCTGGAAACAGGCCACCATTATTCCCATTCCAAAACCCATGTAAAACATATCAAATCCCCCAAACCAACAAAATACCACAACATACCAAACCAATTTCCGACCTATTGCTCTAACCAGCTGTCTTAGCAAAATACTGGAATGAATGATCAACAACAGACTGATATGGTATTTGGAAACTAACAACTTAATAACCAACCTCCAAACAGGTTTTAGGAAGGGAAGAGGGACAATCGACCACCTTGTCCGACTTGAAACCTTTATATGTGAAGCCTTCATCCAAAAAGAACACCTCACATCAGTCTTCTTCGACCTTGAAAAGGCCTATGACACCACCTGGAGATACGGAATAATGAGATTTGAAAGCACTTGGCCGAAAAGGAAGAATGCCTTTTATATATAGACAACTTTCTAAAAGATAGAAATTTTAAAGTACTTTTGGATGATACCTTATCAGACTAAAAAGAACAAAAAATGGGGGTTCCACAAGGATGCGTACTCTCCATTACCCTATTCAACATAAAAATCAACAACATTGTAAAATGTCTAAACTCTGGTATAGACTGTTCACTATACGTGGACGATTTTCTGATCCGTTACAGATCTAAACACATTTGCACAATAGAGCGCCAACTACAACTATGCCTAAATAAAATAAGCAAGTGAACCATGGAAAATGGCTTCAAATTATCCAAAGAGAAAACTAAATGCCTACACTTCTGCCAAATCCACAAAATGCATAACGACCCGTCTTAAAACTCAATGATACTGAAATCCCAGCTGTCAAACAACATAAATTTCTTGGTGTTATTTTTTACCAGAAACTATTTTTTATCCCACATATCAAATACTTGAGAGCCAAATGCAATAAAACCATTCAACTTCTAAGAGTAGTAACTCACACCGAATGGGGTGCAGATAAAAAAAACACTTGCTAAATTATACCAAACCTTGATCCATTCCAAACTTGATTACGCATGCTTCGTATATGGATCAGCCAGAAAATCATACCTTAAAAAACTGGAGACCATCCATCATCAAGGTCTGAGACTTGTGTCAGGTGCTTTCACCACTTCCCTGGTGGAAAGCCTATATACTGAGGCAAATGAACCTCTGCTAAAACTAAGAAGACAAAAACTCTGAATGCAATACTACATAAAACTAACCTCTAATCCATCAAATCCTGCCCACAAAATAGTTTTTCAACCATAACTTAAACCCCTCTTCCATCAAAAAGAAAAAATCATTAAACCATTCAGCCTCCGCATGGAGGAACTTATTACTGAAACACAAATAGACATAAATCACATACACAAGGTCATCATTCCAGAAACACCTCCATGATTGCTGGAACAAGCTGCAATTCTGATGGACCTAACCAGATACTCTAAAGCAAAGACAAATCCAGCCACCTTTCAAGAAGAAACTCTTTCTATTATAGATAACTTCCCCGATTACGTCCGCATATATACCGATGGATCTAAAAAGGAAGACAGAGTAGGATGCGCTGCCGTCCTCATTAACACAGAATTACTAGAAGGAATTCCAAATAAAGCCTCGATTTATAGTGCTGAAATTCTAGCCATCAACTTACCCCTTGACATTATCTCAACAAATCAACTCAAGAAGTTTATCATCTTCACAGATTCTAAATCTACTCTTACTTCTCTAAGAAACAAAGAATCAACCAATCCACTTATCATCAAACTTCTACATAGATTTAACCAGCTCTCCAAAAACAAAATCATTGAACTCTGCTGGATACCAAGTCATATTGGCATCCATGGCAATGAGGGCTGATTCAGCAGCAAAAAAATCATTACATCAAAATGTATCTAATGTCAAGATCCCCTACTCCGACTTCAAACCAACAATCCACAAATTTATCAGAACTAAATGGCAAGAAACATGGAATAATAGCCCAAACAATAAGCTCCAAAATATCCAACCTACTGTTGACAAATGGTATCCTGGCTACCGTAAGATAAGAAAGGAGGAAGTTACACTAACTAGACTAAGAATAGGACATACCCAAATTACCCATTCATACCTACTGAAAAACAAAGAACCCCTGATATGCACTGCACGCCAGGAACCCTTCACAGTGAAACACTTTGATAAGCTGCTATGACCAACTCCATTCGATCAAAATATTACAGATCAAACAATTTAAAAGATCTATTTAACAATGTCAACCCAAGCAAAATATTCCAATTTCTAAAAGAAATTAGACTATATACGAAAATCTAAATCCCTTCCATACAAAAAACAAAACACTAACTATTCACCACTGCTCATTACCCTCTTTTAAAAAAAAAAATTTTTCCCTTAAAAGAAAGGTCGAAAACAACCAACTTTGAAAGCTTGAAGACAAACAACTCTGAAAGCAAAAATACCTTTTGGCCTTAAATTACCCTTTGGAGGTTGATAGGCCGTTAAACACAATCAATCAATCACCTTAAAATTATATAAGTATGTTAAATAAAATTCTGTTACCTTCAGAAAATGATGTCATTGTTATCTGCTAAAAGGAAGCAAGCAAAAGCTGGAGAAACTTGTTGGGACATTTCAGCGTTACCAAAAAGTGACCCCTAGAGCTTGCTGATTGGATATAAAAAAACAAAAAAAAACAAGCAGAGACAATTCTCTCTTTTTTTCCGCTCCTGCTAGCCAGAACTCTTGGACATTCCTTTCGTTTACTACCAAAAATAATTTTGGATCATTCTGATCTTTCTTTAATCAATCAAGCTTACCTAGGAGTTCAAACAATTCTTTGTGACATACTTTATCAAACACATTTGCATAATCTATAAAACATTAATATTGCTCTTTCTGATATCATTACGAGGACATATTAAATATTCCTTCTTAAAATGTCTTTAATGAATCAACATTGTTCTTGTCTTATTTCTGACCTAATTCTGCCAACTATGAAATTTTTTTTTTTTATAATCGTGTTGCCCCAAGCAAGGTGTGTTACTCCTACTGTTGAGCAGGGGTTTACATAAGAGGTAAGTTATGAGAAAGAGTGACAGGTTACAGCAAAGGGTAGGAGAAGGATGAGATTACTGATGAGTGGAGTGAATGAAGAAAGGAGCATGAGAGAGAGGATGCAAGTTAGATAGGAGATGACTATTGACTTTACATTTGAATTTTTTTTTTTTAATCATATCACCCCAAGCAAGGCGAAAATGCCACTGATGTGCAGAGGGCTATGTAAGAGTGAAAAGATTGGAAAAGAGAAAAACAGGAAACAAGGGATGAACCTCTTCACCTGTTCAATAGACGTGGGTGGAGTGTGAACCGGGCGATAGTTTAGTCTTTCTTGAAGATTGTAGCTGTCGGGAAAGCAAGTAAATGAAAGTAAATTCCACAGGTGGGAAGTGCAAGAGAAGAATTTGCATTTACAATTTATTGGTTTCACAGTAAAAGGGTGGGACCTAGTTGCTAATCTTGTGGCTCAAGCAAATTCATGTATGAGGGGTACCAGTGAGCTAAGTTCATCTGAGCAGAAGCCATGAAAGTATTTGTAGAAGAGACACAGGGAAAGCCACACTGTGCCGGTGAGAAAGTAACTGTATCCGAGCAGCCAACATTACAGATTCTCCACTGGATTTTGTCAAAAACCCCTAGATGGTTAGCAGGAGCACCCAACCAGATATGGCAGCAGTATTCAATGCATGGTCTACGTCTATATTGTGTTGAATGCACTGGTTCCTGTCCGATCACTGAAGTTAAGCAACATCAAGCCTGGTCAGTACTTAAATGGGTGACCACTGGGGAATACCAGGTGCTGTAAACTTAAGGACCAAGAATGGTCCACCAGTCCTTCAGGGTTTTGGGTAAGGCTAACAACCCTGCCCTGTAAAAAACTGTTTGTTACAGAAACAGCAACAAAAAAAATGTTGCTGTCCTATGCACCATTGGGTGTGATGGATAAATGATGATGATTCAATGCATGGGTATATTGCATCTATTTAGGTTTTCTGACTATTACAGTATATAATTGCTTAAAATTTGCTATATTCATGGAGAGAAGAGGGCCTTGTATAAGAGTTTTAACAAATATTGATGCTGTAGATATAGATATCTTCACTGCAACAAGTGTTGGTATGTGACATGATAACTAGACATATATGTATTTTATTATAATAGATTAAAATAGAAAATAGATTAGAATAGAAAATAGTTTAAAAACATATTTAACAAAAGTGAAAAAGAGGAAAAAAAATAAACGCTTTTTCTTTTATGAGGAAAATTGTCCTCCGGTAAATATTTGACTCAGTGATAAAGTTCAGCGGGTAGGTTTTCGATGACCTGGTCAAAGGCTGTCCTTTACTGTATCTTGACCACACATTAAGCCTTTTCCAGCGGAAGCCTTATTAAGATAAAAAAAAGATAACTGAAATTTCAGACTTACAGTCGCCGGTGTTTGTCACCGGTGGTCTAAAGCATTTCCGGGTTTCCGGTCAATTTTAAATAAATAGAGCCAGTTAAGACAAGACGAGTTAAGAGAGTTGAGAGTCCCGCCGGGCGTGAGCTTGAAGTAAGGATCTCCATTCGTCTTGTTTCATTCAGTTTGGGTTTGTTGATCTCCATTAATTAGTTAGAGCTGTGTGTCACATTCGCCTGCCCCAACCGACAAGGCTAACTCTAAACGAATAAAGCATCCTTTTCAACTCATCCAAGTTGTGGAAGTTCGTTCCTTATAGTCAATCTTGTACTCCCAGCTGTCCGGCTGACATTTTCAACAAACTCCCGGCAACATCACAGCGTGGAGAACGGCCGCCGGGAAAAATTGTTTGGACGGTCCAGTGGGGTGTTACAGGTATGAGATTTAATTATATTTTCAGGGTTCTGCTATGGGTTTCAGAACATATCCTTCTGCAGCCAAGGTGGGGGGATTACGGTACTCACACTGAAACTACTTATATCATTGCTATACAAAACTGTCAAAAACTTTCTTACCTGCAAGAGATTTTTTTTTCTATGAAAAGAAAATTTCTAGTATACTCACAAATCCAAGAAGACATCTGCTTTTCCTGATTGCCCCACAGCATCCACAGAATCCAACCAAGAAGACAAATACTCCAAAGGCAATAAGGATGTATGATGAAGTCCTGAAGTAAGGGTCTTCTGTGTCTATAGTTATCTCGAACCGGTTGACGATATTTGGGTCAACAACCATCCATACACCAACACACAGGATGGCGGCTCCAGACAGCTGTAATCAGAATAAAAAGCCAAGGTAAGTAATGATAATCATTGTTGAAGAGAGAAATTACAAAGAGTTGCTCATTTTTGTTCTCTTTAAGATTCTGTTTGCAAGGGAAAAGGTCAAAAATAAATAATGGAACAGCTTGTCATAATTCTCTCTAGAGGTGTACTTCAATCAAGTTTTATTTCTTTCTACATAAACATATGTTGATAGCGATAGGCTGAAAGTTTTCAAACATTTTGTTTCTTCATGACAATGCAAAGCAACATATAGCAAGACTAAAATAACGCATGAAAGATTTTTAAACAGTTTTGTCTCTTCTTCTACCCTACCAACCATCTTAAGCAAACAGTTTTGTCTCTTCTTCTACCCTACCAACCATCTTAAGCAAACAGTTTTGTCTCTTCTTCTACCCTACCAACCATCTTAAGCAAACAGTTTTGTCTCTTCTTCTACCCTACCAACCATCTTAAGCAAACAGTTTTGTCTCTTCTTCTACCCTACCAACCATCTTAAGCAAACAGTTTTGTCTCTTCTTCTACCCTACCAACCATCTTAAGCAAACAGTTTTGTCTCTTCTTCTGCCCTACCAACCATCATCTTAAGCAAACAGTTTTGTCTCTTCTTCTACCCTACCAACCATCATCTTAAGCAAACAGTTTTGTCTCTTCTTCTACCCTACCGGCCATCATCTTAAACAGTTTTGTCTCTTCTACCCTACCGACCATCTGACCTTGCACTAACCAATTATTACCTTCTTTTTAAATCACTATTACTGTTAGCATGTGGCCATGATTTCAGCTCCTGGTTCAGGAAGTTAAGCAAGGATTAAAAAACTGGTATCTCAGGAATAAAATAATACAATCAACAGGAGAGAAAAAAATACTAGAATTTCTTTGTTTAATCATGTACATATGCCTTGTTAAATAAATGTTAGTATAATCTATGGTGTTCCTTCTGAGTTCAAAGAGAGACATATCTTTTCAAAGTTCCTAGTTCAAATTTAGAACACCATACATTATAAGAATAGATTTATTTTTAAATTGTACATTTTTATTACTTCAAACTTTATTTTTAGTAGACAGTCAGTTACATGCCATATGTGATATACGCTTTGGCCGATCATGTCTTGAAAGAGACATGGCTAACAGAGCAGAAGATTATTTCGCAGTAGGTTGCCAATCAAGGCTGTAGAGCCCAATCTATCCTATTATTTAACCCAGAACTGGAGAGAAGAGATGGATTAATACCTTTCCCAAGGGTATTTGTGCATAGGTGAATGCAAAGAATTCAACTGGAATTCAAACTTGGCTCCCTGATTTGTCATCCATTGCACCACAACGCACAGACATGTTTGAAATAAATGCTCTAATTTTTTGAAATGAGGCATCTATACTATCTGCATTATTCAGACTATTGTCCTCATCTTGGTTGCCATTTGTACATTGTTTAGGCCATTGTAACGCTCAAGCCTTCTTCAGGTGCTAGGAATTTTGGACCAAAGATTGCCAGAGCATACAATGGTTGAAACATTGTACAGATGGCAACCAAGATGAGGACAATAGTCCGAATAGTGCAAATACTACCTCATCTCAGAAATATAGACAAATAATGAGGTATTGTGCATTGTTGTGCAATGGATATAGACTCGGAATGACAAATTCAGTTGCTGAGTTCAAATTCCAGTTGAATTCCTTGCATTCACTTACACACAAATACCTTTGGGAAAGGTATTAATCTGTCTCTTCCCTCCAGTTATGGGTTAACTAAAAGAACAGATTGGGTTCTGTAGCCTTGGCTGGCAACCAGTCTACTGCAGGAAGCAATGGCAACCCTACTGTGAGATAATTTTCTGCCCGGTCATGTTTCTTTTGAGACATGATCGCCCAAGTGTGTATCCCATATGGCACTTAACTGACTGAATGAGGCATCTATGTTAAATATAGGTGTCCACTAACATTTGAAATATACATGAAAAATCTTTCTTAGAGCTTTGTTTTAATTCCAAGCTAATAGATTAAACTTAAAATTTCCAATAAGCAAAATACTTTGCCAAAACCAAATTTAAGTTGATTGAAATTATTTTTATTATCAGTAAAATTACTAAAATCGTCTTTATTAACAAAAATCTCAGAACAGCATAATTTTCTTTTATTAAAAATCTTTAAAAAATAAATACTTTTGGGGGGGGGGGGGGGAATGTCAAAAATTCTTTTTAAGATAGATACTGGGGTGGGGGTGAATTTTAGTAAGCTTAAAATATATTTTTTTTTATATTGAACAACAATATCACTTGACTATTACAAAATTTTAAGATTTAAATGTTTATAAGACAATTGTAAAACTTTTTTTTACAACAATAGTGTCTATAATATATTTTATTCATGAAAGTAATTGGAAGTAGTTCTAATTAAATAATGTATTTGTTTTTATTACATTCTTTATTTTATGATTCAGAACAGATATTTAATTCTCCCAAAACATTTTACTTAAATTCTTCTTTAATGTTTATATTAGTTATAAGGACAAGTAAACTCTATAAAGCAGAATTACTCAAAATAATGGCAATGTAACAAATAAAAAAAAATAAAAAAAGTTTTTGAAATAATTTTGTTCATTTGTGTATAAGCTCTGTAAGTTTCATTAAAATCCAGCAATTATTTGTTTTTTGCAAAGAATTCAAATTTTTTAACCGCAAAAGTCACAAAAATTCCCATTTTAATTTATGGTCCCCATTATTTTTAATAAAAATGTTGAAGGTTACAAAAGAATGGAAAAAGTTTTGGGCATTTTTTCACTGTTTATGCTGTTATATATCGACAAACAACAAACACGCATATATATAAAAATATAAAGTTATATTTTTATTAATGACGATGAACCGTGTAGCATAGGGAACAGAGAATTGAGAGAGTGTGCTTCTAATTGGTTGACGGGAGTGTAGTCTTATCTGTTGTGTCTCTCTCTTCACCGGCCGATCTCTGTTGCTCCTCTACTGGCGAATCCGTGTGCCGAGGTCTTTTTATAATCTTCCAGAACTGGGACTTTTTCTTCCGGTTTTGCCTCGCCCACGCACACCCACGTAATTCTCAGAGACACCTGTTCTGTTTGCCTCTGTAGTTATTTCCGTTGCTGCCGGAAATAAGGTCAAACAACATCCGTTCCTTTCAACGACTGGAAACACCCTCGCTTGCATCAGCCTTCCTCGGGTGGGGCCAGATTGTTATAATACAATGCTAATTTTTTAATTTAATCTTTAGTGGGGCATGCAAACCATCAAAATTGAACTATTTCCAATTTGTTTTTGTACCAGAATTTGGGAGAGATACCAAGAAAAAAAACTTAAGGGATAGGGAGATGTGGTGGGCCATGGTCACTTACATTTTGAAGAGACATGGCCCATAAAAGAAAGAACACATTGAAAATTACAGTTACAAGACTTTTGATAACTTATTCAAACAAACGTTAGAACAAAATTTAAAAAAGGATAATTAGCGTTCTATCATTTCCTCTCTTTTTAACAGAAATATCTAATTTGTTAGTAAAGTGACCAAAGCTAGTAGTAGTAATCCACCAAGTAACTGACTCAGTATCAATATTTTGAACAGTATCATAAATAAATTTATTGATGACTATTCCTCAATAGAAGAAAAAAAGAAAAAATTCTCAGTGGTGGTAGTAGTACTGGTTCCTGCAATTATCTTTCAGGCATGAAGAAACTTGGAAATTTTTGTCATATTCCTACTGTGCCTAAGATCAAGCAGCAGGTATCGGTTTTCTTGATTTGAGAATCAATGAGAATTGCTCTAAGTTCACCCTGAAACTTTTTTTTTTTTATTAAACACTTAGTGCAAGTAGAAATCTCTCCTTTTCACTCTTTCTTTATTACTCTTAAACATTTACTTTTTCTTTCTGCCTGTCTCTTGATCTTTGGCTTGTCTGCTCTCCTTCAATCTTCCTAATATTCTTTTGTTCTATCTCATCCCTCCTTACTAACTCTTACTCTATTACGGTCCATTTCCTACATTTTGTCTTTTAGTCCTTGGCATTCTCTCTCTTTTTACCAACTCTTATTAATGAATAGTAAACTTATTAATGAATAGTAAAAAAAAAAAAAAAAAATGTGAAACATCTTATATTCATCACTACTCAGTTTGAAAGAAAATTAAGCTATTGATTCCTGTATGACTTCAACACAATAGCAAATTTGTTTAACCAAATTCTAATTGATGTAAGATTGAAGAGACTTTTAAAAAAGGATTTTTATACCATTAAACTAAAAACCAGGACCAATTAAATAAGTTAAAGAAATTTACACTTGTACAAATTTATAAATTGTTTGAATTATTTTTTTTCAGTCTATAGTGTGTCATGAAAAGGTGAATTAAAATATCTTTGTTAAATTTGAGATGGAAATAAATTAACAGGAACAATAAATACGTCAATTCAGTAGTTTAGGTTAAAACCTGCAAATAGATATATCTGGTTGTAATAATATCCTAAGGTGACATTTCTGGTAAACAAATAAATTATCTTAAAATTTGAATTCAAAAACAGCAGACTTTTCCCTCTTTCTTAACTATAACATCAGATCTTGAGAGGAAGTCACTCAATACAGCCTGATTAGGAAAAAAAAAAAAAGGTTTCCTTTTGGAAAATACTCTCACTTTAAAAAAACAATTTACAGCCATTCATCACTTAATACCACAGGATTCCAGTGATGTCATTTGGTGTCTGAGAAATTGTAGCTGACCTTGCAGCAATGTATTTGTCAACCAGTTTCAGATTGTTTTAATGTCACTTTTGTATTAAAATAAATATAAAAAAATATACATACCTACATATACCACCTAATTGTATTAAACATATTAGTGGAAACTTAAATACACAAAATGTATGTAATTATGGCTATCAAAATAGCACTATTCAGAGCCATAAAGATATTGAAATAAAAGGTTTTTATTTTGAAAGTAGGCAAGCAACATTCATATAACATGTATTAGTATTATATTTGAAATATACAAATTTATAGTAACAATATTTACTAGTAAACAATGATCCTCTTCCTTGGTCTTTTGAACAGAAGTAGCAGTTTATCCATTCTTTCCTATTTAGGATTCTTCTTCTTCTTCTATGTGCCCTATCCCTTCAGGACGTAGGCGATCATGGTTCTCCATGTCTCCCTATCCCTTGTGGCTCTTAGTATGTTTGCTCCTGGCAACCCCCATTCCGTCATCCACCTGATCAGACCCTGCAAATATGTTATCCACTGCCTTCCTCTGTCTCTCTTTCCTTCTATCTGACCAGTCAGTATCAAGTTCTCCAGGCTCTCCTTCCTCATTGCATGCCCCAGGAACTTCAGTTGTCTCTTCCTGATGCTCAGTATCAATTTCTTTTTTGTTGCCATTCTTTCCAACACCTCATCGTTGCTTGCATGCGCAGTCCATGATATCCATAGCATCCTTCTGTAGAACCACATTTCGGCCGCTTCCAGTTTTGTCCTCATTTTCGATAATATTGTCCAGCATTCACTGCCGTATTGAAGAACTGACATCATGTAGCAGTCCAGCACTCTTTTCTTTGTTTCTATTGAGATTTCCTGTGTGTTAGTATTTTGCTCATCTTCTGGAACACATCCTTTGCCATGCCAATTCGCCTTCGGATCTAGGTTTCCAATTCCTTCTAAAGTCTACTTCAATTTGCTCTTAACATTTCCATCTGAACACTGAAATTTTATTTACTATTTTTTCTCCTCAATAGAAGTGTATATAATATAGGCTTGCCTATTGTTCAGTTCGCTCTTCACCCAATGTTTTTGAAAAGGTGTATAGAATTATCTCTTGTTCCTGTTTATGATCAGGTTTCTGGTTCCTTCTAAAACTCTCTGTAGCCCTTTGTATCTTAGAGGTGTTTCTGTCTTCCTTAGGCAAATTGATTTAAAAAATATGATGCTCTTAACAATTCAACAGCTATTGATAGTAAACAATGTAAAACAAAGGATGATAAGAATAAACCTTGAAATATTAAAATCATTCTCAACTTAGTGTTTTTAGAGTTAGAATCATAGTATGTTAGAATCATTTGACAGACAAGATAACAAAAGCTACTGCAACCATCCCTACCTATTCTGCTCTTTGACTATAGCCTTGTCTGTTGCAGTGTCAACAGCAAAAACTATTGATCAGAAACAGTAGTCTGCAATACATGCTGGGAGACAACTTTGTGCATATCTGTACCGAAACTGCTACATTTGTTTCCAATTATAAAGTTAGGAAAACTCTGCTAATAATTCATTTTGGGTAAAATATGAAAAAAAGTGAGAGAGACTATTGAAGGAATGAGAGGAAGCAAATGACAAAAAATATATAGATCAACCTGTCAATCAATCATCCAGAGACTATTACATTTTTTCCCATATTTTATTTTTAGTATAGAGTTTTTTATAAAAACTGACAGATTTTGGCAGCAAATAAACTAAATACAAATAGATATGGAGAAAGGACGTTTGGCTGGTAGCCATATTGAAGGTCATGTGTAGATTTCTGCTTTGACACTATATATATATATATATATATAGTCAATGTAGATTTCTGCTTTGACGAGATTATATATATATATATATATATATATATATATATATAATGTTGAAAAGATATCAAACCAACCCACTTAGCAAAATCAGTACTGTTTGATCATTGAAAATGTAAGCAAAAATAATGCTTTTAAGAATCAGAAAGTGACAATTTATATTTGAGACAATGAGGAAAGAGAATTTGACACTCACAAGCAAGAGTACCAGACAAATAGCAAGTAATCTACCTGATAATCTTGCGTAAATGGAAGAACAAAGTAGAAGGGATAGTAAAAAAGGAAAAAGTAAAGAGACATTATTTAGAATTAAAAAGGATAGGAAGCTGTAGAGAGTTATGATCGCCTATGTTTTGAAGAGACACAGTGTATAAAACAAGGAGTTAAAGTTTCCGATGATAAAAAAAAATGATTTTGATTACTCCTTAAAATTAATCCTATATGTATATCAGCCTTTCTCTAATCTATAGGGTATATATTCCTGGAATCTAATAGACAGAACCAAATGTACATATATTCCCAGAAAAACAGGATATGTCAATAAAATTTTTAATTTTTTTTTTTAATTAGGGATGACTTATTTAACCATTAGCATTCTGGATTATTAATATTACTACTTTTCTACAGCATTCTTTTTCAAGGCCTCTCAATCGCAGTATACTTTTTTTTTTAATCATATCACCCCAAGCAAGGCGGTAATGCCACTGATGTGCAAGGGGCTACATAGGAGTGAATAGATTGGAAAAGAGAAAGCCGGAAACCGCATCCTAAACAGAAAACAAGGGATGAGCTTCTACACCTGTTCAATAGACGTGAGTGGAGTGTGAACCGGGTGATAGTTTAGTCTATCTACTTATTGTTAATTTCATTCAAAGTTGTTTTCTGTTGTCATAGCAGGATATGGCAATGCAACTATGAAATTCAAACACACTAAGATTACTGAACTATTAAGGGATATCTGTTTTCTTGTATGGCAGTAAATGCTGAACAAGCTCCTCAAAGATGAGGAAAATACTTGAAGCAACAAAAATATGGTCCCACAAAAAATGCTGAGGTTACCATAGACTGATCATATGAGGTTTTGGATAGTCAGTTAAATGCCATACGTGAAACATGCTTGGGCGATCATGTCTCGAAAGAGACATGACTGACTGGGGAGAAGATTATCCTGCAGTAGGTTGCCATTGCTTGCTACGGTAGACTGGTTGCCAGCTGAGTCTATAGAACCCAATCCGTCCTGTTATTTAACCCATAACTGGAGGGAAGAGACAGATTAGTACCTTTCCCAAGGGTATTTGCATGTAAGTGAATGCAATGAATTCAACTGGAATTCGAACTCGTCTCCTCGATTTCTCGTTCTGAGCTGATATCCACTGTACCAAAAAAACTTATACTTAACCTCAGGAAGAGGCAGTTGAAATTTTTTATCTACATAATGAGGAAGGAGGGCTTAGAAAATTTGATACTCATGGGACAGTGGCGAAACGGGTTCAAAGACAAAACTTATTAAGAGCTACAAGGGAAGATGTAGAGACCATGATTGTCTACATCCTGAAGAGTCAGGAATCAGTAACCTTCAGGATGTTTTTTTTTTCCTTTTTTGTACTGCAAATGAACATGTACATACATACATACATACATACATACATAAAAGTATTTATATTTCTAAGAATTATTGTAATTATTTACATTGTTCTGACTGTTGTCCTCATCTTTATTACCATGTTCCCTGCACTGACCTCCTTCTGATTGGAATTCTGAACTGAACCCTTTATTTTAATCACTGGTGTAGATTGTTCTCATTTCATGAGTCATTCTACTTCAGGATGTCTTTACTCAGTAAGTTATCTGGAAGTAGCATGACACATGGAATGAGAAAAATCTACCATAGTGATCAAAATAAAGGGTTCAGTTTAAAATTCCAAAGATTGGAGCATAGAATGACTGAAACATCATGAATATGGCAATAAAGATGAGGACAACAGTCCAAATAATGTAAATAATAAAAATGAAATATATAACAGTGGTGATCTACCAGAAGACCCAAGTAGATATATTTTCATAGCACTGCCTAAGAAGCCAGTTGCAAATGAATGTGAACTCCATAGGACTATCAGCCCAAGAAGCCATTAACAAAAATTATCATTCAAATTCTAATAAACAGATCACAGCAAAATCAGATCAGAAATGGGACAAGAACAGTCAAAGACACTGGAACAATATTTATGGTCAAAAAAAAAAAAAAAAAAGGAAATAGTATCCTCTATAAAAAAAAATGTGTAGGAATGTTGTTCAGCATTAACCAAACTGATTTTAACTAGCAATTAATTTTATATATAATCTTCAATTAGGTCCTGTTTCTGACCAAGAAATTTTAAGGCAAAATGTTTTCTATGTTATATGCAGTATGAGAAAGTTTAGCAGGACTAATTTTAGAAAACTTAAGTAGAGATATGTACTACCCCTGACCGAGCAGGAACTGATTGGTGATACCAGGTAAGGCTTTGTAATCCTTGCTATCTTATCAACATTTACTTTTTTCTACCAACAGTTATATACATTACAAATTAAACTAAGCAAAACTAATAAAGGATGAAATGTTTTTTGTAGATTTTAACATCATTCTGGGGTATATTTAAACCTGTAAATTTTTTTTTTTAACACTATATAAAATCCATTTTTTTTTTTTAATGATGATTGTATCAAATTATTCGAATTTTTAAGAAAAAATCTCAAACTAATGTTAAAAATTGCAGTAAAACATTTATTTATCAAAGATGGAATGGTCTATTATGATGTGTTTGATTTGTATTTACTGTTTTTCTTGATGAATTATTCAGTTGTCTAGTTGAATAATGTATAACTCATTATTCTTCATAATTAAGTTAGAATAAAATTTTCCATTTCATAAAAATATTACTTTATGAAAATTTAGATGTAGTAGAGTAGGGGACCCCAAATCATAGATTCAGGGTTGGGTGTGCATAAGACCCTTACACTGGCCATGGACTTTTATTCTAAACAGTTAGAATTTCTCAATTTGACAATTCTCGGAGGTCATTCTACAAAATCTCTGATTTCTCAATTTGACAATTCTCGGAGGTCATTCTACAAAATCTCTGATTTCTCAATTTGACAATTCTCGGAGGTCATCCTACAAAACCCATGCTATAATCATATAATATGCAATATTTGGTAAAAGTTCTTGAAAAAGAAATATCATGCATCTTACAAGATATAAAAATAAATTATGAAATTTATGAAGATGAAAAGATGCACTTGAAATTTTTATTCAATTTCTCTCTTTAGCCACATTTTTTAAAAGTTATTATTTAATCTCCCCCACTTTCAAATTTTTTTTTCTTTTCATTTTCTCCTCCAAGTTCTTTTTCCATCCAGACCTTTGTATTAATTCTTCCTCCATTTGTCTCCCTCTCTCCCTGTGCCTCACATCTCTGTCAATTTTCCTTTTTTATTCCTCCATTTGTTTCCCTCTCTCCTGTGCCTCACATCTCTGTCAATTTTCCTTTTTTTACAACCCCTTTCTTTTCCAACAGTTGTTGAATCATTTCAGTCAAAGTAAAACAATAAAATCTAAGATGCAAGGGGTTACTGAGACAGGAAAGAAACAGAGAGCACAATAAAAGTACAAGATTCAAAGAGACAGATGATGATTGCATTTAGTTTTTGGAAATCAGTGTCAAAACTAACAAGGAAGCCACAAGAATGTTCCACAGACAAATTGATAATAGCATAAAATTTATGGTTACAGCTAGCAAATTTAACAGTAAAAATCTAAGCTAAACTTGCCTTCACAGGCTAGCTGCCATGTTGGCAGTACAGAACCCCATTAAATAGTTTCTATATATCCCAATAAGAAAACTATCTTCAGTTCACAGAAACTATGCCCTCACTAGAAACAGAAAATCTGGTCTGCTCAAATTCATGTTGGGAAATATAAATATAGCAGCATCACATGGTCTTGCTATACGCCAGTTGGAAAAAAATATGGCTGCTTCAGAAACTTAAAATAATCCTCCAACAGCTTGAATTTCCACTGATCATTATTACAAGATCTTGTATTTCTTAATTATTTTTTACACTGATTGTTTTTATATACATATGTTATAGTTTCTCTGTAAGGGTCAAGTGTATATATTTGTATATAATTTTGTGTATGACTAGTAGTATAAAAATCTTTGAGAACAAAGCATGTTTGTCATTCCTTTTTTACTTTCAGCTATTCTGTTCTGTCCATGTATCAAGATGTTACTATATCATGGATATAATCATGCTGAAGATGGAAGAAATGTGTGTCTATTGAAAAATGTCCAAAACATTGTAAATCTAGTTTTGTAAATCCAAAAGGCAAGAAATAGCATTGTCAAAAGTCTGGGTTTTTTTTTTGTTCTTTTACTGTCTTGTGATTCTAAGAGGCAAAATAAAAAAGTAAAAAATCCAACAATCATATCCTACTACAGCAAACTCACTCTCACTCCCATAAAGAAATACAAGAAAAAAATTTGCTATTGGTTGTGATAGTCAAGGAAGAAAAATTCTGATGTGAGGTATACTTAAGGCTGTAATTATATAAGATTTTATTAATTTTTTCGTTTTCTTTGTGTCCTGTGGACAGTTTGCCAAATTTAATTTTTTTTAGGTACAAAATGTGAACAGGGAATATCTTTTCTTGCTTAGCACCATCGTAAAATGTACAAGAACCTGTACTTGTACATAAAACCTTGAAAATTGAATTAAAGGAAAATGAATGATTTGTTAGATCCATGGTAAATGATAATGATCTTAAAGCTCTGTCAGAACCAACTGTGTCATTTCAACTGATAATAAATTGTCATCAATTCAGATTAAAAGACTTTAAAAATGTCAGTAGAACAGGAAGCCTGACAAACTGTATTCTGGCTATTGGTCAGGCATATATCTTTTTCAGTGCTCCAATAAAAAGGGTAAAATTTCAGAGCATGACAAAAGCTTTGATCCTTCTACATGGAGGAGGAGATCTTATCCTACAGGACCTGGTATAAGTAAATTATCTGTCCAGAACTAAATAATGAAGTTGAAAAAAGAAACATAATTGAGATGATAAACAGGCAGAGGATTAAATGTGTTAGTACTTGTCCAGATCTTGGAAACTAATGTACAAACTTTCCAGTGAGTAAAGGGTATAAACAGGGAAAGCAAATCAACAAGGAAGAACAAAATCATGATCAATGTTGTTAAGGTTCAAGGATATACCTTTTGGTTAGATTTTGAGTATAGTCTCTCAGAAAAGAAATAATACAAAACAGATATCTAACAGTAAAAATGTGATATTTGTATAGAGAACTTGTAGTTCCTTTTCCTTCTTTAATTTACAATTCAAGAAGTCTTAAAAAAAAAAAAAGTAAGATATTAAATGGCTGATCACTTATATCTGAGGATGCCCATCTACTATGGTGGCTAACCAATACCTGTTGCAGACACCTACTCAGGCATATTTGTGTTTGTTAAAAACCCATAGAGCTATCTCTGATTTATACTGCAATTATGCTGAGCAGACCTTAGTTACAGTTTCTGGTGGAAAGCATGTAATCAACAGTTTGAACAAAACCAGCATGACTCCTGACTTCATGCTAGCTCAACCATCAATGGCTCCCCAAAGTGTTTTATCTACATAATCTTACCACAGGTTGACTCAAGCATTTTGAGTATGTTTTTCAGGCACCTTCCATAGGTGGGAAACGCAGTGATCACCTTCCTCAGACTTATAATATCAAAAAGTTACCTTCCTGACAAATCGGTCCTGGTGGGATTTAAACCCAGCTCTTATGGTCCGAAAGCAAACATGCTAATTATTTGGCCACATACCAAATAATATTATAGATATATAATTTAAAGCTTTCCACCATCACTTTGGTTATTGGTTTCCTCATTAAACTCAAGGTATATGTCAAGAGCCAGACTTCATAACAATTAAATGCATGTTCAGGTTTTCCATGAGGATCTCCTGGTTGACTTAGATATAACTCTTTCTTTTATCAATTTTTTTTTTTTTTTTTAATCATATCACCCCGAGCAAGGCGGTAACACCACTGATGTGCAGGGGGCTATGTAATAGTGGAAAGATTGGAAAAGAGAAAGCCGGAAACCACATCCTAAACAGGGAACAAGGGATGAGCCTCTTAACCTGTTCAATAAACGTGGGTGGAGTGTGAACCGGGCGATAGATTCACCCCAAATAAGGTAGTATTGCCACTAGTACATAGGGGAGGGGTACAAGTGAGAAGAGAAACAAGATACAGTGGGGGTCAGGAAAGGATAAAAGAAAGAGGGAAACCAAAGGGATGACAATTGATGTTGCACTTAAACCCTTGGAGATTGTAGCTATCGGCGAAGAAAGTGTATAGAAAGGAGCTCCAAAGGTGGGAAGTGTGAGAAAAGAAACTGTTGGAGTAGAAGAGACTGTTACATTTGACTGTTTTCACTGTAAAAGGGTGACATCTAGTTTCCAGTCTAGTAGCATGAGTAAACTTGTGTAGATGGGACACCAGGGAGATAAGCTCGTCAGAGTAGATGCTGTATAAATTTTTATAGAAAAGGGAGAGGGAAGCCACATTCCGTCAGTGAGAAAGTGCCAAAAGTCAAGCTGTCAAATCAGGATTGATTACATTGCAGATCTTCCTTTGAATTTTAAGCCCCCAATGATATATGGCAAAAGTATTCAGTACATGGACAAATGGTAGATTCATATATATGCAAGAAATTGCTCAAAATCAAACCTCATGGATAAATTTACTAACTTTTTTTTCCCACATTTTCTGGAATTCAGCTTCTGATTGGTTGTCATGAACACTGATTATCTTGACCCTCAACCTGTCTTGAAATGTGTATGTCACTAAAAGTCATAAGCTTAGTAAAAATAATATTTACTAAAATCCTGAGAAAGTATTTTTAAGTTCTCATGCAAAATTTGATGATGGTACTTTGGTCAAATTTATCAGCCATTGTAAAAATCATGGAGCTGTTCTAACATGCTATTATTGGATTATCCCCCCTTCCGCCTTGATGATAATCACAGGTGGTAAGATATTGAATTACCACTCCATCTTTTCTTTTTAACTTTGGCAGTGACAAGATGTTCGTTTCTCTAAATTTTTCTACCTCAGACACACGTGCTGAAGGTTACTTTGAATTCTTTGCAACATATACACTTAATATATTTATTAATACTTGTTTGTTTAAATGCCCTGATTTTGTCTTTTAGCTGAACTCACATGACTGTCAATATTGTTTAAAAGACAAATGTACCAGGATCCATTAAGAATTTACTGAAAACAACATCTACACCTCACAAAAGTGGTGATTTTCACAACAATATCACAAAACTGTTTAATAATTGAAGATGAAGAAACAGCACAAAGCCTGTTGGTAGACTAACTCACTATATTGGAAAATGATGAGATCACAAAGACTAATCTTATAAGAAAGAGTGTAGGTGGGGGATATGAACTAAAAAAATCTATGCAGTAAAAGTTATTCATAAAAGGGAAGTGACTTCAGTCTAGTCTCCAAGAATGGCCCTACCTGGAGTTTAGAATTCTTGATGAGGACTCAGACTAAGCACAAAGAACCCAGTAGTGGAACAAGTAATTGATGATTATGACAAATCTCAATAGTTGGACCAGCAGATGTAGAGGGCTATGCATGATAGACATACTACAGGTGTCACTTGAAATAACGTAGTTAATAGCAGTCTATTGCAGTTTCATAACTGGATTCTGCATGTTGTAGTCTATAGGAGCCACAGAGGAAGGTTATGAAATCAAGTGTGTGGGTCACTTTCTAGCAAGTTGAAGTCCAGCTTAAACAAATTTAAACTATCAGCACTTTCTTCAATGATTTTCTTTCACATCTAATCATTGGCTTTTCCATGCAAGAGTTGGTCTATTTAGTTATCAACACTATCATTCTGAAGGAAACGACCAGAAAATAATTAAATTCTTGGATACAAGATGAATCCTAAATCCTTCATGTCAAAGCAGGGATTTTCTCAAAAAAAAAAAAATAAAATAAACCCTCACAACTTTAATAGTGTGGTGGCTAGAAGAGGAGGAAGAAAGTATTATACTCACTGAGGGTAAGTCGGGGGTGGGGGCGTGCATCTGGCATCATTGTCTAAAATAATAATTTTTCTCCCGACCAAACCAGGGCCAAGGGATTGATGATTCTTATAGATGAATCATGTTGAACGAGACCTAGAGACATTAAAAGGTGCTACATTCTGTCGTACACTTCGGTTTTTGTTTTTTACAAATCTTTTGTAACACTCACTTGTTATGCACAAGAGATTGCTGAGTATTACCAGTCATTTTTGACTTCCGTTACTGTTACAAGGAAGACTTGCTGAGTATTACCAGTCATTTTTGACTTCCGTTATTGTTACAAGGAAGACTTTGCAACATCAGGATTTTCATTGCAAGCTTTGACATTGTCTTTCTTCACCACCCCCGTCGGTGAGATAATCCCGACAATAGCTTTAATAGGGATTATCTTTGAGCGAAAAAAAAAAAAAAAACCTGCTTTCCAAAAGAAAAAAAAATATTTTAGGGCAGTGAAAGACATAAAAATATTTCATTAAAATCTGAAGAGGAGGAGAAAGAAATCATAAATAAGTCGATGAAAAGAGAAAAATAGTCCCAGGAACAAAGAATGAAGAGAAAGAGAATTAAAAAGAAAAACAAGTAAATTTTTAGTAATTTCTGTTTCTGAATTTCTGGGATGAGGAGTTATTTATAATGGGAATAATATTTTCATCTTTATTATCTTTGGAACAATAATCTAAAGGATTAACTTTGATTCATGAATTTAGGGGCCTAATAATTGTGAGTGCCTGTGCACTATTCGGTATAAAACAGAACTAACAATAACTGAGCAATACTTAACAAAAAATGATTTCCCAATATATGGACTGTGGGATGAGAACAATCTACCTGTTTACGTTGCGCAAAGGGTTACATAAGAAATTAGAAGAAGAAAGAGGGCACAATAGATGAAATATGATAAACGTGAGGTTCAAATATAAATCATATATATATATAGATTGTTAGTAATTTGGTTTCCAACATAAATTCTATATTGCTTGTAGATCTCTTTTTTGTTATAAAGACGGATAAAAAGGGTCTCTTTCTTTCAGTTTCTCTTGACAATTTAAAAAAAAAAAATATTCATGAAGTCAAGTAAAAACATTAAAGAAATTTTGAAGATCATAAAAATATAAATTAAAGAGAATCTGGAACAAACACAGAGAAGGAGAGAAAAGAATTGAGACACGACACAAACAATGCATTCGAGATGTGGCGGGGGGGGGGGGCGAAGAGATTGAAAAGACAAATATTCAATAAAAGTGATGAAGTAGACAAGGGGAAAAAAAAAAAGATTTTAAGATCCTTAAGATTAAGAAATCAATCTGGTATTCAAACAAGATTCACTTTCTCACTTTTTATTTTTCTTTGACTAATTTTATTGACTTTTGACCTAATCATCTGCATTTTAATATTTTTCCCCAATTTTCCTTCAGGTTTTTCTTTTGTAGAAATCAGTAAATTTTTTTTTTCTTACTGTTTTCTAAATTTCTTTCACCATTCAACTGTCCATTCTTTTTCTTTTCTTTGCTATTTAATATATTTTCATATCTTTTCTATATCCCATACCCCTCAGGGTGTGGGTGATTATGGCTCTCCATAACCTCCTATCAACTATAGATCTTAGCAACATTTGTCCCTTTGCTAAGCCTCCTATACCCTATTCCATCATTCATTAACATAAGTTCATCAGCCTGTTGCCTTCCCCTGTCCCTTTTATATTTTCTGTGAGTGTCAAATTTTCCAGACCATCCTTCCTCATTGTGTCCAAGAAATCAGAAAAAAAAAAGAACCAGTTGAAATAAGTGTTCTTTTGGTTGCCTTTTTCTTGAAGATTTTTTTATTGTGCATGCACTCTGTCTATATTGTTCTACAGAAGAATGCTGAGAATACTATTTTTGCTGCCTCTTCATCTGTGATTGTCAAGCATTCATTCCATATCTGAAGATTGGTATTATGTAACAGGAACAATAAAGAGTGCTGAACTGACAAAATTTTCCTGTTTCTGAATACTTTGCTTAGCTTTTGTAATTCCAATGCACATTCATATTTCAGTGTTGCATTCCTGTCATAAATTTTAAATATTTTTTCATTTTCATCTTTTTCCTAATTACATTTTTCTTTTCTAACATTGTCCTTTTTCTTTCATCATCTGTTGTCTCTTTATATATTGTACATATTTACAAAAGCAAATTACCAGCACCTTGCAAGTGCCAAAACAGCTGTGAGTTGCACATTTAGAAGAGTACACTGACATGCTTAGATTATGAAGAAACTGACACCCAAAGAGACATGCGTTTTAGAATAATGGATTTTTATAGCTTCAGTTCATGTGGCTGTACAGGTCATCACTGCTTGAGTTATCATTGTCACTGAGTAGAAAATGATTGAGGGTAAAATATGAAAAATGATAGGAAAATGAAGGGTAGATTTGATGAGGTGCTGGTGTACAAAGTAAAATCACAAGATGAACAAAGTTGAGGTTGTCAGTTGTTTTACAAGTAGAAGTGAGATAAGAAATGTAGAGTTATAATGTTTGAGGGGAAAAGATGAGGAAGAAAGAAAATGGCAGGAGGGAGAGGAAGAGGAAGATAGCATAAGAGAAAGAAAAAAAAAGGAGAGAGAGAGATGATGAGAAAAATTCAGTTTGAGGAAAAGAGGATAAGATATGTAGACAACCATAAAAAAAAGATGTCAAACTAAGGACAGGCAATAAGAGAAAGCTGAAAGTGTGACAAGTTTAGACAAATTATTGGAACGAGAGTTTCATAAAAGAGAACTTAAACAAAATATTAGTAATGATGCTGCCAGTATTAAAATATCTTTTAAAGAGACAGAAAACAAATCCATTCAGGAGAAAATTACAAGTGGACAAAACTTATCTACAAGAAAGGGAAGAATTATGACTGCTTATATATACTGTATTTATTCCCCCCCCCACAAGGCAAAATGTGGCACAAGGCCTTTTTAACGTGGGTTCTCCAGGCCATATAGCACAACCAAAAATATCTAATTTATTAGTTATTATACTTTAGAACATGTACAAACGACTACAAAATTGTACATTTTGTTTCGACATTGAAAGAACAATGTCTCATCAGGTAGTTAATAATGATGGTTACCATCATTATTAACTATCTGATGAGACACTGTTCTTTCAATGTTGAAACAAAATGTGCAATTTTGTAGTAGTTTGTACATGTTTTAAAGTATAATTTATAACAAATATTCATTGCCCTATTTTTATATTGATTACTGTTTTAAATCAATGTTTTGAACGTTACAATTATTTTCTTCATTATTTATTTGAATATATATATATATATATATATATAGTTTCATTAAAAATTACAAACAAGGTATTATGGTTAAGTTTTTTTTATGTAATTTTTCATGTGATCTTGGGATTTATTTTTCTTTTGAGGGCATGAATTAAAGAAAAATTTTCCAGATGTGTTGTTTATCCGAGCATCTTCAATTATATTTAAACAATTGTGGATGGATTTTATTTAACATGTAAGAGAATGTATGTATTTATTTAAGTTTGTAGAGGAGTTTCACACTGCATCTCAGACTAGGGGTTAGTTTGATCTCATTTAAGCACATGGAGACCTACCAAATGCTATCTGTAACATACTTGTTGACAAAACAAACATAGCATCATCCACATACATAAAAAAAGCTAAAATAATGGAACACTTATTAACAAAAGGAAAAACTCCAATACTATCAACTACGAACATGTTAACAATGTGCTTATGTTCAGAATATAAAACACATACTACATACATTGTTATATGTAAAATAAAATCCATCCTTGATGGCTAAAAATTATAGTGGAAAGCACTCAGATAAACAAAACATTTGGACAATTTTTATGTAATTTATGTCCTCAAAAGAAAAAAAAATTTAAGGTCACGTGAAAAATTACAAAATCATAAGATCACACGAAAAATTACATGAAAAAAAAAATCTTAACCATTATACCTTGTCTGTCATTTTTAATGAAACCCGCATAATAGATTGCTGCCCAAATATACAGTATTATGTGTGTGTATGCATGAGAGTGAGGAAGGATTTTATATGGAAAGAGTTTTCAGTGTGAGGTTAGGCTTTTGTGATAGTGTTGCAGCAAGTACCACTGCTACTGAGGATGCTACCACAAACCAGTGAATGCTTCACCAGTAATTTCTACAAAGGCTGCTGAAATGCAGAAAGCTGAAAAGAAATATCTAACTGTTCTTCTTCCCTCAGTTCATTTTAATTTCTTTACATCTTCCATTGCTTTCTAAAATTCACCTGCTTTTCCTCTACTACTTTGTCAATTAGATTAACATTAAATTGAACAAAAGCAACACAATTTCTTTCCCTCTTTGTTGCCACTAAATAAATAACAGGATAAAAGAGATGAAGGTGAAAGAATGGTTTAATAGATTTGCTTGTGAATGCTTATGGAAGCAGACAGAAAGGCTTAAGGTTTGTTTAATTTGGTCGGGGGTGGGGCAAATTATTTTATTTTATTTTGATTTAACAAAACAATATTTGAAAGTTTAACAGAATTAAGAGAGTAAAAAAGAAAAACAAATATTAAATTGAAAGAAGAGATTTATTGAACACTCAGTGACTGTAAAAGTGTGTGAGTGCACAAACACGCTCAATACTGACAGCAACCAGTTGGAATAATCATTACATAAACAAAATGTTTTAACATTTTGTGTACGAACCATGAGTTGGGAGTGGGCATGAGATTTGATTGGAGGGTGATGGTAGTCAAGATGTTATGGCATGATGAAAGAAAAGAAAGCTGATACAAACATCAACACATTCATGGGTCATGCAGATAAGTAGCATTCCCATTTTTTTAGAAGGCACTGCATCTACTTGTTGAGTTAATTCCCCTTGGTAAAATGACAATTTGGAAAAGGTAGATCTACACAAGTGGCACTGCTAAGTTTGTATGGGAATAGTTATAAGATTATTATTAATTGTTATTTTGTGACTTTTCTGCTCTTTTACTTATTACAAATATATTAGCAAGAAAGTCATAAAATAACATAAGAATATAAATATGTTACTTATATACCAATTGTTTATTCTATAAGAGCCAGCTCTCTTGTACTGGTGTTTAATTATATTGTCCTATAAAACAATGTGACTTAATAGATTTATTAGACATACAGCCTAATCTCCTTTTTCTTAGTAATGAAATATTCCATTTTTTTATTTTTTTATTTTTAAGTAACAGGAGGCATTATTTGATAGCCATAAATGAACATGCTTGTGTTACCATAACAACAGCTATCTCCTTAGTAAGTAGAGAAGATCAGGCTGCTAATACATTGATTTTTCTTTAATGTTAGCTTTCTTTTGATATTTGTCAAATTATTTTAAAAAGCAGAATTGACTTATATTGTAAAAGAACTTAAAGTAATGTACTTAAATGTACAGATAAAAAAAAAAACCTAAATTATTCATGCGGGAAAGGTAACTAACACAAAGTTTTTTTTTTTTGTTATCTAAAAAATTGTATATTTAGGCAGCAACCATTTTTTATTAAGTTTCCTTAACATTGTTATTATGAGAATTAACTGTAGCAAGAAACTGTCTGGAGGCATGGTAGAGTAATGGCTTGCACCTTGGATTGAGGAATCAGATAGTTGAGTTCAAATTATATGAAACTGCTGACATCATTACATTGACTTATAGTGTATGGATAAGAAACTAATTAAAATCAACTCTCTTCTTCACTTTTATAAAAATTCACAATGATGTATGAAATCCTGGTTTTTCCAAATAGAAAAAGGATTGACCATCTGCTTAAAGAAAGTCCAAACCAGATTTCACAAGTAGGTGTTAAAATGATTTTTGAGGAATGCAAGACTTGCAAGACCAAAAGTATTTCGTGTAAGTGCGAAAAATCTAAATTACAATAAAAGGACTTCACCAACGTCAGTCAGTCAGAGAGTCATTGGGAGCAGCGAAACAAACATCTAAAAATGTAGCTTCAACTTCAAGCGACTCAGACATTGTACTCTTTCTCTTTATCTCTTTCAACAATTACTACTACAAACATTTTGAACGAATTCTTGATACCTTAACTTTCTCATTGAACATTAATTTCTATGAATTCTTGTTGTTCCTCCTTTAATAAATTTTTATTTTAAAATGCAAAGTGTATATTTTATTCTTACACTATTCCACACATGCCAACTGACAACCAACCTTCTGATAATTCTGATGAAGATAAATTCTGCATAAAACTTGTAAGCTGTAGGGAGTTTGGTTATGTCTGACACAAGGCCGAATCAAACAAAAATTAACCAGTTCCCCAATAGCTTCAGTGATGACCCGACGTGATCTGAACACACAACATTCTGATCTTCCCAATAGCTTCAATAGCACTTACCCTACTTACAAAAAGAAAAAGCTGTAAAAACACAAGGAAAAAAAATCTCAAAATATTCCATGTTCATTGTATTCAATGAAACTAATATATTTAAAGATTTGCATGTAAAAACATAATGATTAGGACTTTAAATTTGTTTAATTTTTTTTTTCTTTTTTTTTTTTTTACAGAATTGGTAATTTAGTAGAGATAAAAAAATTAGATGTCTCTCAAAAGCTAAACAAAGTATGAAGAATCAGGAAAATCTTAGAAACAAAAGTGTGTTGAACTGCTATGTAATGGTAATGAATACTGGACAATTTCATCACAGATTAAGAGGAGACCAGAGGAAACAGAATCAGTGAAAAAAAGATCAGCTGCAAAGCAGTATCAATCCTCCTATGTGACAGTGAATGCAGGCAATTTCATCACAGATGAAGAGGAGAGCTCAGGCAAAAGAAACCATGAAAATAGTGCTGAGCTGAACTGAACTGCTATGTAATATCAACCCTCTTATACGGCTGTGAATAATGGACAATTTCTTCAAAGATGAAGAGGAGACCTGAGGCAACAGATGTGGTTCTATAGAAGGATGTAAAGAAATAGGTTAATGAAAACAAAAAGGATACTTGTAATTGTAGTTAGAAAAAAAAACTGAAGTTTCTGGGATACATAATGAGGAAAAAGGGCTTGGTAAATTTGATACTCAGAGGACAAATTGAAGGCAAAACAAGCAAAGATGAAGAACAGGGTGGACGAGATAATAAAAAGAAACTGTGCTAAGAGCTGGGAAATTGGTGGTTATAGAGGATGACCCTAAAGTTTGGACACAAGAAATCTAATCAACTATATTTTTTCTTGCCACCACAGATTAAACATGGTTCTATTGAAAAAAGAAATAATTTTTCTGGGGAATGTTAAAGAAAAGTGTGCTCAATTAAAATCATAGATGCAACACGATTGAAAACATAAAAAGTGAATGTGTTAAAATTGACAGCAATGTGGAGTTATTGCCTTAATTTCACATGAATCTTGCAAAATACAACCTTGCATCACAAATGATGGAAATCATATTGAAGATGTTATTTATTCTACATCCTCTTTCTTCACAGACAAAATGTTGCAAATCTCTTGTTACTCTATTACTATCATTACTATGACAAATGTTCTCATGAGCTACGTTTATTAACCCTCACACATACCTTTGCAGCCAAGACCAGCCATGCCACATACATTGGGACAAATCCACTCTATTTTCCTTTTACATTCTATTGATAAGGAAGAAGATTTTTGGCAGTTTCTTCAAAAGAAACACGACTTGAGAGGACAATTCTCCAATCACTACAAACTTAACTTTTTAAAGTTTTTTTTATTTACAGTAAGATTCACTTTTTACAAGGCCTGGGGGTCACTCAAGGTATAAGGTAGGAGGTAATTTGAGAGTAAAAGATAAAAGTTAACCTTAGCCTTGAATAAGTTAAAATTGTAGTGGTCAAGGAAAACTTCCTCTTGGGAGTCGATTCCACAAAGTAGTGGTTCATGGGAAGAAGCTGTTGAAGTGAAACTTCTCACTGATTGAATATGGAGGGGATATGGGTAGTTTGCTACCACTTAAGTGGTATGGTGTGTCCTTGACATGAAGGTTTGAACTTCAAGTCAACCATCATCTTTCCTACATATCCTCATAATCTGCACTTTTTACAACCTCCTTAATTAAAAGAAAAAACACATGCAATATAATTGCAAAAATGTTGCATTACATAATTTGTTCCCCCCACTCTTGTCATTTAATTATACTTAACCTGATATATATGTATATATCATACCAACACACACGTTATATATAATTTTTTTGTGTGTGCAAAGGGGATGCTGAAATGTTGAGTTCTGACCAGAAAAGGATTGTTTTTTTTTGTTTTGCTATTTTGTTAATTTTGGGGACGTGAGTCAGGTCAAGATTTTTCAGCACCCTCGCTTGTATAACTAAATGCAAATAATTTAATAAATTATTTATACTCCAAACAAATCCCATTCAATTGTCAAGATCTGATCATAACTAAGTTAAATAGATATGCAATGATATACATTACATAAAATTTCAATATGTTACAAAATAATATACAGTACAGAAACAAAAAATATTGAATTAACCTATAAATACCCACCATCCCATTTTTAAGAATGATGGGTATTTTGCTATTAAAAAAAAATTTTAAAACAAAATTTTTTTTTCCGAAATCTATAATAGTTTTTTTTATCATAACTATGATATAGGATTTTTGAGTCATCAGTAATTAATACCAAATGTTATGGTAGACAATGATTGATAATAATAATTCATATCTTAAGTGTACAAAATATTATGAGATAGGGTATAATGAAATGAGAAAGTTGTCATAAATTATAATGTTGAGAGAATATAACATATGAGCAGTCATGAAATCTGATAATGCTTGTAATAAATATTATTGAGGAAATTGAATAAATATTAAGAGAATAAAATTAGATTAGAGCTTCAGATTATAATAAGATAGCTGTATTCTAAATCCAACTAAGACTTTAAATGAAACGATAATAATTAGAAAAGATCTATAAGACTGTCTGCTTTGCTACATCAGGTTGGCTTGTAGGGAAGAAAGTGAATTGAAGCAATATTGATTATCTGAGAGGTGAATTTTAACAAAGTGAGTCATCAGGCCTCTTTCGAAAGGTTTGTCCTGCTTGCAAATGAAGACACAGAATAGGGATGAATTACATATACAAGATGTCTTTTCATCACTATATATATATATATATATATATATATATATATAATGTGCGTGTGTAGGAAAAATTTTTAAAAATACATAATGATATAGGGATATAATAAAGTCACTTAAAAATAGTGGTTGTGTTATTTTTGTTTGTCAATGAATTGGCTATTGATTGGACAGGGTACTCTATACAGGGTACAAAAATCATACATACAAAAGAAAAGTTTTTGAAAGAGAAAAAACACCCAAATGCCTATTCATTTTCACTAATATCAAGTTTTGTATAAAGTGCTTGTACTGTTCCTAATTTATAAAAAAAAAAAAAACATTGCTAGAAATTGATTTGAGTTTGAGAAACCAGGAATGATTAACTAGTACCTGGAAATTATTTGAACAAAAGTAAGCTCTCTCCTTCCTTTTACTCACACACACACACACATATATATATATATATATATACACACACACACACACATAGTCATCCACAGACAGATCTGTTTTGCTGTATCACAGCTCATCAGTACGGTTAGACAGCCAATTGCTTTTTACCTAGTATTGAAACCCGACCGAATTGGCGTCAGTCGGCGATTCTGCCTCTGAGCTACGGGCGCTCGGTAGAAGGAGGCAGACATTTTAGCGTGTATATTATCATTATATATGCCTATATATATGTATGTGTGTATATTATACTCACACAGTATGATGGATAAATTGTCATCTAAATTATGTGAAAATGAAAATAACACTTACCAAAAATTACATAAAATAACTTCAAATACTAAGTAAATTTACTCAAAATTACTGTTGGTTTCAACCACAGCTGCCAGACAACTTTGGAATCCCCTGCAAATTTCACAGATGGTCTCATTGTTTTTAAATTGGTCAATGTTGCCTTCAGTTCATCTTTAGAGCCTCAAGGAACTTTGTTGTTTGTTCAACTGTGCCTCACACACAGAAGTTGCAGTCTAGGAATTTAGATGGCTAGATGTAAGGGGTGATTTGTTTGACAGACATGACAATGTTTACCTGCATGTGTGGCATGGTGCAGGGTCCTGCTGCCAGACATAAGGTCTTCCAGCAGCCACTCTCTTGACCCAGGGCAGCACTACTTTCTCTAGACACTTGATGTTGAGTCTGAGGCCCTTCACCAACAAATTCAGGAGTTCTGTTCTTAGAATGATCAGAGTGAATTCTCACAGATGTCGTACCTTTGTAACCAACATTAGATTCATCCAACTCTTTCCATATTCTCTGCACTGTGTTACAGATTGACACCCATACACACTGAAATGTTCATAATGGAGCTTCTGGCACAAATGCCAAGAGGTACAGCATGCCATTTCAAAATTTTCTGGCAGAGTAAATTGTGTCATGCTGCCTAACTGACACTATTATGCTGTGCAGTCAACAAAATAAAAAAAAAAAAAAAAAAAAAAAAAAAGCTATCAACGCACATGCATGGAGTTAATATAAACTAACGACAATTTACCTATCGCACCTTGTATTTACATCAGTTACCATGCCGTATGTGATACACACTTGGGCGATTATGTCTCAAGAGTCATGACTGACTGAGCGGAAGATTTTTATTGCAGTAGACTGGTTGCCAACCAAGGCTCTAGAACCTAATTTGTCATGTTATTTGACCCATAGCTGGAAGGAAGAGACAGATTAATATCTTTCCCAAGAGTATTTGTGTGTAAGTGAATGCAAGAATTTATGTATTTACATACGTAAGTCAAAAATTATCCGCACTTTTGCTTTAATGTGATGAGACAATAATTTTTTACTTTCCCCTCGCATATACATAAAATGTAACTAAAAAATTAGATAATTAAGGAAATGATTAACAAGCAAATTTAATCATATCAATAGCAAACATTTAATGAATAAATAGCAAACATTTAATGAATAAATACAAAAAAGTAATTAAGTTATTTAAAAATTAACAACCTTATACAAGAATGAAATACTTGCTTTCTTGTTCATAATGAACACTAGTCAATAGCCACCAGATAAAATTCAAAATAAGTTTCCATCTATTCAGTAGACTTCAGAATAACATGATAGACCCAAAATAACTGATTTTGTTACACATACTTCTCCAATGACTAACATATAAATAGTGGTTTTAATCCAACCAACATGATCTGAAGATTGCATTTATATGTTAAACAGACTCACCACTTAGTGTGACATCAGTGTAGACTCTTATTTAAATTCTATACTAAAATCAAAAGTCATTATCATAAATCCAACATTTTTCAGAAACTTATTACTTGCATAGTCAGTTAAGTGCCATACATGATACATGCATGACTGATCATGTCTCTTTTGAGACATGACTGACCAGGCAGAAGATTTTCCTGCTGTAGATTGACATTACTTTCTGCAGTAGATTGGTTACCAACCAAGGTTCTAGAACCCAATTTGTTCTGCTATTTAACCTATAGGTAGAGGGAGAAAGATTAATATCTTTCTCAAGGGTATTTGCCCATAAGTGAATTCAGTTGGAATTCAAACTCGGCTCTCCAATTTCTTGTTTGGAGCTGATATCCACTGTACTGCAATGCACATTGCTCATATACAAATTGATAAATAATTAAATGAGAGCTTAGTCTGTAATTTTTCTTTTTGTCAAGTGCAAATGCAGACCCCCACAAGATTATCATTTAGTTTGCAAATCAGCTAGATTTTTTCCGATGCATTCCTTAACTTATTATATTTTCAGGGTTTGGTTTGATTTTGTTTAATGGCATGTCGACTGGTCAGAATACCTTAATTCAATAACTAGAATTTTATTTTTTTATTTTTTAAGAATATATTTCAGTGTACCTTAAATGATTAAATTTTTTTTTTGTTAAATTCTTTTAGAATGTATATTTTAGGTGTGAAACCTGCAGATCTCAGAAAGCCATTCTTCTTCAAGCCTTGTAAACAGGTACAATAGAATCATAAAGAACTGTATTAAATAACAGAAACCACATGACTTGAGGACTACCAACAGCAGCAACAACTAAAATGGATAGTAAATGTAATAGGAAAAGAAAAAGATAATCAAGATGTTGACATTTCACATTACTTCAAACAAGGTTAGAAAAGAAGCTCAGTCAATGAATGCTGAATGTTTCCTTATAAGGAAACAGCTAATATTAACATTAGCATTAATTCAATATCTCTGACAACATTACCCCACCATTCCAGTTATTCAAAGGTTATACAGATATATACAAAAATGTTTTATAGTAATGTTTCTTAATGTTAAATGTTAATGTTAAACCGCAGAAAGCAATGGCAACCTACTGTGGGATAAGCTTCTGCCCAGTCAGTCATGTCTCTTTCGAGACATGATCGCCCAAGCATGTATCACGTATGGCACTTAACTGGCTGAATGAATGTTAAATGTGGTGTAAATGCATTGGATATTGGCTCTGAATGAGAAATTGGAGAACCAAGTTCAAATTCCAATTGAATTTGTTGCATTCACTTATGTGCAAAATACCATTAGGAAAAGTATGAATCTGTCATCTCCCTCCAGCTATGGGCTAAATAGCAGGACAGTGGGTTCTACAGTCTTGGTTGGCAACCAGTCTACTGCAGAAAGTAATGGCAAAGTACTACAGGAAAATCTTCTGCCCAAGCATGTATCACATATGGCACTTAACTGACTGACAATGTTAAATGTATTCCCCTTTCAAGGGATAACTCCAACCTTTGTCCTGTTCACTTACCAGTAATGATCATAAGTTTTTTTTTCTTTTTTTTTTTAATCATTTCACCCCGAGCAAGGCAGAAACGCCACTGATGTGCAGGGGGTTACATAAATGTAGAAAGATTAATTAGAAAAGAGTGAGGAGTACAAGCTAGTTAGAAAGGAACAATAGAAAGCTGAGAAAGCAGGTGCAATGACAGATACATGGGCGGAGAGAACGTGAAGATTATACAGGTGAGGGGAGAGAGCTAGAGTCCAGTGGTTAGTAGGTGAGTATTAACTTTGCATTTAAATTTCTGGAGGTTGTAGCCGTCAGGAAAGCAAGAATACGGGAGTGAGTTCCACAGGCGGGAAGTGCGAGAGAGGAAGCTGCAGGAGTAGAATTGTTATCTGCGTTTGGCTAACCTGACTGTGAATGGGTGGGACCCAGTTGCCAGTCTGGTTGCACGGGTAAACACCTGTTGAGGAGGCATCAGTGACTTAAGCTCATCCGAGCAGAAGCCATGAAAGTATTTATAGAAGAGACAGAGGGAGGCCACATTTCGACGATGGGAAAGTGACTGCAGACGAGTCGCCAGATCAGTACCTATCACATTACAGACTCTCCTTTGGAGCTTGTCAAGAACACTGAGGAGAACGGCAGGGGCACCTGACCATAAATGGCAGCAGTACTCCATGCACGGACGGATGGTTGACTTGTAAAAGTACGTGATGAAAGGTAGTCAAGAAAGAAAGTTAATATATGTACAGGAATAATTCATTGTGTTCATAAATATTTGCTCAAATGAACAGTAATTAACTGCTATAGTCATATTTGGAAAGTCACAAAACCTGTTTCTGTACAATTTCCATGTTATGAATGTACATGACTCTTGATTGCTTCTAAAACAGTATATGTATCATAGATAAACTAGTTTACTGAGGGTACTGTCAAAAAAGAAAAAAATGATAGGAATTTTTCGATGGCATTACTAAAGTTTTTTGCATGAATAATCTAAAATTTCATTGTTATCATTCATGTGACTGGCAATTTGTTTTGCAAGACAATTTAAATTATACTTACCAATTCCTTCGAGTTTTTACTTACATTCAATAGTTTAGAAGATCAGTAAGAGTACTTACCTGAAATAAAACAAAAAAATATTTATTAATCCATATAAAAATAAGTGGCTAATATTTAGAAAAGGGACTATATCAGGTTTTGCCTCTACCTTCACATGACATCAAACAAAAGACTAGGAAGGAAACCCCCATCAATACTAGAAAGATCATTAATGGTTACTAAACTTGAGAAACTTATTTTCCTGAAAAATTGTTTTAAGAGAAAGATTTTATAGATTTCAACTGATTTTAACTAGTTGCTTGGCCAATGAATGCCAAATGTTTTCTTGTAAGGAAATGGCTAATTTTACAATTTTTAGCAAAACAATACTGAAATTCTCCTTTTATTTTCTCAAAGGGCTGACATAAAAGTCACAAATCACCTACAGATTTATTAATGGCTGATAACTGCCTAGGAATGAGTATGTAGTGTAACTGTTATTGTCATGGAAAGTGAAATCAGTCACTTAAGTGCTATACATGAAACACGCTTGTATGATCATATCTCGAAAGAGACATGATTGACTGGGCAGAAGATTATCCTGCAGTAGGTTGCCATTGCTTTCTGTGGTAGACTGGTTGCCAGCCAAGGCTATAGAACCCAATCTGTCCTGTTATTTAACCCATAACGGAAGGGAAGAGATGGATTAATACCTTTCCCAAAGGTATTTGCATGCAAGTGTATGCAATGAATTCAACTGGAATTTGAACTCAGCTCCTCGATTTCTTGTTCTGAGCCAATATCCACTGCACCACAATGCACATCCAATGTGGAATCACATCTGCATAAAATGTGCAGAAGTCAAATTCTGATGGAGACTTTTGTTTACTTTGCACTAATGCCCTTGGAAAAGATATGAATCCATCTTCTCCCAGCTATGGATTAAATAGTATGGCAGTGTTGGTTCTCTTGCCCTGGATGGTAGCTATTTATAGGAGCTATAGAGTCAAAACCAGTCTGAGATCTGCAGCCTATGTTGTGCCCTGACAGTCTTAAAAGGTTTTGGGACATGTGTAGTTAAGACTTATAGGTTGGATAATGATTTCATAATTGTTATGTTCTATCAAAGTGCATTAACTTAGATATATATCAAAGATTATCTTACTACCCAAAGATCCATTAATGGTTGGTATTTTTCTTTCAGACAATTATGTATATAATATTTTTTTTTTTTTCTATGGCAGAATTTTATAGAAAATATTACTGTATGACGACTGTATTACTCTTATATTTCATTTTGTTCCAATCTTGACTGACAGGGAAAATATCCGTCCTGTTCGATGACAATAACATGGAAGGAAAGCACTCAGAAATGTCCAAAACAAAAGGCTGATTTAAAAAAAAAAATTTTCATAGGTTATTCATAACTTAAAATATGACAAAAAATGTCTCAGTTGATTTTTCATATGCACACATGAGTAAGAGTCTACGGCTAAATCGTGTTCAATGCACTGATTCCCATCTGATCACCGAAGTTAAGCAACATCAAGCCTGGTCAGTACTTAAATGGGTGACCATTTGGGAATACCAGGTGCTGTAAACGTAAGGACCAAGAATGGTCCACCGGTCCTCCAGGTTTGGGGGTTGGGTGCAGGGCTAACAACCCTGTCCTGTAAAAAACAGTTTGTTACAGCAACAAAAAGTTGCTGCCCTATGCACCATCTGGATGTGATGGATAAATGATGATAATGACACATGAGTAAGATACAGAAAAGTTCTAAGCCAAATAAGAAGGGATTAAAAAAGGTATTTGAGATTTAGCTCATGGCTCAAGCTGGGAACATTTCAAAAACCTTTGTGTATGTGTATAAATTTCACAAAGTATACAATCTTTTATGAAGGTCTTGAAAATTTTGAATCCTTATTTTCCATATGGATACACCACTATTTAAAGGTGTAAATCCTATTTATGTGTGTTATTAAGATATAAAAATTGATCTTTATTCTTAAACTGCAAAAAATCTAAAATCTATAATCTATATACATAATTGTCTGAAAGAAAAATACCAACCATTAATGGATCTTTGGGTAGTAAGATAATCTTTGATATATATCTAAGTTAATGCACTTTGATAGAACATAACAATTATGAAATCATTATCCAACCTATAAGTCTTAACTACACATGTCCCAAAACCTTTTAAGACTGTCAGGGCACAACATAGGCTGCAGATCTCAGACTGGTTTTGACTCTATAGCTCCTATAAATAGCTACCATCCAGGGCAAGAGAACCAACACTGCTATACTATTTAATCCATAGCTGGGAGAAGATGGATTCATATCTTTTTCCAAGGGCATTAGTGCAAAGTAAACAAAAGTCTCCATCAGAATTTGACTTCTTGTAAATATAAAATCCTGCTTTCCATGCATTAATTTTCTTCTATACAATATCTCCCCATTACACAATGGGTGTTAAATGACAATGGTTCTTGTGTGTAAAATATTAGATCTGTGTTCATCAGTTTATGAAGAATTATTTTCCTCAAAAAAGCATATACAGTTTTGTTGTTGATAATTATTTTTCATATTTTAACCATTCCCCCCCACTTGACTTCCTTTGTATGTCATCCAGTACATTTGCTTTTCACTAAACTTCCATGTTCAGTATACATTATGAATTCAATTTTTCTTTAATATTTGCCTTTGCTTTCCAATAATTCTTGTATCACTTGCTACTGAAAATAAACATTTAGTCTTTCTTTATCATACGGAATGTCTTTTTTTATATATGAAGAGAAAATAAAAATATGTGCTGAGAATTATGTATGCAAGATACTGAACAAAGAGTTTTTATTGAATTGCTGACAGGCAAAATGGATCTGAAAGAATTGGTTGACTGCTTTCTTTAACCAAGATGCACCAATGTGCAACAGTTGAAATATTTCCTTAAAAAGCTTCATCAGAAGACAGTCTTGGGAAAACTTATTTCAAATGAATATGCTTTTCACACATTGAATATTTTGTTTTCAAAAGCAGGTTTCATAGACAAACAAACTAACAAAGCATTTATCACAAAAACACTAACTTGTGGAAATATTTTCATATTAACTGCTGTGTTTACAATAGGATGCAATTAGTATTACAGAAAAAGAGTGATTGAGGAATTTCTTAAAGAATGTTCTATTTTTTTGTTAAGGAAAGTATCTGTTTATGATAAAGCCTAAAACAAGAATCAATAAGCAAGAAATGCATATTGACAATATTATGCAAATAATGAAAAAAAAAAAACAACAAATTAAAATAAAAAAAATATATAAAACATTAAAAACAAAGGCAACAAGGAAAAAATACAAAAAATGATGAGGTAAATGAAATCAGTTCACAAAAGCCTCCATCATGAAATTGATGAGAATACTCTAACTTAATCTTTAAGAAAATGTTCAGTAAAATATTTTTAAATTGCAAATTTTCATTTTCATAAGAGATCTGCACAAAAATTTAAAAAGTAATTTTGATTAAATTTTATTTATACTACAAGCCAAATAGGTTCACCTATTACCTGGTTCATATTCTTTCCTCATCTGTTGAACAGGAGTAGAGGTTTATTCCTTTTGTCCTGTTTAGGATTGGTTTCTGGTGCCTTCTAAAATCTTATTTTCTTTCACTCCTGGTAACCCCCCCCCTTCCTTTTTAGGGACATTATGACTTTGCTTGGGATAAAATGATTAAAAAAACATGTTTGGAACCACCCTCTGGAATTAATAATTAGTAACTTCCATTTCATTTTTAATTTAATTAGCTCTTACCAAGCTAAAATACTGAAACTACTTTATCTATTAGTGCATGGAATCTAATTCTTTAGAGAAAGAGGATTACATGAAAATTATTAATCTACCAGCCTTAAGATTGCCATTAATCAGAAAAGGTAGATTAGGCAAAAAAAAACAAAAAAAAAACTAAAATTTTTATATAGTAATGGGTTAATTTCATTATTATTATTATTATTATTGAATAAATAAAACTTTTTTTTAAAAACGTCTGAAGTGAGCTAGTAAATTAATTTTGAGAAAGTTATGTAATAATCAATTTTCTATAGATTCTTTAGAATCCAGAAGGTGGCTTCATTAACCTATAGTTTACTCTAGTTCATTTTATACAAGATGAAAATTAAAAATATAACAAATTATTTATATACTTATTAAACTTATTAAACATTCATTAAACTGAAAATTTAGTTTGTGGGATCACTTTTTCTTTGTCATTGTAAGAGTTATCTACAAGAAGAATTTACAATGTAGAAATTTATTTTACAAAAATGAAAATATGCAGACTACATCCAAAGAACTGGTTTTATGACCTTTCCAAAGAGAGAATACACCATTTAATGCAAAAAAAAAATATCAATGAAAATTTATCAATATCCGAGTCATATATAATGAGGCCTCGTCTTGAAAGAAGTTAAAACTGATTTTTTAACCTTTCCCACCCATATTCAGAAGCTGAGTGACTTTCTTTTAATATTTTGAGTTTAAATATTTCAATTATCTTTATAAAATAAAAAGCAAAGAAAAATGCCAAACATCTAATTTTTAAAAAAAAATAGCTTAACATGATAAAGTTCATATCTTTATTCTGTTGCCGATCAAAATTGACCTTAGAAATGAGAATCTTGGATTTGTTAAATAGTGAGTAGGAGAAGAAACATGAAAATGCAAAGAAATTAATAGAAATATACAAAAGTCAGGAAATATATTCTAATTTTTAGAAGTGCTGGATTAACTTGGTAGTAAATGCTATGGGCCCAGCATTTTTTGAGGGTTTCATATTAAATGCATTCAAGCTGTCTGGTGAAATCACCATCTTATTATCTGGACATGTTAATGTTCACCTGTTGGGGAAATTGTATCCATAATTATTCATTATTTCAGGTAACATTATATCAAGGCCATTAAATCTACTCAAATATCACAATAGAATCATTTTGCTGTTATTTTTCTGGGCTTGTTTATTATGTTGATAGCAGTTTAAATATTTTTCTGGTTGATAAGCTCAATGTTAATAAATAATCTATTATTTAATGTTCTTTTAGGGCCCTTTTATAACATAAGCTAGCACAGAAACTATAGCCTAATCCAGTGCATTTATTTTTCTGTGAACTTGATTAAATTCAGCTAAAGATTATAATACAAACTAGAAAGAGCAGTCAAAAGACTGAAAACCTCTGATAAGGCATTACCAACATCATCTCGGAGATTAACAAGAGATGGTTATTAAAACAAGAAAAAGAATTAACTGTTGTGAACTTGACCATTCAAATACAAAAATGAACAAAATCACTTTCAAAGTAAAATTCACACTTAAAGTGAGACAGTATTTAAAATGATCTAGGGAAGGTAATTCAGTATTTGACATTCAAAAGGTAAAAATTAAATTTTCTTAATAAAACTGGAAAAATAACCCTGAAAGTTTTGTCTGAATCCATCCAGGATGTCTTAAGATATCTTGACCACAAATACAAACAGGCAAATGCAACCAAATACAATACCTCTGCTTTAATGTGAAGGTAATAACCTTTAAGGGTTTTATATCTTAAATTTCATGAGGTTAGAATATTTGATTAAAGTGCCTGCATTATTGGAATGTATTGGTTTATGTGCGTTGTGGTCCAGTGGATATCGACTCGGAACGAGAAATCGGAGAGCCGAGTTCGAATTCCAGTTGAATTCGTTGCAATCATATATGCGCAAATACCCTTGAGAAAGGTATTAATCCATCTCTTCCCTCTAGCTATGGGTCAAATAACAGGATAGATTGGGTTCTATAGCCTTGGTCGGCAACCAGTCTACTGCAGGATAATCTTCTGCCCAGTCAGTCATGTCTCTTTCGAGACATGATCGCCCAAGTGTGTATTACGTATGGCACTTAACTGACTGACTGATTGGTTTATGAAGTAAATCTTACTTAACTATTTTAAGTGCATTTATAAAGGGTTGGGGATTAAAGAGAAAATGTGTAATATTCCTTCAGTTATTATACCACTTATGTAATTATACAGGAAATCACATAACACATAAGTCAGACTTACAAGGCATAATACATTAAAGACTAGAAAATGAAAATATTTTTTCTTTGTATATAACAGTATGGGAGAAAATGATGTGTAAATTTTGGCAAATGATGAATGTGCCTGCAAAAAAAAAAAATGTGTATCAGGTTTTGCCTCTACCTTCACATGACATCAAACAAAAGACTAGGAAGGAAACCCCCATCAATACTGGAAAGATCATTAATGGTTACTAAACTTGAGAAACCTATTGTTTAAGTAATTGTTTTAAGAGAAAGATTTTATAGATTTCAACTGATTTTAATGTGCCTGCAAAAAAAAAAAACGAAAAAAAAAAACACTTTTTTCCCTTGACACTGCTATTATTTTAACTACCTTCACTCCTCAGCAATGTTTATTGCTTTAAAAATTGATAATTGTGATAAAATCTACACATGATGAAAGTAAGCTTAGACAATTTTTTTTTTTGGAGAATTTACAACAAAAATGTTAATGACTATTAGATTGATTTACAAGAAAAATCTTCCAATATTTATAACCTTCCAATAGACAATATGCTAAAGTGTAAATAACAATTTTCTTTTTCTTTGTTTTTAAACACGTTTTTTATTAAGTATCCAACATTGTGATAATAGATTTTTTTGTTTTTATAATCGTGTGGCCCCAAGCAAGGCATTTTACTGCCACTGTTGTTCAGGGGGTTACATAGGAGGAATCTTATGAGAAAGAGTGACAGGTTTCAGGGGATGTCAGGAAGAGTATAAGAAGGAAGAAAAAACTGATGAGTGGGGGTGGATGGAGAAAAAAAGCACATGAGAGAGAGAGGGAGGAAGTTAGTGAGACAGGAGATGACTATTGACTTTACATTTGAATTCTTGAAGATTGTAGCTGTTGGGAAAGCAAGTATTCGGAAAGGAATTCCACAGGTGGGAAGTGCGAGAAAAGAAGCTGCTGGAGTAGAATTTGTATTTACAATTTATTGGTTTCACAGTAAAAGGGTGGGACCTAGTTGCTAATCTTGTGGCTCAAGTAAAGTCATATATAGGGGGTACCAGTGAGCTAAGTTCATCGGAGCAGAAGCCGTTAAAGTATTTGTAGAAGAGACACAGGGAAGACACACTGTGTCGGTGAGAAAGCGACTGCATCTGAGCTGCTAAGTCAGGATTGATCACATTAGATTCTCCGTTGGATTTGGTCAAGGACACCTAGGTGGATAGCAGGAGTACCCAACTAGATATGGCAGCAATATTTAATGCACGGGCGGATGGTAGATTTACCAAGAATGATGAAATGTTGTAAGAACCTGGCCGTAAATTGTAGATGACTTGAAAATTTTCCTATGTATTTATTGTGACAATTATTGTGGTTGACATGAGTAAATACATCTTTCAAGTTTTAGTGCAATTATCTTTTTAGAATTAATTGTAACTAACTTCTAATATAAAACAATACACGTTTGATGACCAAATGTAGTCATCTATAGTAAATATAGTTTTATAAATTTCTTGAATGACAGTCCTTTATATTTTTTTACAAAGGAAAAGTATATATTACATCAAAAATTGAAACAAGTTGCAGTAAATTCTAATTTGCCCATTAGTTCAGTTTTCTAAATATTTTGTTAATTACCTAAAAGAATAATTAAAAATAAAATCTAATCAATATAAAAAACATTTATGTTTGAAAAAGATTTAAAGGTTAAAAAAAATAACATTTAAAGAAGGAACAAAAAAATCGGTTATTGATGGAGAGAAAACAAGAAAACAAAAAGAGAAATGAAACATTTACTTTGCCATTTCATAAAAATGAAGAGGTATAAAAACAAAAAAAACAAAAAATCAAGTTCCATCCCTTACCATTTTGAATTTGCAGAAAAATTTCAAGCTAGTAACTACATAATTTGAAATTTTGTAATGGATGTTTGACACAGAATCAATAATTTTTTTTTTTTTTTTGAGCTTGTGTCAAGAAAATGCAGGTACTGCTACATGAAGAAATTTTCAATTGGTGCCTAATGCATCATGAAGAAAAACCAGTTGAAAGAAAATTTAATATGAAAGCTAAAAAAAAACCTATAAAGAGGAAAAGAAAAAAAAAATAATCAAACAAATTTTGAATCAAATCCAAACCAAAAAGACGAAATACACACAATAAAGAAGAAAACTGTTACAGAAGACTAAACATAAAAGAAAATCCTGATAGAAATTACAGATTCTCCATTTTCTGCTTTTGCCTCTTTAAACAGGACAGCCAAATGTGACCTCATTCAATTTAACATCAATATGCTTCAGTAAATATCCTACTTAAGTTGTACTGACTTTTTTTTTCTAGGATCTGTTAGACGGAAAATGTGACTCCATAATCTGTGCATTGAAATAGTAAAAGATACCTTCTAAAAGTAAAGCAAAATATTAAGAAACATAAAAATCCTGTTAGAAACAAGGAAACTAGTATGGAACTATCATATAAGATTGATCCTCTAATATGGCAATGAATGAGTGATTTCCTTCAAAGATGATTTGAAGTAACAAAAATGTAGCTCTACAGAAAGATGCTGAGAATATTGTGTGCATAAGCAACATAGAAGTTTTAAGAAAAATGTAAATAAAAATGATGTACTCAAAATCAGAAACAATTGAAATTTGTGGGATGTATAAAGAGAAAAAGGGGCTTGGAAAATTTGACACTCAAAGGAGAGTAAAAAGAAAACATTGCTAAGAGCTACAGAGAATAAAAGATTGAGGAAAGACATGGCACATAAAAGAAGTGGCTTACGGCCATATCACATTGAATACACCAGTTCTCACTTGATCATCAAAGTTAAGCAATGTTGAGCCTGGTCAGTACATAGATGGGTGACTGCTTGAATACCAGGTGCTGTAAGCGTTTAGTGAGGGATGTGCGGAAAGAGAAACCGGTGTGCCGAGTTCGAATTCCAGTTAAATACCCTGCATTCACTTAAGCACTGGTATCCTTGGGAAAAGGTATTAATCTGTCCCTTCCCTCCAGTTATGGGTTAAATAACAGGGTAGGACTTGGGGACCCTGCCTTTAAAAACAAATCCCAATGAATCTTGATACTCGAAAAGAAAAAAGTATTACTAGACACAAAAACTTATATAAAAATAACAATAAATTGTTGAAAGAAAAAAAAAAGAAAGGTATTACCAGCAATAAATAAATAAATAAAATTTAGTTGGCAATAAATGACCTGCCGAGGTTTATATGCCATAAAACAAAAACCAACCAACCAACATAAAAGAAGTGTTTATTTATTTACTCAGGTGCATATAAAATATTGCAACCAAACAGCTCCAAAAACTTTTCAAAAAATCATTTTGAGTAAAATTTAAAACTGTCTTGATTCTTAGTTATTGTTATGGGTTGAAGTTGAGAAAGTGTCATGTGTTGTTGATTAAAACTGAAAATGTTGAATTGGTTGAGAAAATAAATAAATATGAATGAAACAAAACAAGATAGAAATTTTTATTATATTCAAAAATTTTAGTGTAGAGAAAATTTCAAGGAATGTTTTTAAATCTTTAAAGAATTCAGAAAAAGTTGAACTTACTCTGTTGGTGAGTTAAAGAGTGAGTCAGGTGTAATGCCAAAACCATGTGCATCTATTGCATGGAGGGATAATTTTAGCATCTTATAATTTCAGCCTGAAGGGGAAAAAAGCTAGCCTCTTGGGATTTATATCACACATGCTCTCAGTATTTTTTTTTTCTTTTACACATGCCTAAAAACTGAAAAGGGATTGCTGTTGCTGACAAGGTTACTATTGTGGTCCTGTTTAAGGGATCACAATTATAAGGTGAAAGAGTCCTGTGTTCATTGTGAGCGGTTAAACTACAAGTGTACTCCTCTGCTTGAAGGTAGAAATGTCTGGCATTATATAAACCAGATGAATCCATATTGTCCATGGATATAGGGGTGTTAATTACCCCAGAACAGTTATTAACTTATGTCTGGTGAAAAGGTTTAACATCTGCTCTCCAGTCAACAGATTTCAAAATCTAAGATACTTAATTGAGAAGACAAACGGGAAGATATTTAAAAGAAAAAACTTCTTTTATAAGTCTTAAATAACCTTTCATTTTGATAACTGGGGTAAATTGTTCTTGTTCCATTAGTCATGCCACTTCCAGACTTCTTAGAGATTTGAGTTAAAGTTAATTTTTTTTTTTGTAAAACTGCATTGTGAAAATTTCAAAACATTTAATATCTTAATTCCATTTACAATGGTTTGTCTTTTGCAAAAGACCATTTGTCTGTGTATAGAAAATTGGTGGTGCTGCTGTTATATATCTAGAAATTCTTGACATAATCCAAAGAATCTGTAATATCATCAATCCTTATCTGACATCTTGGCTTTAGGCACTTTTGCATTGCCATAATGTACTTTCCCCCTGTACCTTGTTTATACTTCATGGTAATTGTTCTGATGAGCTTTCCTGTTATTTTTTTTTTTTTAAATTGTATCACCCTGAGCAAGGCAGTAACGCCACTAATGTGCAGGGGGCTACATAAGAGTAAAAAGATTGAGTAGAAGAGAGTAAAGAGGAAGACGAACCAGTTAGAAAAGAGCAAGAGAAGGATGGGAATACAATGACAGTTGCAAAGGTGGAGAGAAAGAAAAGGATTTTTTTTTTTTTAATCATATCACCCCGAGCAAGGTGGTAATGCCACTGATGTGCAGGGGGCTACGTAAGAGTGAAGAGATTGTAAAAAAGAAAACCGGAAACCACATCCTAAACAGGGAACAAGGGATGAGCCTCTACACCTGTTCAATAGACGTGGGTGGAGTGTGAACCGGGCAATAGTTTAGTCTATCTACTCCAAAGGGCGGTGAAGAAAGAACTAGAGTCAAGTGGTTAAGAGATGAGTATTGACATTGCATGTAAATTCTTGGAGGTTGTAGCCGTCAGGAAAGCAAGAATATGAAAGCAAGTTTGATGGGAAGTGTGAGAAAAAAACTGATGGAATAGAAGTGGCAGTTTCATTTTGTGATTTCAACAATAAAAGGGTGGGACCTAGATGCCAATCTAGTAGCACGCTTAAATTCATGTATTTGGGGTACCAGTGAAAAAAGCTTGTTAGAGCAGTTATCATGATAATATTTGTATAACACAATCCCCAGGCATAGCTTGACCAATCCTTCCTGACATTTTAACCAGTTCACCCACATTGTGTTGTTTGATCTCGGACTGGCCAAAGGTCCTGAACATGACGGTAAACTGCATCCGGCAGCAAGGCCTCTGATTGGGAGGCTGTAAGGAGCATGGAACCACCGCTTAATTGCTGTTGTTCTCAGGTCCACCCTGACCTGGAGTAGTAGCACCTCTTAGGGTCCCAGCTATGGGCAAATACTTTCACGACTTCTGCTCCAATGAACTTAGATCACTGGTGCCCCCTAAATACGAATTTGCACGAGATACTAGATTGGCAACTAGATCCCACCCTTATACAGTGAAACCGATAAAATGCAACCGCAACTTCTACTCCAACAGTTTCTTTCCTTGCACTTCCCGACTGTGGAATTACCTTCCACACGATTGCTTCCCCGACGGCTACAATCTCCAGGAGTTTAAATGTAAGGTCAATAGACACCTCCTAACATACTAACCTGCTCCCATTCTATCAAACACTCTTCCCATCTGCCCAACCCTCATCCTCGGTATCCTTACTCATCTGTCATCTTCCTCCTGACATTCCCTATGTCTAACCACTCCTTCTCTTTACCTTCCCCTATGTAACCCCATGCACAATAGTGGCAGTGGAATGCCTTGCTTGGGGTGAAATGATTAAAAAAAAAATAATAATAATAATTAACCCCCAAACTGAGGTCAAAACACTATGAAAGTATAAAAATAGACTTTTATAGAAAAATATACATTTTTGAAGAAAAAATTATTACCATAACACATTTTTTAAGGAACAAATTATTCTCAGCAAAACATTTTGGAATACAAAACTATAAGACATTTTTAGTTTTCTAAAATATGAATAATAACAAAATTTTCTTTAAAATTTGACTAAATCAACCATTTCATGATAACCGAACATTTAAAAAAAATACCTTAAAATCCCACCTTTTTGGCATTAAATAAACCACGGAGGTTGATATGCTGTTGAACAAAACTCAAACTCGGGCTGGCCAAAGCAGGACTGCCCGTTATCACCTGACTAGCTTAACTGTGACAAATATAAGGTCGAGTATATAGTTAAGACCAAATTCATGTGATCCATGGTAGCTGACAGCAAATTGGATATAGTCAGTACAACACTACAATGCCATGGGTGTAGTTTTTTTTTTTTATATATTCATATATCAATTATATACACAATTATAAGCAAGCCAAAGCTGGTGCCACTCAACAGTTGGCTAGTATTTCAATAATACATTCAGTAACAATGTTCTCAGAGACGGGGTTTGCTCAGTCATTTTTAGCAATGTGCTAATCTCAATTTGACTATTTCATTCAAATCACAGGCCTCCAAGTCCACTAATTTTGTATTCCACCTTGATTTTATTAAAAAGGCACAAAACTGGGATGGTTCAATTTACCCCTCACTGTATAATTCTTACCAGCTCAAAATGAAAATATCAGTTATCCATTTTGACTGAGTCTCTGGCCCCTTCACTGATTAGGGGCAGAGAACGTTTTTATCATTTACCTATCTATTCAAAAAGCTCAATACATCAAGACAGAAAATTCTCAAAGTCCAATTTTGACCTAGGATCAACAATTTGTCAAAACAGGATGACAATATTATGTCAATGATTCTTTTATGCAGATTCAACCAATTTGGTTACTTTTCCCGATAAAAATAATTCTATTCTCCAATTTTAGAGAAATCTCTTATCTTTAAAATTAATAAAAACAAAATAATACCAGCCATCTTGGAGATAGTTACATTTGTAGAAAAAAAGAAAGCCACATCACATCAGTGAGAAAATGACTAGAGTCGAGATGCCTGGTCAGGATTGATTACATTATAAATCCTTCTTTGAATTTTCTCAAGAATCCCTAGATGTCCAGCAGGAACACCAGACCAGATATGGTAACAGTATTCAATGCCCAGACAAATAGGTGAGATATGGAACATTCCAGCACTCTTGGCTTTGACAGAAAGAAACAGAAAACCTCCGTCCTTGGCAAAGAAGAATGGATGGACATGATGCTGCTAACACATTTTTTATAAAAACTCAATCTTTTGTTATAGAAACCAAAAGTAAAGCCTATGGGAACAAATGATTGTTACATGAAATCACCTCAAAACTTATTGTGGACAGATAAGTAAGAGTGATACTGATTTTTTTTTTTTACATTTTTCTTTAATGTTTTTTGTAGCATTTATTCTAGTCGCTGTTTTTTCCAAGGGTATTAGAAAATGAAAATTATCTTAGTTTGAACTTGGCTTATCATTTCCAGCTAAATGTTTGATCATGGATACATCTGCTAGTATTGATATTTGAAAATTCTATCTAAATTTATTTATAAATAGAACTTTGTGTGTGCCCATTACATATAGACTCCAAAACGGATGAACTGATTTTCTTGAAAATTTACACAGTTATACTATAAGCGTCTGCGAGCATTCTTAGCTAGGTTTTGTGTCGAGGTACCCCCAATAAATATTGAAAATCGATAATCAAAAAAATCAGGTTATAGAAGGACTAGTCTGATTTTAATCAAATTTGATACAGTTATAGACAAAGACATAAGAAACGATATTCAGAAGTTTCAAAGTTGCAGTTCTTACAAACAGTGCAGAAAATCGATATTATATATATATATATATATATATATATATATATATAAATAAAAGGCAAGATGTTTATGTGTGTGTGTGTCTGTTTATCTGTCTGTATGTCCTTTATGCAAATCCACAATTTTTATCTGATTCTCACCAAACTTCACACAAATATTCTTTAGGCTGAGTCTGAGCTTCAGGACCATGGATTAGTTTTAAAGCTTTCATTACACCCAAGCAACGCCGGGCTATACTGCTAGTATTGATATAAATCCAAGCACTTATTATTCCTGTCATTGACTGAACATGTAGCATTATCATTTTGGAGAAAGTGAAAACAAAAAGGACACATGTATCATTATAAAAAGACAAATGAAATATTCATGGCACATAAGCAGAAAAGAGAGCTTTGAAAATTTGATACTCACAAGACAAATTGAAAGTAAGAGGGACAAAGGAGGCAGTGCATAACCTACTTAATGAGTTTGTACAAGAAAAATTTGACTGGAAATTGTGGAGTACCATGATTACCCAGCTCTTGAAGGAACACAGCACCTTTTTGCAACTTGGCCATAAATAGCAATTTTCACCTTAAATTGATCTGCTACAACCTGAAAAATCAACACCACCTGCCCCATCTACATCCTCAAGTCAAATTATACTAAATAGCTAATTTTAATCCCTCAAGGTACAGCCATTTGACTGGCCATAAGATTCATACAATAAATATTCACTCCTCTTACATATACAGTACAATGAATGGTATTACCTTTTCTGAAGAAGGTTAATTTCTTTTATTTTAGTTTAAATTAAATTATTTTGATGAAAATTACTAAAAATATGTGAAATACTAAAACAATATTAAAGAAAAGTTGATTTTTTTTTATTAAAGACCTGCAAGACATTTATATGCAAATTATACATGTAAAATTAATGTACTCAATTCTTTATAAATATATTTATAAAAGATGTAAAAATAGCCTGAATATTTATGAATCATGTTCAGTTCTTATTTTAAAGACTTCCTAAAATTTAGAAAAGAACAAATAGTAGACCGTTTCTACTAGTTTCAGTTGAATAAGTTTGCCAGATATATGATTAATTGGAAATAAAACACTTGATAAATAATCAGAATGTCTAATATTAATTGGTAGCACTTTTGCCAATCAAAATGTCAAGATTTTACATTAAGAATGACACTTGGTACAAATCAAGGAATGTGATATTCATGAGAACAGAACTTGCATGAAATACATGTAGGGTTTTGGGAATTTTGACCAGCACTGTCAACAGACTTTTAAAACAGGAAGAATATGCAACGTAACGGATATCATTAACCTGCGGGAATTAAGTGCAATTGAAATGTTTTGTAGCTAAAATCTAGGTTAAGTGTGGAGAAATGTTTTTATATACAAATTTCTAATCAACCGATTAATGTGGCAGCAATTTAATGGATATAGATATTTGGACATAGTCATAGCAACTGGCTGAATTACATTTCATGCATTAGTATGGGAATGAAAAGTGATTTAAGTGACTATGAATATGGCATGGATGTTGTAGTCAGGAAGGTGAATGGGAGTATTTCAAAAACATCTAGGACCAGAATTTAGCATAAACAACCAGGAAGTATGGATCTATTCTGTCTTGTGGCAGCAGTTCAAGTTGGGGAGGGGGGAATATTTTCTTATCATACATTGGGATACTTGGTATCCATATAATATGCTTCAACCTATTGTGGCTAATCATGTATATACACAGACACTACCGGCCATATTTATTAGGCCACCCCAGTTAAAAAAAAAAAAATGATGTATGTCATACTATTTTTAGTATTTATTGCTAAGTGGATAATCCTAAATGAAAATAGAATGGTTCTTTTGTTATTATTACTTTGCAAAATTTTACAAGGCAGCCAGGAAGCCTTTGCTTTGACCAGCCAATAATAAGAGACTAGCATGGGGAAGATGTGCATTGTGGTGCATTGGATATCTGCTTGGAATGAGAAATCAGAGAGCTGAATTCATTGCATTCACTTACACGCAAATACCCCTGGGAAAGGTATTAATCCATCTCTTCCTTCCAGTTATGGGTTAAATAACAGGACAGATTGGGTTCTATAGCCTTGGTTGGCAACCAGTCTACCGCAGAAAGCAATGGCAACCTACTGCGGGATAATATTCTGCCCAGTCAGTCATGTCTCAAAAGAGACATGATCACCCAAGCATGTATCACGTATGGCACTTAACTGACTGATGGGGAAGAGAGCACAAAAACTGGACACCAGAACAGTTCATTTGATGCACATGTTATTCTGCAGTATTAACAAAAGAACCATTCTATTTTCATTTAGAATTATCCACTTGGCAATAAATAACCAAAAATATGAAATACATAATTATTTTTTTATTTATTTATTTTTTAAAAATGGGGTGGCTTAATAATTATTGCCGGTAGTGTACCTCAATTTATGGCTACAGTTCTTCCATCCTTTGGTGACCACTTACAACAGGACAATTTCGTTGTGTTACAAAATCAAAAATAATCATCCAACTAGTTCATGGAACATAGAAATAAGTTTCTTATTGTTAAAATGGCCTCTACAATATCTGGATATCAATCCAATAAAGCACCTTTGGTATGTGGTGAAAAAGGAAATTTGAATCCTGGATTGAAATTTCCAACCAATTAAGAATTGCAGATGCCATAACTGCAGAATGCTCCCAAGACCTTGAATCCTAGTCAAGAAGAATTGAAGCATTTCTAAAGTCCAAAAAGGAGTCCAACTCAATACTAGAAGAGTAGTGTGTAGATGATATTTGAATGACATGTGAAAGATGCAGTAGTGTAGTCAAACTATTAAGCTAATCTTTATCAATGTCATCTCTGGTTTTAGAATCCTACAAGTTGGCTATCTAAAATATGACATTTTACAATTGTTTTTCATATGAAAAACTTTATATTCCCCTACATTTTCTTGTATTTGGAAGCACTGAAGATAAAGCAAAATTAATTAAAGCTAATGACTGATTAGCATCCTTCTCCCTATAAATGTAAATAATTATAATAAATAATTTAAAAATTAGGCATATATTTAAAAAGATAGCTTGCTTTAAATCTTTGACCAAAATATCAACTTGAAAGGTCTAGACTTTCATATGGATGTCATGCATGGCTTCAAACCTGTTCAGAAATATCTAAACTATCAGATATATAACAACCAGTATCTACAATCAACAATTAAAAAACCTTTGAGCAAAAGAAGCCTAAGGATTTTAGCAAGTATCATTCTTCTTTGAACATTGTGGACTGGCACTACAGAATCACAAACAATGAACTCTGATACCACATCAATTGAGAACTTTCAACAGTGGCAGTAACTAAAGTAGATAGCACGTGTAACTTGGAGAAAATAATGACATATCAAGATATTGACATTCTACATTACTTCAAATAAAAGGTTAGGAAGGAAGCCCCCATCAATATTAAACTTGAAAAAAATCTAATTTTCTTAAAAAAATAGTTTTTTAGAGATTTTATAAACTTCAGCTGAAAGTGGTAAAGAATGAATCAATGAATACAAAATGTTTCTTCATAGGGAAATGATTAATACTACTGTTATTTATAGCAATTACTCATTTAGTACAATATTTCTTGTATAAATATGTTCTGATATTTTGTTGCCCTGTAGAAGAGTCCACTACATAGTTATAGGCAATGGTTTGAAAATAAATTTCATTAGATCATTAGCATAGTTTAGGCATTGAACATGTTTGTATCATATTTGGACACTGAACATAACTTTATGTCAGTAACTGAATATAAAGCTACTTGTTTTAAAGTGTAAGTAATTGTTTTCTTTGATCGTCATATGTGTTTAAGGTGTTAAAATTCTGCACATTTAGACTGGAGATTTCAACACTTAGAAATATGAAAACAATATGCTAGTGAGGCAAAGAGCCTATTGTTGCCACCTAGTGCCAGTTTAAAATATTAAATTATTTATTGATGCTTCCAGATATTATCATACTAACAGGAGTGTTCTTCAAGGCTCTATTCTAGATCCTACGCTTTTTCTGATCTTCATCAATGATCTCCCTGATATAATCAGATCCCAAGTAGGCATTTATGCTGACAACACAACCATTTAGTCCAGCCTCAATAAGAAATCTGACAATGCAAACTTTGCTGCTGATCTTGAAAAGGATTTTCAAGTTGTGGTGGATTGGGGTAAAAAATGGCTCATAAATTTTAATGCTTCCAAAATGAAGCTGCTATCCTTTAACCACCATAGACAACCGCTTCTACCCCCCCCCCCATTAGAATGGATCTCCTTGAAAGCAAAACACTGTGCCTTCTCACCCAAACTCCTATCAGCTGACTTCAGGTGGATTGATTACATTGAATCCATAGCTAAATCTGCTTCTATGAGCATTGGTTCTCTGTGTAGGGCCAGGAAGTTTTTCTCACCCGAATCCATCTTGTACATATATAAATCTACCATCCACCCTGCATTGAATACTGCTATCACATCTGTTTGGGTGCCCCTGCTATTCATCTCGGGCTTCTTGATAAAATCCAATTGATCCTGACCTCGTAGCTCAACTCCAGTTACATTCTCACTGATGTAATGTGGCTTCTCTCTGTCTTTTCTACAGTTTCACAACCTCTGCTTCAATGAGTTTAGCTCTCTCGTGTCCCCTTTGCATGAATTTAGTCAAGTTACTAGACTAGCAGCTAGGTCCCACCCTTTTACAGTGAAACCAATCAAATATAACCGCAACTTCTACTCTATCAGCTTCTTTTTTAAGTGTGAGTTTTCTTATTTCCATCCTCTTCAATACCCCATTTTTGGTTACAGGCTCTGTCCATGGCATCCTCAGCATACTTCTGTAAAACCACATTTCTGATGCCTCAAGCCTCTCCTTCATCCTTGATGACATCATCCAAGGTTCACTTCCAAAAGGACAGATATCAAATAGCAATCCAGTACTCTTTTCTTTGTTTCCAATGAAATTTTCCTATATTTTCATTACTCTGGTTAGCTTTTGAAATGTGTTCTTGGCCATGCCAATGCATTTTTGGATCTCAATATTGCACTCTCCATCCTCTGTCAGAAGACATCCCAGGTATTTAAATTTCTTTACTTGTTTTATTTTAGTTTCTCCCACCTGTAATTTACCTAAAAAGAACCTATTGTGCAATGACATGCAGAGAGAGACTAAATTGGTCTTCTTAGCCTCAATTTAATCATTTGTATATAATCATTGTTATCAATTTTGAAAATAAATAAAGCTTCATTTTCCCTCTTTTTTTTTTATTATTATTATTATTATTATGATAACCAAAACAAACTTGTGACATTCCATCATCACCATTTGAACCTTGAATTTTTAATTATCGTGATAGTTCTTTCAGGAGATCTTGTACCTTGAGCACCTACTAAAAACCCAGACTTCAAGTAGAATTCATATATGTAATGCATCACTAAAGATGATGAGAAATAAATAGAATGATTGGTTCTTTGTACTTCTTACGACTTCAGTAAGAACCTAATTCCTCCTGTTGGCCTCTACAAGTGCCAGATGAGGCCCAAAATAGAGAACAACTGCAATATATAGACAGAAGCTGCATAGTCTTGATAAAACCCAAAAGCATTTCTATGTCTGTATCTTTGTTGAAGATAAATTATTTTCCACCCTGTAATTTCTTTCTATGGCTATATCGTGTTGAATACACCAGTTCCCATCCGATCACTGAAGTTAAGCAACATCGAGGCTGGTCAGTACTTAAATGGGTGACCATTTGAGAATACCAGGTGCTGTAAATGTAAGGACCAAGAATGGTCCCCCAGTCCTCCAGGTTTGGGGGTTGGGTGCAGGGCTAACAACCCTGCCCCGTAAAAAACAGTTTGTTACAGAAACAGTAACAAAAAGTTGCTGCCCTATGCACCATTGGGTTTGATGGAAAAATGATGATGATGATGAATTTCTTTCTCCCAGACAAAACATGGCCAGTCTCTCACTGCTTTATTGTTATTTCTATGGAAACTGTTCAGATGAACTATATGTCTTAGTTCCACCAATTCTAACCTTCATGGCTGTAACCCACCATGCCATGGACACTGTAGTGATTCACCCTCATTCCATTCATTTTAAATTGGTGAGATGCAAGTTCTGCTTGAACAACTTCTTTCTGTGAACTTCCTCTTTGTTGAACTGACTCCCAAGGAGGATGCTTCCTCGATTGCTACAATCTTAACCTGTTTGTCTAAGGTTAACTCATCGTCCCCACATATCTCTGTAAATTGTCTCTCTTACTCTGTAATCCCCATCTCGTGTGGCTCTTAAGCCTTATATAGAGTAAATATTATTGTAAAAAAAATAGCTTCTAAAACTTCTATATATGCCGTATAGGTTTAATTCCAGAAAATAAGTTCAAATAAACAGCAAAAATATAAATTTTATATTTAACATCAAAACAAAAAGATGTTTATTCATTTCATGATAGAATCAGATAGTATAAACTCGAGAATCTTTCAAACTGAACATCCAATTTAACATTTCCCTGAATTTTGTGGTGTTATGCCTGGAGAAGCCACTATAAAAATTATTAACACATCTTGTTTTCTTGTTAAAGTTTTCATTTCATTCTTGTTTCTTTGTGGACTACTTTTACCAAAGCTCCACATTTGAATGGTTCATTCATAGTGTAGGTACCACTGTCATTCACACTCACATACTTACATGCATTAACACAACATGTCACTTTATTCAACAGTAATTGGTCAATATATTGCCAATACATTTCATTATGAGACAGTTTACAGATCATAGTAATTCCTGTATACCTTTGGGTAGAAGATTAATTCAAACAGACCCTTCTAGTCTGCATAGTTAATTTTTAACCAATCAAATCTTTTTAATGTGAAAATTGAGTTTCCGTAAAGCTCTTTGGAGCCTACCTAACTCCTATTTAAAGAGCCGTTTTCTGCAGCTCTTTAATAAGCTTTCAGCTACCTCATGATCCTTGCCAGTCGAAATCGAATTTTACTCACATTCCCAATGCACACACATACATCTACTGTGCAATCTTTCAGTTGGACCCTAGCTGAGCTCTTTGTCTAAATAATGCTGATTCGGACATTTTCCACTCAACACCTTCGAACAACTATCTCAAGAACATTATGTAAATAATTCTTCCTTTCTGAACAAAACTTTATTTCAATCAACCTTTTCCAAGAACATTCATTCACTAATTGTCTTTCTCTTCAAATTGCAGTCTATGGGAGAAAACTCTTTCTCCTTCTCTACACTTGTACTCAGTTAAATGCATGCTTTCTCAGACTATTGTATATTTGTTAATATATGTCTATTTTGGTTACAGTTGTTATTTCATTTGAGTCTTGAGTATAACCTAATCCTGAAAATAAATATTATGAAGTTTTCCAATGTAATTTCTAGGCCAAATCAACATAATTGGTAACATCTACAAGTTCTTGTGCCAGACATGATTACAAATTGACGAATCCTTTACAGTGGTAATTTTTTTCTTAACCATTTGCTTTAATTAAATTAGACAAAGAAAAAAGGGTGAAAAGATAGATTTCACATCTGCACTCTTGATTAGAAACTCAGTTTATGATAATTGCAATAATGAAATTTGCAGACTCAGAATTATATATAAAAAATTATTTTGTGTGTTGAAAATTTTTAAAAAAATCTCAGTATAACTCTAGTGATATGCAGCATAATTAAGGCCTAAGCAGTAAGGGTAGAGATTAATGACTACCATTGGACTAAATATGAAAGAAATAACACTTCATAGCACTAACGTCTTTAGGGTATTTTGATGTGCGGTAATAGCTAACAAGCTTGTCTTGCTAGATCAACTATTTTTTTTTTTTTTTTAATCATCTCACCCCAAGCAAGGCATTCCACTGCCACTATTGCGCATGGGGCTACATAGGGGAAGGTAAAGAGAAGGAGTGGATAGACATAGGGAATGTCAGGAGAAAGGTGATAGATGAGTAAGGATAGCGAGGATGAGTGTCGGGCAGATGGGAAGAGTGTTTGATAGAATGGGAGCAGGTTAGTGTGTTAGGAGGTGTCTATTGACCTTACATTTAAACTCCTGGAGATTGTAGCCGTCGGGGAAGCAATCGTTTGGAAGAGAATTCCACAGTCGGGAAGTGCGAGGAAAGAAACTGTTGGAGTAGAAGTTACGGCTGCATTTTATCGATTTCACTGTAAAAGGGTGGGATCTAGTTGCTAATCTAGTATCTCATGCAAATTCGTATTTAGGGGGCACCAGTGATCTAAGTAACTATGACTGAATAATGATTTAGACCCTCACTGGGTGTCCCTACGTTCAGCCTTGTGCCACATAACACTAACTTCTTTAGGAAATTTACATATGTCCATTGTAGCATCTTTCCATATCTCTTGTATTTTAAAAATAGTAGAATCCTGTTAGGTAACAATTTTTCAGAAAATATCAAAAGTTCTTGGTTCAGCTCATGTTCCTAAATCAAGCACCAAAATTAATTTTGGAATTTCTTCTTATCCTGGCTGAGAACTTTTCTGTACCCCATTGTATAATTAAAATTGGTGTTTGTTTCGCAGCATATCAACTCCTTATGGGTCATTTAATGCCAAAATTTAATTTTCTTGGTAGCATTTGTCTATACTTCTGAGATGAAGTAGTATTTCTTCAAGGACACATAGCCCAGTGGATACAGACGTTGGTTAGTTTCAGTAGCTTGACCCAAAGAGTTGTGAGTTCAATACCAGGCTACAGCAGTGGTGAACAAATAACTTAGGGTTAAAGGGGGATAACTACATGACTACCAGAAGCCTCATCACACATGGAATGAGAATGATATACCCCAGTGATCGTAATAAAGGGTTCAGTTTGAAATTCCTAGCAGCTGAAGAAGGCTGAAGCATACAACAGCCAAAACATTATAATAATGTCAATAAAGATAAGGACAATAGTCTGAACAGTATCAATAGTGTTTCTTGGGAGCATTAGTAATTTTTGTACAAATGTATTGCTAGTAATATTTTTAATATGAAAATGTGTGGCATGTATTGTTACTATAAAAAACTAGCAGTATAGCCCGGCATTGCTCGGGTGTAATAAAAGCTTTAAAACTAATCCATGGTCCTGGAGCTCAGGCTCTTTGGACGTTGGCACGAAAGACTAAAAAGCAATAGTTGTTTCCAGTTAAAGTGAAACTGTAGACTAAAACAAAAATGAATGGATGTAAGTCAAATTTTGAAGTTTGGTGAGAATCGGATAAAAATTGTGGATTTGTATAAAGGACATACAGACAGCTAAACAGACACAAACATCTTGCCATATATATATATATATTATCGATTTTCTGCACTATTGTAAGAACTGCAACCTTGAAACACCTGAATATCGTTTCTTATGCCTTTGTCTATGAGTACATCAAATTTGATTAAAATCAGACCACTAATTCTATAACCTGATTGTTTCGATTATCGATTTTTGATATTTATCGGGGGTACCTCAACACAAAACCTAGCTAAGAACACTCGCAGATGCTTATAGTACAACTGTGTAAATTTTCAAGAAAATCAGTTCAGCCGTTTTGGAGTCTATAGGTAACAGAGACACACACACAGTTCCATTTATAAATAATTTTAGGTAATTTTTATACTTTCATAGTGTTTTGACCCCAGTTTGAGGTAACTATTTGCCCATAGCTGGAACCCTAATAAATGTTACCACCCCAGATCAGGCTGGACCTGGGAACAATAGCAATTAAGAGGTGGTCTTGCTGCCAGATGTAGTTTATCATCATACCCAGACAAAATGGATGTTAAAATTAATATGGTCCTTGTTTATATTTTTCAACAACACTTCAATCCTTGGCAATGAAAAGAAAATAAGATCTTGCACTACTTGTGAACATCAGATTTTTTTTTTGTTTAATTTCTGGTAAACTACAAAATTTGTTTTATCGCCTTAACTCACATACATGCCTAATTGAATGCTTTACTTCTCCTATTTCTGGTTGATTTAACTGGTTACAAAAAACAAAAAAAAAAAAACACTTCCTGTTGTAATTACTAATGTTCACTCCTTGTAAATAAGTGTTTATCTGAATCAACATCTTTGTTCTTAATCCCAAACATCACCCATCATCATAATACAACAATGCTTAATGAGAATTAAAAAATAAAACTTACAAAGTTATTGACAGAATATACAAATGATTTCAGAAAATCTTTTTTTTTCTTTTTTTTTTTATAAGTGTTTCACCCTGAGCAAGGTATTTCACTGCCATTACTGCGCAGGGGGCTATATAGAGTGGAGAAAGGATGGTTAAATATAGGAAATGTCAGAGGGTGGGTGATAAGCGGGTAAGGATACCGAGAATGAGGGTTGGGTAGATGAGAGTGTTGGGAGAATAATTGGAAGTTAGTGTGATAGGAGGTGTCTGTTGACCCTACATTTAAACAACTGGAGATTGTAGCTGTCGGGAAAGCAGACATGTGGAAGGGAATTCCACAGGCGGGAAGAGCGAGAAAAGAAGCTGTTGGAGTAGAAATTACGGTTAGATCTTATCTGTTTAACTGTAAAAGGGTGGGACCTAGTTGCCAATCTAGTATCTCATGTAAATTCGTGCTTAGGCGGCACCAATAATCTAAGCTCTTTGGAGCAGAAGCTATGAAAGCACTTGTAGAAGAGGTACAGGGAAGCCACATCATGCTGGTGAGAGAGTGGTTGCAGCCGGTCTGCCAAGTCTGCCACGTTACAGATTCTCCTTTGTATTTTGTCAAGAAGCCCAAGGAGAGTAGCAGGAGCACCCGACCAGATGTGGCAGCAGTATTCAATACATGGGTGGATGGTAGATTTGTGTATGTGCAGGATAGATTCAGGCGGGAAAAATTTCCGGGCTCTGCACAGAGAGCCGACTTTAATCTATGTAACTTCAGCTAATCTTTTTACTTTATAACAAAAGATTCTTCAAGAGGAATTTCCTTTCATTAAAATTTGTTTAATTGAATATTGCCGAAAAATATCAAATAAGTGTAAATTTTATTAAATGTTGAAATGATTAAATCTTAAAAATGAAATCTTTATATTCTGGCAGACTGAAGTTGCTGACCACTCACCAGTTACCTCCACTCATCAGCTGGGAGTGATATCTAATTTCAGAGCCATTTCCAAGAAGTATATAAGTGCCTCATAATCTCAACGAGCAAGGTGGTAATGCCACTGATGCACAGGAGGATACGTAAGAGTGAAAAGATTGGAAAAGAAAAAGTCGGAAACCATGTCCTAAACAGGGAACAAGGGATGAGCCTCTTCACCTGTTCAATAGACGTGGGTGGAGTGTGAACCAGGCAATAGTTTAGTCTATCTACTCAAATTGAAAAAAAAAGAAAAAGGAGTGAAAAGATTGGAAAAGAGAAAACCGGAAACCACATCCTAAACAGGGAACAAGGGATGAGCCTCTTCACCTGTTCAATAGACATGGGTGGAGTGTGAAAGTTACAAACATTTTGTATAGGATCCATATATTAAATGCCCAAGTATTTTTTATCATCCTTTCATCCTAGGCAAGGCAGAACCACAACTGGTGTGCAGGGACTGGTGAGAGAAAAAAAAAACAAGATACAGAGGATGTTGAAGAAAGGATAAAAGATGGATGGAAATTGGGTAAATAGAAGATGGCAATTGACATTGCATTTAAACTTTTGGAGATTTTAGCTATCAGGGAAGCAAGCAAATGGAAGGGAGTTCCACAAATAAGAAGTGCAAAAAAAAAAAAAAAGAAACTGTAAGAGTAGAAGAGGGGGTTACATTTAACTATTTTGATAGTAAAAGAGTGGGACCTAGATGCCAATCTAGTAGCACAAGTAAATCCATTTGGTCAGAGAGCCAGGAAAAAAAAGCCAATTAAAGCAGTTACCATGAAAATATTTTTAGAAAAGACAAAGAGAAGCCACATCACGTTGGTGAAAAATGTGTGATTACTTTTAGTAAAGGTACAGGTTTTGATTCTACAGAAGGATGCTGAGAATATCATAGACTGGACATGTGAGCAACAGCAAATTAACCTCAAAAGAGCAGTTGAAATTTCTAGGGTACATAATGAAGAAAGAGAGCTTAGAAAATTTGGCACTCACAAGAAATATTGAATGCAAAAGGGACAGAGAAAAGCAGTACATAACCTAACAAGCTTATGTTGGCTTGGCAGAACATGTTTTAGGAGCAATATTAAAAAGACAAAATTTACTAAGAGCTACAAAAGATAGGAAGATGTAGAGAGCCATGATCAACAACATCCTGAAGAGAAAAGGGGCATAAAAGCAGCAACAGTTAAGATAATGAATAGAATATTGTATCTACTCAGTCCCCATTGTCTAGTATAGTAGCTGTTAAAAATAAGAATATTTATTATAAATTGGCACTTCTGCTTAGGATCAAAGTATGTGTGTTTTGTTTCAGATCAGTGTTGTGTTTATTCACACTGGTAAGCATAGTATTTATAATTTAATTTTAATGAGCTGTTTAATCAATATAATGTTGGTGTAGTGAGCATGTCACTTGCATGCTTACCTTAGACTATTCCTTATTATATATGATGGAAGTGTAATTGTGGGCATATGACCAATTTCCTATGTTATATATGATGGAAGTGTAATTGTGGGCATATGATTATTTCCTTATTATATATGATGGAAGTGTAATTGTGGGCATATGACATTTCCTTATTATATAATTGTGGGATGAGTGGAAGTGAATTGTGGGCATATGACTATTCCTTATTATATATGATGGAAGTGTAATTGTGGGCATATGACTATTCCTTATTATATATGATGGAAGTGTAATTGTGGGCATATGACTATTCCTTATTATAATGTATGGGATGGAAGTGTAATTGTGGGCATATGACTATTCCTTATTATATATGATGGAAGTGTAATTGTGGGCATATGACTATTCCTTATTATATATGATGGAAGTGTAATTGTGGGCATATGACATTTCCTTATTATATATGATGGAAGTGTAATTGTGGGCATATGACTATTCCTTATTATATATGATGGAAGTGTAATTGTGGGCATATGACATTTCCTTATTATATATGATGGAAGTGTAATTGTGGGCATATGACATTTCCTTATTATATATGATGGAAGTGTAATTGTGGGCATATGACTATTCCTTATTATATATGATGGAAGTGTAATTGTGGGCATATGACATTTCCTTATTATATATGATGGAAGTGTAATGACAATTTAACAATTTAATGAAAGCCTCCTATTTCAAGACAGGTCAGAATCCCAGTTACAGACCAAAGCCCCTGTTCTATTAACCCACCCCTGTTTTTTTTTGTTTTTTTTAATCATTTCACCTGAGCAAATCTACTAAGATGCAAGGGGTTACACTGAGAGCAAAGGAAAAGTAAAAGAATTCTTCCTGATGACTCTTCTATTGCTCCAATTCCTTCTTAGTTTCGCTTTCTTAACCCTTTCCCACCCAGTAAACCCCTTGTCTTAGTGGTTTTACTGTATTACTTGAGGTAAATTTGATTTCAAAACAAAACAAAAAAGCAGACTTAGCAATTGACTGTCATCACATCTATGGAAGATATAATATACAATTCTATAATTAAATTGATTTGTTTTCTGCAGCTTATCAACCTTTTTCAAGTTAAGTCAGAATATATTTTTAGATTGTAAGATACTGATTCAAGTCTTACTAATTAACCCATAGTTAAGAGAAGTGGAGTCGTACCTTTCCCAAGGGTATTCGCGTATAAGTGACTCTGACCAACCCAACTGGAACTCTGTTCCACGCTCTTATCCATTATACTATCAAGCTTACAGCATCTGGTATTTCTTAATGAGCCCTCCATCTGTGCACTGCCCAGGCTTGGTGTTGCTTAACTTTGGTGATCGCATGAGAACCAGTGTTTCAATGAGATTTTATATAAGAGTTGTGGAGTAGTTTTTGCACTGAAAGTTATAATCGTGCTATGTCGGTTGCCAATTGACTTAACGCACCCAAAATGTTAGGAACTTGGTAATCTTCCACTGAAAGCTGACTCCTTAGTATTCAGCTAACTGCCAACTAATATCAACTGCCTTAGTCCAACTATGTCCAAACTGGAACTAACTAACTAATAGTTCTACTGAACTCCAATAGAACTATAAAGAACTCTCTAGAACTTCTATGGACTTCCCAAGAACTTGAGTTAACTTCCTGTTAACTCTTATTAATATAGGAGGAAGAGTCCATTATCTGAGGAATAGGTGTGTTTCACCATAACAATAAGTAATAGTGGGAGGCCCAATAAAATAATGGATAACAGTTTGGATTGAAGAATCCAAGAACTGAGTTTGAAATCTAGTCAAGTTCATTATATTCATATATAATGAATCCATCTCTTCTCCCAGCTATGGATAAATAATAGGGCAGACTGGTTCCTATAGTCTTGAGTGGCAACCTGTCTAGAAGGACAACTCTAAATTAAAATTTGTAGGTCTAGTGTATAAATCAAGGATAGCTCACACCATATTTCATGGTCCTTAGCCGTTGATCAAGAGTTTTGGGAGAAGATGGATGCTGCCAAGCTAGCTGAAAGTCCATTGAAAGGGTCATGTGGTAGAAGAATAAAAGTGTTTTTTGTGTTTTTCTCTCTCAGCTACCCCCACAAAAAAGCAATTGAAGTAGTCAAGGGACTGATGATGATAAATAGTGAGTAAACATGTTAAAATGAAAGAAAATTTTCATTTTTTAAAAAGTTTGTCACTTGTTTATATATAAGCAGATTTAAATAAAATAGATTCACAAATCAGGTTTAATTTCACAAGTGAATTGAAAAAGAAGAAACTTAGATTTATATTAACAATCAACTTAGCAATACACTAGCAGTATAGCTCGGCGTTGCTCGGTTGTAATGAAAACTTTAAAACTAATCCATGGTCCTGGAGCTCAGACTCTTTGAACGTTGGCACAAAACACTAAAAAGCAATAGTTGTTTCCAGTTAAAGCAAAACTGTAGACTGAAAGAAAAATTAATGGATGTAAGTCAAATTTTGATTTCCTGGTATCGATATCAAATTTTCTGCACTATTGTAAGAACTGCAATCTTGAAACTTCTGAATATTGTTTCTTATGTCTTTGCTTATGAGTGTATCAAATTTGATTAAAATAGGACCACTCCTTCTATAACCCGATTTTTTCGATTATCAATTTTTGATATTTATCGGGGGTACCTCGACACAAAACCTAGCTAAAAACACTCGCAGATGCTTATAGTACAACTGTGTAAATTTTCAAGAAAATCGGTTCAGCTGTTTCGGAGTCTATAGGTAACAGACACACACACACAAAGTTCCATTTATAAATAAATTTAGATTAGTCATCCATCACAAACAACACACAATGATTTCATTTTATAATCTGTGATTTCCTTTCTATAAACATTGTTTCAAACAAAGCCAATTTATCTAACTGCAAAAGAAGGTGTTACAATAAGTATGATATTAACATCACCAGTTTTCCATTTGTGTGATATCAATAATGACATCTTGTGAAACTCAAGTTATATAAATCAATTTTATTGCAAATTATTATTTTTTTTCAAAATATGGTAAAAAAGAAAAAAAATGTATGAAATTAAATGAATTATATGGTAACAAAAGGAAAGGATGAAATTAGATATTAATAAGATTATGAAATAAATGATGTGGAGAAAGGAAAAGAAATGCCTGTTGATTTAGTGCATTAATGTATCAGTGTGGATACTTATTTCTATAAATAGACCAACTACAAAATTGACTTCTCATCCATTGGTGGATTTCATAAATGAATTCCAGTATATAGGTAAAGGAGAAGTAGGACATTTAGTTGATGTTATGAAAATCAAAATCTACATCTTCAGCCTATGATGCTCTTTCTTCTTTTCATAATTCTTTTTCTTTTTGTGGCCTTGTCTGAATTTTCTTCCCTCCACAATTTTCTCTCTTCACCTCCTCCTCCTCTTTGGTATCACAAACTTGTATCCAGCTTTTTTTTATTAATTCTCTGGGCAGCCATCTTTAATAAGTTAGATGGAACTAGCATGATAATTTTTTTTCTTTTTTGCATTAACAATTATCGGTCTCAAAGCCGTACAAGTTGAAGTTTAGACTTGATTCATTTAATTTTAACCCAGTTTATTGTTAGTTTTTATTATCTTGAGGATTTTTTTTTTTTTTTGTGGGAGTGGGAATTCAAAATCCCTTTTCAGTCTGCTGTAAGTAAAATAACCTAAACCAACAGCTGAGTTAAGAAACTTTAAAAGAGTTACTCAATCTGTTCTACTAATCTGACAGAATTGGAGTAGATAGACTAAACTATCGCCCAGTTCACACTCCACCCATGTCTATTGAACAGGTGAAGAGGCTCAACCCTTGATCTCTGTTTAAGATGTGGTTTCCAACTTTCTCTTTTCCAATCTTTTCACTCTTACGTAGCCCCTTGTGCATCAGTGGCATTACCACCTTGCTCAGGGTGATATGATTTTAAAAAAAAAAAAAAAAAAATTAGGGTACTGTATATTTCCGTTTATAAATAGCCATTTAGTTGAAGTAAAAATATAAAGAAAATTTTCACAAATTTATCCTATACCTGTAGTATAAAATAACTGTTTATTGATTATATAAAGATCTTGTAGGAATAGAACAAGCTATCTACCCCCCAGTTACAGGTTACTCAACTTGGATTATTCCAACATAAACGTATTATCCAATCAGTGCTCTAGATTGCAGTTTAAGCAATCCCATTGGCTCAGACTCATTTTTGCGCCTAAAATCTTAAGGCCTGTTTTGAGCAGATTTCAAATCTATGAAAAGTATATAAGCTGGCCCTTTGGATGTGCATTGTGGCGCAGTGGATATCGGCTCGGAACGAGAAATCGGGGAACCAAGTTCGAATTCCAGTTGAATTCATTGCATTCACTTACGTGCAAATACCCTTGGGAAAGGTATTAATCCATCTCTTCCCTCCAGTTATGGGTTAAATAATAGGACAGATTGGGTTCTATAGCCTTGGTTGGCAACCAGTCTACCGCAGAAAGCAATGGCAACCTACTGCGAGATAATCTTCTGCCCAGTCAGTCATGTCTCTTTCGAGACATGATCGCCCAAAGCGTGTATTGTGCATGGCACTTAACTGACTGACTGACTGATTTTGGGACCCATGCTTTAGTGATCCCCAGTTGTCATTTGAATCCATGCCAGTCAAGTACATACGCTTGGACACCGCACTTCTGATATTCGTGTGTTTAATTACTTCACACTATTTCATTCTACGTGCTACGGATTCTCGGGTCACTCACAGTTATTCACAGTCAACTCACATTCATACATACACACAATAATATACTTTCTATTTCAGTCAATGACTTTCATCATTTGTTGTCACAAAACTTTCTTCGAACTTATTCTAGTTCATTATTACTCTAACAAACAAACATTTGAAACCGATATCCATGTCTGTAGAAAAGTAAATGTCCAGATTTTTCCATACAACACTTGTTACACTTTCTAACATATAACATGAATGCTGAACATTCTTAATTTAAAGTTTGTGATATTTTATTGTTTCAACTTATTTGACTGAAGGTATGTAAATTTGTTCTACAATACTTTGTATTCGAGCATTCTGCAAATTACGGACATTTCCACATGTTGCACCTTTGACTATACTTTCCAGTTTTCATTTTTGATTATTAATTAAAAATTGATTTGTCCTGAACTTTATTCAATGCTAATAATTCGATGAGAAACCACATAAACATTTTCCGTCTCATCTATCATCCACATTTTGTATCACTGTGAACTTCATTGATTGTTGTTTATTCATATAAATATTTCCCATGTTGTTTAACATTCAACAAGTCTCCATTTTATTTCATAAATTGCCTTTGTTGTTTACTTGCAAACGTATTTAAAATTTTATGTAGTGGAAGAATAGCTTGGAATGAACACCAGCCTTAAAAACCCTTTTTAAACCTAACATACATCATACCGACTAAACCAAACAGCCTTCATCTACAACAATCTTATTGAAAAAGTTGTTACTTACTGTATCCTTAGAAATTAAAACAAAAATAAATAAAAAGAGATAGATTCTATATCATGGTTTTTTACACACTCTTCCTGAAAGGGAAACTATTCTTTTGTTTATATTTCATCACATGATCTCTTGTAAATACAGATTATTATTCTTTTCCTATATCTAAACAGTTACAAACAGCCTGGTGTACTAAGAGCCATTTACTTACACTCCACTAACAACCACAAAATACTGCTAATAACATAATGATAATGTCAGTCAGTTAAGTGCCATACGTGGTACACGCTTGGACGATCATGTCTCGAAAGAGACATGACTGACTGAGCAGAAGATTATTCCGCAGTAGGTTGCCATTGCTTTCTGCGGTAGACTGGTTGCCAACCAAGGCTATAGAACCCAATCTGTCCTATTATTTAACCCATAACTGGAGGGAAGAGACGGATTAATACCTTTCCCAAGGGTATTTGCGCGTAAGTGAAAGCAATGAATTCAGCTGGAATTCGAACTCGGCTACCCGATTTCTCGTTCCGAGCCGATATCCACTGTGCCACAACGCACATCCTTCTTTTACTGAAAAATGAATGTTATGCTATCCTAAAGATTATTACTGCTGTAATTAACACTACCATGATGATTATTGAAAGTTTAGTGAAAGATGGTTTCTGCAAATGCAATCATAACTCAATGTTTACAGTTTCTCAGCTGAACTTGCAGTTGATTTCATTGATATGGAATTATTCTTCAAATAGGCAATTTATTATGAATAGTTGTGTTTTGACGTTATGAAGTTTTACATTACCACATATTCACCCTTAACCCCCGCAGCATTAAAATTACATAATTTAAGTAATTATAATGCCTCATCTCTGAAATATATACTGTCTATAAGCTATCACTCTTTCTTTTTCTCTAACTGTGACAGCTACTCTCTCTTTCATTTTGATAACCTTATGAAATCAGCAGTTACATTAGTGCATGTAAAATTAAATAACAACCCATGGAAACAGGATCAGCTGATGGCTCAAAATAGCACATCATATGTATGGAGTCATGTGACCCAATACAATAAATTACAAGGGAGAAATATGTTTAATCAGTTGGACTGCAGATCTCAAAAGAAGACCCCTCCTCTTCATCTTATTGTCAAATTAGGAGATTGCTTACAAAGAGACTGAATTGTATATCCAACTCACATATATTAAGAGTTAAATTAGAATGACGACTCCTTTTTCACGTCACTGACAGATGAAGAAGCCAAAATTTCTACGCTGCATATGAACATTTATTCAATTGACTAAGTAGTCACAAACCAAAAAGCAATGGTGATTCACCATTGCATGTTAATCACTGAATAAAAAGGCATGTATGATTTTTTCCAGTTCAGAAAAACTGAACATTTCAGTCAACTCTATGTTGAATTTTTAAAACAAAGATAACTTTTATGCTGTTGAAAACTGAAGAGTAAAAGAAAATCATTTGGCAACAAAAGACTGCAACCTTAAGAAGTCAAAGTTTGTTGCTACATGACACTCTCCTGCATGTGACAAAGAAAGTAAAGAACTGAATAAAAAGAGAAATATAAAAAGAGAGATCTGTGATTTCAGACAATTGACCAAAGTTAACCGTTATTTTTTTTTTCTAATTTTCATACCTCACACATACCTTTGCATATAGGCATGTTTCCATACAATTATTTTTTTAGAATTGTACTTTAAGACAATCCCCAATTTTTAAGGATAACATATGGACCGGCTATATAGATGGTACCACTAATAAAAATTCATGATTTTTATGAAGTACTAACCTTTAAATCGCATGTGACAAAATTTGGGCCCAATCAGATTATTAGTTTACAAATTACAGTTATTTAAGTGAAGCTACTGTTGCAAATTTTCAAAACAATGAAAAAATCTGAATTTTGTGTGTTGATAAAGCATTGCTTTCTAATGGGAAAAAATACTGTTCAAGCAAAGCAATGGCTTGATAAGTGTTATTTGAGCTCTGCTCTGTTGAAAACAATGGTTAAGAGGTGGTATGCTGACTTTAAACATTTTTGTATGGACACAAATGATGTTGAATGATTAGGTCACCCAAAACTGGCAGTTGTCTCAGAAAACACCAAAATAATCCACAAACTCTTTGTGTGAGATAGCAGATGAGTTGAACATATCAGAAGGCAACATATTCACCATTTTGCATGAACATTTGCCAATGAGAAAGCTATGTTCAAAGTAGATGCCGCGTTTGCTCACAGTCGATCAAAAACAATGTCAACAATTCAGAGCATTGATTGCAACTGTTTCACTGCAACAAGGAGAAGTTTTTTGTGAATATGTGATAATGGATGAAACCTGGATCCACCACTGCAGTCTGGAGTTAAAACAGCAGCAGGTGAATGCAGTCCAAAGCAACCAAAGATGCAAGCATCAGCAGGCAAGGTTTTGGCCTCCATATTTTAGGATGTGCAAAGTTATTTTGTTCATTGATTACCTTGAGAAAGGAAGAACCATCAATAGCAAATATTATGTAGCATTATTGGTGTGTTTGAAGAAAGAAATCACCAAAAACTGCTACAAATGAAGAAAAAAAGTGATCTTTCACCAAGATAACACACCGTGTCACAAGTTGACTGCAACAATGGCAGAACTACATGAATTGTACTTCGAATTGCTTCTACATCTACCCTATTTTTCAGATCTGGCTCCCGGCAACCACTGGCTGTTTGCAGACCTCAAAAGAATGCTCCAGGGAAAGAGATTTGGCTCCCACGAAGAAGTAATATTGGAAAGTGAGGTGTATTATGAAGCCAAAGACAAATCTTTTTACAAAAAAGGCATCAAATTGTTACAGAAGCGTTGGAATCAGTGTATCACCTGAGAAGGAAACTGTTGATAAAGTTGAATTTTGCCTAAAAGTTGTTGTTTTATTAGTTACGCCCGGAATTTATTGAGTGATGTGTTATTTAGGATGTAAAGGTTGTATTATACATGGAAATATACTGTATGTAAAGGGTTGTCTTTCTTTAATCATTTCACCCCAAGCAAGGCAGAAATGCCACTGATAAGCTGGGGGATACATAACTAAAAAGATTAATTAGAAAAGAGTGAGGAGTACAAACTAGTTAGAAAGGAGCAATAGAAAGCTGATAATGCAGGTGCAATGACAGATACATAGGTAGAGAGAAAGGGAAGGATATATGGGGGTGGGGAGAGAGCTAGAGTCTAGTGGTTAATAGATGAGTATTGACATTGCATTTAAATTTCTGGAGGTTGTAGCCGTCAGGAAAGCAAGAATATGGGAGCGAGTTCCAAAGGCGGGAAGTGCGAGAGAAACTGCAGGAGTAGAATTGTCACTGTAACATTATTATTGTGTAGTTCTAACAGTTTTTACCATGAAAGTAGTCATAGAGCAGTGAAAGGTTTGCAATATTTCATCTGAGGGGAAAGGGGTTGTAGGGTGGAAAATAAATTATCACCTACAAGGCCACATAGATGCTTTGGAACTCTATCAAAACAGGCTGCTTTAGTTGTGACCTTATGCCAGACTAAAGTAAACTTTGACACAAGCTTTATGAACTCTCAATTATTTTATCTTAATTAATGCCTTGAAGATGGATTTCCTTCAAAGAGTATAAGAGGTAAATTAATTTAACCTGTTGGGTATTAAAATTCTCATTTCTAAATTAGTAATCTATCCAGGGCTAGATTAAAGTCAACTAATGCCATAAGCACAGTTCATCAATAGTGCAACCTCAAGCTTCCCCTGAAAGCAACTAGGCCTAGAGATACTGATATTAATTTTTTAACATACATTTATAAAAATGAGAAATAAAAAAAAGTTATTACTTTACAAAATACACATCATCAGTCTCTTTATATGTGTTAAGTTCTCTTTTGATGTAAGCTATCATGATTTTTTAACATTATCTTGTTACTTTAAGCAATTTTCAACACAGATATCTAAACTTATTTATAAATGGAACTTTGTGTGTGTTACCTCCGAAACAGCTGAACTGATTTTCTTGAAAATTTACACAGTTGTACTATAAGCGTCTGCGAGTGTTCTTAGCTAGGTTTTGTGTCAAGGTACTCCCGATAAATATCAAAAATCGATAATTGAAAAAATCATGTTATAGAAGGAGTGGTCTGATTTTAATCAAATTTGATACACTCATAGACAAAGACATAAATGATATTCAGAAGTTTCAAGGTTGCAGTTCTTACAATAGTGCAGAAAATCGATAATATATATATATAAATAACTAAAAGGCAAGATGTTTGTGTGTGTGTGTGTCTGTTTATCTGTCTGTGTGTCCTTTATACAAATCCACAATTTTTTATCCAATTCTCACCAAACTTCACACAAATATTCTTTCAGCTGAGTCTGAGCTCCAGGACCATGGATTAGTTTTAAAGCTTTCATTACACCCGAGCAACGTCAGGCTATACTGCTAGTAAAATGATATTTGAGTGAGGGCTGACAAGCTAAAGAAGGAACAATAAAATAATTTTTGATATTCTTGAAATAAATTTTCTTTGGATAAACTTCTCTTTAAAAATTTAAAAGGTGCATAAGCTTCTTGGTTTAAAATTACTGAACGTATTTGTCTGTATTTCTGAGATAAAATGGTATTTACATTATTCAGACTATTGTTCTCATCTTTGTTGCCATTTGTACGATGTTTCAGCCGTTGTATGCTCCAGCCTTCTTCAAACCCTTTTTGGGTCAAATCACAAGAACTTACCAACGTCTACAACCAATTAAGGCCATGTGTCCTTAAGGACCAGGCTACAGCAGTGGTGAACAAGTAACTTACAGGGTTAGAGGGAGATAACTCCTGATTACCAAAAGAAGCACTAATATACAAGGAATGAAGATCACATACCCCAGTGATTGTAATAAAGTGTTTGGTTTGAAATTCCTAGCACCTGAAGAAGTCCAGCATGTACAACGGCCAGAACATTGTACAAATAGCAACAAAGATGAGGACAATAGTACGAATAATGTAAATACTGCTGAAAGTATTTATCACACTTTGTTTACATTTTAAAATTTAATTTTAGACTGGTTTAGGTTTTGTTGCCAATGTTCAATATTTGCTTGGTGAATTACTTATATGCCACAAACCTATCCATCGCAAAAGCCACATACAATGCAGATTTTATTTGGTTAATATCAACTCTTTCTTCTTCTCCCAACAAATACTCCACGCAAGAACCTTAAAAAAGGATTATATGTTCAAGTTGTTTTAGTTGACACATTTTGCATATGAGTTCTGCCTTTTCAACCTATTCAACCATGGATGGTCTGAACACTGAGCCATCAAACTCGGGGATGAGTTTGATATTGAATTTCCTTTTCAACATTATGCCTATTATTGGGAGGCTTAAATACTTTGCTGAAAAAAGATACATCTGTTTAGAATACCAGTTGTCAGTCAGTTAAGTGCCATAGAAAATAACCTGCAGTAGGTTGCCATTACTTTCTGTGGTAGACTGCCAACCAAGGCTGCAGAACTAAATCTGTCCGACTATTTAACCCATAGCTAGAGGGAGAAGAGAAAGCTTAATATCTTTTCTTAGGGAATTCGAACTCTGATCTCTTGTTCTGAGCAAATATCTACTGCACCACAATGCATATTCAGTTGTATTTGGTCTTTTTATGATCGCAATCAGTGAGAATACCACAAAACTCCATGCATAACGACTCATTGGACCTTGTTACATTTCTGTCATTCTCACATTTATGCCAATTTTATTGAGTTGCTGAGGCTTAGAAATTCTCATAAGCCATGATTTTATCTCATAAATTCTCTGAGCTACAAGATCAGATTTTTTCTTAAATTGCAGCTTTTGGATTGGCCATGTTTTCTTCCAAGTATCTTGGAATGGATATGCATTGTGGTGCATTGGATATCGACTTGAAATGGCAAATCGCGTAGCTGAGTTTGAATTCCAGTTGAATTCCTTGCATTCACTTACGAGCAAATGCCCTTGGGAAAAGCATTAATCCATCACTTCCCTCCAGTTATGGGTTAAATAACAGGACATATTGAGTTCTGTAGTCTTGACTGGCAACCAGTCTACCGCAGAAAGCAATGGCAACCTATTGTGGGATAATCATCTGCCCAGTCAGTCATGTCTCTTTTGAGATATGATTGCCCAAACGTGTATTATGTATGGCACAAGACATGTATGTGCATGCTTTGTTCTTGGAAGTATGATGTTTTTCTTTCTACAATCTTGTTTATAGTATCTGCAGAATCCCCTCCCACCTATCCCCATCCTAGAAATAAAAAACTGGTGTCCTAAAACACTTTTATTTTACCTAACAGCTCTGAAGGTATCACTCGTACCTGATACAAAAGGCAATTAAGTATCTAATATTTGTCTAAGTATTAAATTGACTTATGTAGATTGATTTGCAGATGGATAATTTATAAAAAAAATTTCCTTGCCAAGTGATTTCTCATTATGTAGGTAGAATTATAGTTTGTATCTTAAATTTTATATCTCCACCCCTTGCTAGTACCATAATTATTAAGCAATTACTTTGAATTGGTACTTAATCTATATAAGTACATAAAATCAGATAAATGGAAAATATGATATGGAAAATGTATTTGTGGTCTTTGCCAACATTAAATAGCCAGAAATATAATTCTGATTCACTAAAACATTCCGTTTGTCAAAATGACTCAATTTGTAAAACAATTATACAAATGTTTTAGTGCAATGAAAAACAATTATCTCAAGGCATAACAATTTTAAAATATCATGCATACTTGGAAGCGGCTCAAGACAAAAACAATATTTATTATTTTGGTTTCACTGGGCATATTAAAATTGTTTACATGATACTGTAGTTCAATAAGTAAGAAATAACAATAGTTCTATCAAGAAAAAATACACAATGTATATAACTTAATAGTAGAAATTGATATAATTAAATACTAGAGATGAAAATACTATATTGCTCCCAAAATCTGATTCAATATCTGAAAATTACGATAAATGTAATAATACCTGTATTTCTTGATATCGGTTTTTTTAGATTTTAGTCTTGATAGTAACTATGGTAATGCAAGTCTGAGACTAATGAAATATGTCACTGATATGACTGTAAGGCAGTAATTCCCAAATGGTGCAGTGTATAAGTATATCAGGTGATGCAGAATGATTAAAGACAATCAAAGATTTAGAAACAGTTTTAAAAAAATTAATATGCCAAAATAAATGTTATTTCAAAATTTAAATATTATTGATTACTTGCAATCACATGCATGAGTCCCAGTATATACAATTATAAATAATTATTGACTGATTTTATCGTGATGATATTTTTGCATTGTATCATTAAGAATATAGTAACTAGGGTTCACAAAATGGAGGAGAGAGAGTTATCAATTATAATGTTCTGACTAGATACACGGTTGTCTCCCTTTAACTTTCAGTTTTTTTTATTTTTAATCTACTTTATATTTTAATTATATAAAATCTTTGAGCAAATTTCCATTTAAAAAATACAGTCCAGAGAAAAAAAAAGTTTAGGAACTACTGCCTAAAGGCATAAAAAAAGCAAATTAAGAAATACACCCTATTTGGAAGAAAAAAGAATTTGAAACAAACTTAAAACAAGTTGGTTTAAGGAGAAAACGTATGAGTAAATCCATTTTTTGTGTGAACCTTGGCATATATTTAAAGCCAAATAATGCTAAATGAATGAAAAAATTTCATATGCTTAAAAACAAAAAAAAACATGACTGAACAAAAGTTTTACAGTTGAATCTTGAGCCAGGATCAGGTAAGTCTACAACTATAATCAAGTTCTGTACTTGAAATCAAACAGGCCCAGTAAACATTTAGACTAAAAGTTAATCTAAAAGATCTTTGGTTGAACAAAAAAAAAAATATATATATATATATATATATAAACTCTCTGCAAAGCTGTACAAATAAGATTGGAAATCTTTGAGTCATTAACTGTGTCTGTTGGCAAACAGTATAAATGGTATAAATGGTCAATAAATTGACTTGTAGATCAAGACAAGACACGAGATAGAGAAGATTAGAGAAAGGAAGGTGGATAAAAAAAAAATACTAAATTTGAGCTATTATATATGTTGAGTTAGTGATACTGGGTTGGTTAGAGCAGAAGTTATTTGTGGGATATCAAATGGCCTGTTTCATTTTTATTTTTCTTCTGCTCTTTTGACATCGCTTCCCAGGAAAAACTAAACAGTTGCATTTTATAAGAAATATATACAAATTCTCATCTTTTCTGATCAGTTGATGAGATCAAAATATTCCAGTTGATTTTTCTTGGAAGGAGGGGTTTTATTAAAATCTCACCAGTGTGTGTGTATGTGTGTGTGTGTTTGACTGAAAGCAAATCCATGTGAGACAATGTATACTGAGGAAGGATTCAGAAAAAGCATTATGAAAATATTTAGCTAGGATTCCAAAAAACCATGCTAAATGTTTGAGTAATTATCAGAGACAAGTTGAAATGTTGTTATAGAAAGAGTTCTAATTGAATGCTTTTAGAAAGTTTCTTTTTTTTTCTGAATGTAAAGACAAATGATTGACTGATAGGGAGAAAATTTTTAAGTGTGTCATGCTAACAGAAATGAATTTTAATTTATAAGTAACGACAGACAGTGCAGGATCTAAGGCATGTCACCAACCTAAAGGATTATAAATATTTATTAAGCTTAGTTTTAGTCTGTTATGAGAGTAAGAAGAGAAAAAGCAAGTTAAGATAGTGTTGCACTGATATTTCAAGTAGGGAAGGTTTGTTTTCCTTAAAAATAAGGATTCAAAAGTCTGGTTGAAAACCAACACGAATGAAAAACACAGCTATGTACTTATAGATTAGAATAGATTGACTTAAATCAAGTAACGACTAGGATTTTTTACTGCAGAAGCAAATTGGTTTCCAGCAATATAATCATTTTGAAACTCTTACCAAGATAAGGAAAACAAAAGGGAGGGTGAGAGGAGGATTAATCGGCAAAAGGTGGAGAAAATAGATAATTGTAAATTTTTTTCAGACAACAATGGGTACATCAGAAATATGCAACAGACAGACGTCAGAAGTACATAAAAGCAGGACGTACTCACAAGTGATACATAAACAGGACCCATCAGCAAAATGAGAAAGAGAACTGCTCATTGAAGGAAAGCACTGTATGAAATTGCATTCTAATTCAATGATGGTGCTGCTAAATCAATGAGAAGGAGAACTGCTCATTGAAGGAAAGCACTGTATGAAATTGCATTCTAATTCAATGATGGTGCTGCTAAATCAATGAGAAAGAGAACTGCTCATTGAAGGAAAGCACTGTATGAAATTGCATTCTAATTCAATGATGGTGCTGCTAAATCAATGAGAAAGAGAACTGCTCATTGAAGGAAAGCACTGTATGAAATTGCATTCTAATTCAATGATGGTGCTGCTAAATCAACATTCCATGGGTTTTGTCATTATAATCCAAGTCTACTAACACTATCAATCACTGTTTATCATTTGGACTAGAGAACATACTAATTGGATGGAGAAAGATTGTTTGTCTCACGTGGTCAAAGAAATCACATTTTCACCTTTGAGATAGATTGTCATCTTCATGTCTACAGTATATTACAGCTCTGGCCAAAAGTTTTGCAACACTATGTAAAAGTATAATTTCATATATTTTTGAATACCAAAAGTGAGTGAAACCATGAATAATCAATAAATAGGATGTGTTTAATTTGCTTATGCAAATTTTAAGTGATTTGCATGGGTGAATTCTTGACTGTATGAAATGAGAAGGAATATTTTTTCTGGGGAGAAGAAAAAAGAAGAGTGTAGTGGTTGGACTGTATTTTTTTTTTTTTTGAACCGCATATTCGGTAGACAGAGTGAAGTGAAAAGTGAAGAGGAGTGATTCTTTTTTTTTTTTTTAACCACATTATTCATTCTGTACACCTAATTGGGATACAAATAGAAAAAGGTCATTGTTCCAAATCTAAATGATCTGCAATCATTGCTTTACACGAAGCTGGTCTTAGCTGCCGATAGATTGCCAACTAGAAGCAGGTTCATGCATCAATGGTCACAAGAATAGTCCAGAAGTGGAAGAAAACTGCAAAAATCGAAGTTGGGGTTTGAAGTGGTTGTCCAAAAGTGTCTACAGATCAAGATGACCAATGACTGGTGCAACTTAGTTTATCTGATCAACAGGCCAGTAGCCAGCAGTTACTGAAGGAATGATTCAGCGGTGGTGTGGAAGCCTCAGATCACACAGTATGGCAGTGTTTGTTGATGAAAAGATTGATATCAAAAAGGCCTGCAAGAAAGTCACTTTTGACATGAAATAATATAAAAGATCAACTAAATTTTTAACGAATTCATGAAAGTTGGAATGTAGAAAACTGGAAAAAGGTGATTTTTTTTCTGATGGATCACCTTTTTAGCTGCTTTGCTAACAATGGATCATTTTGTTTCAGAAGATGAGTTGGTGAAAGATTCCACCCTGATTGTGTGGTATCTACAGTCAAGCATTCAAACCTCATTCATATTTGGGAAATTTGTCTGTTGTAATTTCATCAATAAGAACATTATTTTAGTTTGATGAAGTCCTTTTAAAGGACAAAATATGTTGCATATAATTTTTTTACATTTTGTCATTCAGTTACCCAACATTGTTCTGATATGTAGAAATTTATATCTTATTTTCCCATATTGTTGGCATGGAAGAAAATCAAATACTATGTAAATACTAAAAAAACTATTGATCACTTCTCAAACTTATATAATCAGGAAAATATTTTGAATAAAGTGCACAAAAGAAAACGTTATCCTATAAAATATATATAGAAAACAGACTGTCTCATCTCACTTTTCAAATATGCAAGTGATTTTTTAAAAATCATCTGTTGAAGTACTTGAAAACTCGATATTCTACACCATTTTACTAAAAGCAGCTTAATTTGGACAGAAATGCAATACCATTCTCTCTGATGACATCTAGTGACCTTTATGGTTAATCTCATCTAGCTTTTGTCACAACTGGCTCTCTTGTGAGTTTTCATAACAAAAATTAAGTCAAGTGGTATTTGTTATTTGAGTGTGAACATGACACACACTCAACAATATTATTACTGATTTATCTTGAAAGAAAAGGATCTAAAACAAGTGAGATAGAAATGAACAGAATTAGTCGGATCATCTAAGTGAGGATAGGAAAAAAAAATGAGAAAGAAGCAAATATTACAGTAAATCCAAGTTGGTTAATCCTAACACAGACATTCATCAATAGTAGAACTATTAGTGGCATGACACAAATCTAATCTTCATTTCCTAAGGTTAATTCAGAATTTCTGCAAAATCATTTAAGAATGTTAATAAATCTAAGATTCAAGATGAAGATATTGTATGCAAGAGAAATTATCTCAGTTGCTTGATATTTCAAAAATAAATCTTACCAGTTGGAATGAGACCAGGAGTAGGGATGAGACAAAGAAAATTTGGAAACAAATGTTTGTCTAAAATTCCAAACTGAAGATACAGCTCAGTAGTTTCAACATAGAACAAGAGTATGCAATATAATTTGGAATTTTGTTAATATTGAAGAAAACCAAATAAAATTAGTGATAGACTAATTGTTTTTGTCTTTGTTGTGTGTTGTTGTGTAGTGGATATTGGCTCAAAAGGAGAAATTTGAGAGCCAAGTTTAAATTAATTGTATTCACTTACGCACAAATACCCTTGGAGAAGGTATTAATCCGTCTCTCCCCTCCAGTCATTGGTTAAATAATAGGACAGATTGGGTTCTGTAGCCTTGGCTGGCAACCAATCTACTGCAGAAAACAATCACAACTTATTTCAGGATAATCTACTGCCCAGTCAGTCATGTCTCCTCCAATTCATCGCTTTTCCCACCAGCTATGGATTAAATAGCAGAGCAGGTTAGGTTCTATAGCCTTGATTGGTAACCAGCCTACTGCAGAAGGAAATGACAATCTACCATGTGGAAAATCTTTTGAGATGATCACCCAAGTGTGTATCACATATGGCAATTAACTGATTGACTGCTTTCTTTAAAACTTTTTGACTTTATTTGGAATTTCAAATAATTCTGATTGATATGCAGCAACACTGAATTAGAATGCAATTTCATGCAATGCTTTCTTTCCTTGGATAGGTCTCCTCTTTCTCATTTGCTGGTGAATCCTGTTCACATATCACTTGTGGGTACTTCCAGTTTCTATATACTTTCGATATCTATATCTGTCTGTTGTACATTCCTAATATATACATGTCACTATTGTCTGAATGAAATCCTAAAACCATTCTAAATCAAAGTTAAACAAAGAATATGAATGTACGAATATTGACAATTTAAGAATAGATAAAATACACAAAGCTTTAAATTGTCACTTATGTTGACAATTTAAGAATAGATAAAATACACAAAGCTTTAAATTGTCACTTATGTTGACAATTTAAGAATAGATAAAATACACAAAGCTTTAAATTGTCACTTATGTTGACAATTTAAGAATAGATAAAATACACAAAGCTTTAAATTGTCACTTATGTTGACAATTTAAGAATAGATAAAATACACAAAGCTTATTAAATTCAGTTGATTTTAGGGAATTTTTTGTTTAATATTTAATCAAGTTTCTTTGGAAATCTTAGTTTCCAACATGAATATTACCATTTTAATAATCCTGTATATGTTCATATAGCTGAGTGTTTAGAATGTTTGCTTTCTGACCTTGAAGCTTGGTTTTGAATCTCATCATGATCGATTTGTTAGAAGGTGACTTCTTCTTATTATTGGTCTGAAGGAGACAATTCCAGCATGCGGAACCTTTGAAAAGTGCCTAAAAACCATACCACAGGTTGACCCAAACCTTGCAAACAAAATTGGGTAGACAGCTCTCTTTGAGGAACAGTCAGTGGTTGGGCTAGCTCAAAGTCACAAGTCATCGTGACTGAAGGTTTGAGCACCCTGGCTTTGTTCAAACTCTTGTTTATGCTAGATAATGTGCTCTCTTCAAGAAACTGAAACTAAGGTTCGTTCAGCATAGTTGCAGTATAAACCACAGGTGGGCTATGTGGGTGTTGAACAAACACAAGTGTGCCTGATCAAACATCTACAATGGAGATTAGTTAGCCAACCTGGTAGACTGGCATCCTTGAATACGAGTGGCCAGTCATTATATGTTCACATGTATATGTTATCTATGTTCAAATGGCATTAAAGCAAAGACAGAAATTAGATAAAAATCAAATTTCACATAGAACCCATTTTCCTTTTAGCAACTGATAAATTCTGACTTAGAATTGATTATGCAAATAACTTCAAGAGGTACTGAAAATTTCTCAGTCTAATCCCAAAATCTGGCCAAGTATAAGATTACTTTTTTTCTCATCTCTTTTTGAGGAGGATTTTGGTCAGGATGAGATTTCTTCATTACCCAGCTTATTAGTTAAATAATAAAGGAATTCTTCTAATAAATTAGTTACACTCTACTGATTGAGTAAATTTATTCTTTTTGCACAGTGATATTTGCATTGTACATTAAATTACTAAAGTTAGAGCAATCAAGGAAAATTATGGCAAACAGCATTCTTCTTCTATGTGCCCTGTCTTTTCAGGATGTAGGCGCTCATGGCTTTCCACATCTCCCTATTCCTGGTGGCTCTCAGCAATCTTTCTCCTGTTACACCATGCAACTCTCATTCCATCATCCACCTGATTAGGTCCTTCACATATGTTATCCGCTGCTTTCCCCTGTCTCTTTTTTTCCCCTTGATCTGGCCTGTTAGTATCAGGTTCTCCAAGCCCTCTTTTCTCATTGCATGTCCCAGGAACTTCAGCTGTCTCTTCCTGATGCTCAGTATTAATTTCCTTTTACTTTCCATCATTTTTAAAACCGCATCATTGCTCACATGCTCGATCCATGATATTCACAGCATCCTTCTGTAGAACCACATTTTAGTTGTTTTTACCAATCTGTAATTTAATTTTAACCCCTTAGTCATGGATGACAGATACATATACATGTGGTGAAAAAGGATAAAACTAAGTCTTTAGAAAAGAATTCAGCTTACTTATCTGTTGAAAAATAAAATCTGAAGATTGGGTCAACTTGAGTAGGCCTCAAAATATGTTAATTGTTAGTGCTTTCCTACCAGTATCCACTAATCACAATTTTTTATCGAAATAAGAAAGGTATTTCTTGTCCTAAATAAAAGGACTCAACTTTAGACCAAGGGAAAATGTTCACAAAAATTGTCTTTTGAAGTACCATTTGTATTATGGCATGGTTTGGTACAATGGGTAGAACTATGTTTTAAGTAAGTAGTTACTCAAATCCAGATCTACCTTTTACAATTTCCCCTCTGACATTCAATGGCAAGGTAAGGTAAGCTTCAGTGCAAGAATGTAAGAACCTGCTTTGGCATTCAATGACTCACTAGGAGTTAATATGCCATTAAATAAAACAACCATATCAATGAAAGAGGTGCTTTTTTTTCAAGCTTGACAGCACATAGCTGGCAGAAGAGAAATCTCAATTTCAGAATTTTTTCTCAACTAGTTTACCCTGCAACAGCTACAGAGAGCATTCTACTCTTTTATTTTACTCATAGCTAAAAAGAGAAATAGATTCAAGGGAATTTGTGTAAAGTGAACATTAAGTGGAATTTGAATGAACATTATCTGATTATGCCAAAAGCCCAACCATTACAACATTACCATTTTACAGTAAACAATATATATAACTAGCAGTATAGCCTGGCATTGCTCGGGTTTAATGAAAGCTTTAAAACTAATCCATGGTCCTGGAACTCAGACTAAAGAATATTTGTGTGAAGTTTAGTGAGAATTGAATAAAAATTGTAAATTTGTATAAAGGACATACAGACAGATAAACAGACACACACACAAACATCTTGCCTTATATATATATATAATTATTGATTTTCTGCACTATTATAAGAACTGCAACCTTGAAACTTCTGAATATCATTTCTTATGTCTTTGTCCATGAGTGTATCAAATTTGATTAAAATCGAACCACTTCTTCTATAACCCGATTTTTTTCGATTATCAATTTTTGATATTTATCGGGGTACCCTGACACAAAACCTAGCTAAGGACACTCACAGACGCTTATAGTACAACTGTCTAAATTTTCAAGAAAATTGGTTCAGCCATTTTGGAGTCTATAGGTAATGGACACACATACACACACAAAGTTCCTTTTATAAATAAGTTTAGATATTAATTTCTTTTTATTTTGTTCTTTTTTTTAATAGCTTTATGCCATGCAAAGCAGTACCACCACTGGTGCACAGGGGGCTACATATGAAAAGAGGGAAAGTTTAAGCAGAGGAAAAGTGAAGAGAAAGATGAACCAGTTACTGGGGGTGTCAGAAAAAGGGCAAGAGAAGGATGGGAATACCAGTGTGAAGACAATTGTGAGGGTAGAGTGAAAAACAAAAAGAACAAGATACACAAGGTGATGGGGAAAGGACAAGAGTAGGACTTAAGTAAAGTGGACAAGAGATGGGAATTGGTGTTGCATTTAAATTCTTGGAGATTATAGCTGTTATAATAATAATAAGAGCATACTGCAACTCAATAGCTATAAAGTTTTGGTATTAAAAGCACCATCATCAAGCAGTTTTAACACTGCAACTTTATAGCTATTGAGTTGCAGTATGCCATTATTATTATTATAACCATATATTTATGCTCTACTTTTGTACTGAGCACTTTTTATAGTAAATACCTAACTGTGGAGTGTACTTCAATTAGTAACCGTAACTTATATATATATATATATATATATATATATATTGGGCGTGTATAATGATAATATACATGCTAAAAAGTTTGCCTTCTTCTACTGAGCACCCGTAGCTCAGAGGTAGAATCACCAACTGATGCCAGTTCGGTCAGGTTTCAATCCTGGGTTAAAAGCAATCAAAGCCTAATTGTACTGATGAGCTGTGATACAGCGAAACAGATCTGTCTGTGGATGACATATATATATATATATATATATACTGGCAGTATAGCCCAGCATTGCTCGGTGCAATAAAAGGTTTAAAAGTAATCCTTGGTCTTGAGCCTAGACTCAAGGGACGTTGACATGAAAGACTAAAAAGCAATAATTGTTTCCAGTTAACGCGAAACCGTAAACTGAAAGAAAAATGAATGGATGTAAGTCAAATTTTGATTTCCTGGTATCGATATCAAATAAGTTTTTTTCGTCGTAAACTGAATTTTGAAGGCTAAATAATTCCTCTGAGTAAATGGTATCATGGCTGAAACTAAGAATTACAATTACACCTACTTAGAGCCAAAACTGAAGCAAAAACTGAAGTAAAAGGGCTGAAAAAATACAGACATACAGGCAGATAAACAGACACACACACAGGCAGATAAACAGACACACACACAGGCAGATAAACAGACACACACACAGGCAGATAAACAGACACACACACAGGCAGATAAACAGACACACACACAAACATCTTGTCTTTTATATAATCGGTTTTCTGCACTATTGTAAGAACTGCAACCTTGAAACTTCTGAATATCATTTCTTATGTCTTTGAGTGTATCAAATTTGATTAAAATCGGACCACTCCTTCTATAACTCGATTTTTTCGATTATTGATTTTCAATATTTATTGGGGGTACCTTGGCATAAAACCTAGCTAAGAACACTTGCAGATGCTTATAGTACAACTGTGTAAATTTTTAAGAAAATCGGTTCAGCCGTTTTGGAGTCTATAGGTAATGAATATACACACACACACAGGCACACACAAAGTTCCATTTATAAATAAGTTTAGATATATATATATATATATATATATATATATAAAATTAAAAAAGGATTAATTCAATGATGTTGGATGATCATTTCGATATGAAAATCCCCATGGGGGATTACTCATCACCTCAGCAACAGAAAAATCCTTTCAGAAACTGGAGAAAAATAAATATATATATATATATATATATATATATATATGTGTGTGTGTGTGTGTGTGTGTGTGTGTGTGTGTGACACTGTAATATAGAGTACTGTGCTTCCTTTAACAGTACTCAGATCATAGCCTAACCTAACCAGCGCAGTATCAGAATACTTGGTTGAGATCAAATGGGGAATTTATTTGATAGAGCATCAAAATAACCAAAGCAGAATCAAAGAACTTTGTTCCTCATCATAGGCTCTTCCCTTATGCTATAGGGAACCATTTATTTGGATTTATTGGAAAATCATTTCTAAGAACAAACTTAGCAAAATCTTAAATGTTTCTAAGGTGCTTTTTTTATTTAATTTCTAGTTCTAATTCATCTAAATATATTATTCACACTTGTCAGCAGGCGTAGATAGTATCGTAAATAGTAACTATTTAACCTGAATAAAAAAAAAAAAAAAAAAAAGATTTCAAGAAGAGACGACTGTGGAAATCATAATAAACATTAGTGATTTACTAATTATAGCTTAGATAAATTGTAAACATAAATTCTACTCCACCAACTTCTTTGCTCGCACTTCCTGCTTGTGGAATTCCCTTCCATTTACAGATACAATTTCCAAGAATTTAAATGTAAAGTCAATAGTCATCTATCTCACTAACCACATGCTCCTTTCTCCATCCACTCCACTCTCATTGATATTCTCATCCTTCTCTTATCCACTTCCTGACACCCCCATAACCTGTCACTCTTTTTCATAACAGTACAATGCCTTGCTTGGGGCGATATGATTATAAAAAAAAAAACAAATGAGATACAAGGTTCAAAGTATGAAGCACCCAGTGAGGATTGAATTCACTACACTGTCATAATTAATATTCTGATACAAGCTTGCTATACAGTACATTATGGTGGAGTGATAACATTAATTGCAAATAAATATACAAAGCTAAATTCTGTTGAAAGCGGAAGAAAATGAAAGCAAAGACATTCGTTCTTGAGAAAAAATCCAGAATCTATTTTATAAATTTTTAAGTTTACCATTCAGCCATGCATTGAATGTCGTTGCCATATCTGGTCTGGTGCTTCTGCTGTGTCTTTAAAGATTCTTAGTACAATGCAAGGAATCTGCAATATTTTTGGTCCTGACCTGGCATTTTAACTTCACTTTAATACTGCTGTGACTCCCATTCCTTTTTTATAAATGTTTTAATTTAATTGTCCTGATGAGCTTTCCGCTTTGGTACCTAGACTATAAATTTAAGCACAGCACCATATATCGATGGCAAGTTTTCAATACTATGTATTTTATATATATATACACACACACACACACACACACACTAATGGCCATAATTATTAGGCCGCCCCAATTAAAAAAAAAAAAATGATGTATTTCATACTATTTTAGTATTTATTGTCAAGTGGATTATTCTAAAGGAAAATAGAATGGTTCTTTTGTTAATACTGCACAATAACATGTGCATCAAATGAACTGTTCTGGTGTCCAGTTTTTGTGCTCTCTTCCCTATGCTAGACTCCTCATCTTATTGGCTGGCCAAAATAAAGGCTTCCTGACTACCTTGTAAAATTTTGCAAAGTAATAATAACAAAAGAACCATTCTATTTTCATTTAGAATTATCCACTTGGCAATAAATACTAAAATAGTATGAAATACATTATTATTATTATTATTATTTATTGTTTTTTTTTTTTAACTGGGGTAGCCTAATAATTATGGCCTGTAGTGTGTGTGTGTGTGTGTGTGTGTGTATATATATATTTTGGTGGCAAGTTTTCACCATTTATATAGTTGTAATGGCTAGATACAACTGTAAATTTTATGCTAAGTTTCTTTTCTCACACTTGTCACTTGTGAAACTCTTTTCGAATCTTGCTTTCCAGATAACTTTGATTTTCAAAAATTTAAATGCAATGTCAATCATTATCTTGTCTTCTTAATTCCTGTTCTTTTATTGATCTTTCTCCTTGATAATGATTTTTTTTTCCTCATATTATCCCACACTCACTTTGCTTAGGGTGAAATGATTTTTTTTTATTCTAAAACACTAGCAACAAGAGTAGCAGAAAGAAAGGTTGATATTATAAAGAAAAGAAGCTAAATTAATTTGATAGACGTTGACTGGTGAAAGTGGGAGGAGAGATTACTTTAATAATCAGAGAAGATGGTGTCTGTGGAGGAATAAAGAGAGGAAAGACAGAATTTGCCTGAGGAGAGAGTTGATTTTGGGGGGTGGAGATGAATTGGATTGGTTAGAAAATAGAGAAGTAATGCTTGTTTTGTAAGAAAAAGAGGGATGGCAATGAAGAAAACAAAAAGAAATAATTTTCAAATAACCAGTTTATCAAATGAATTTTCTTGCTAAATTTGAGAAATCAACAACCTGTTTCCTGGAGGCAATCTAAATCCTTATCAGCCACTGCTATGTTTCAGCTTCAACCACATTTCTAAAGGATCTCATGCTTGTAAACTATGTTGAGGAAAGCAAAAAGAAAGGATTAACTATTAACTTTAAGAAGAGTGCATGATGTTAGCAAAAAGGGCTCAACGAACTACAAATTACACATCAGGAACATAAAAAAAAAATCAAGCAGGTGCCAAAAATTTAGCTATTGAGGCAGTAAAGTAATGAATGATTGAAAATGTGTCACAAATCTGAAGTCATGTTAGTGAAATATGACTTTCAAAAACTGAGCAAGGTATTAAGAGATTAGAAAATATGCTTAGAAACAAGGAAAAAGTAAGCAATCACGGCTCTCCCCAATTTAATTTCCATCTTTTTCTTTTTGCTGTCTCCTAATCACTGATCTGCCAACCATTTACACAAGCTTATTTACGGTTTTCTTTTTGCCTTCTATATCTCCTATTTCGATTTAAAATGTAAGTGTGCTTTGCTTTCATTTTCTCTAAAATGTTATTACTCACATGTTTAGTTTACAATATTTTCAGTATCTCTCTGTAGAACCCAATTTCTGTTGCCTCAAGTCTTTTCTTCATTTGTGATGATATTGTACAACATTCACTGCCACATATCAGCATTGCATAAAAACTAAGTATACTTTTCTTGGATTTTAACAAGTAACATATTCATTTGGTGAGAATTATGAACTCAAACCAGGGAGAAAGATTTAAGAAATCAAGATTTTTCTTGTAAAATTTATATCTACATAATGCGAAGATCAATGTGGTAAAAATGATTCTGTCAAAGAGCAAAGAAAGTAGTGATTTCATCTTAAGGATTGGTCGATTGAAAGAATATGAATCATACAGTTTTATATATTTGATGGTTCATTTGTTGTGGATTTGAATTGACCCACAACAAAGAAATATTACATTTAAAAATATAAAATATTTTTCTTTTTCTGTTTTTACAACTAAATTTTTCTCATTTTTTATGAGTGTTAACAAACAACTACAAATGAGTAATTTTAAGCTGGAAGGAAATATATTTTTTGCATGTATGTGTGAATAATAGAGGCAGCGGAGAAAGTGTTTTGTAGCTCGGTGAGGGAGAGTCGTGAATGAATGAACAAGGGAATCCCTTTGAAGCCACCATAGGGAACTAATGTCTCATGTATCAATTTCTATCGCTTTACTGGTCTGGAAACTTTGCTCATATACTCTCCAAAGGGATCACAAAGCATGTGTTTTGTTGTTGGCATGAACGCGACCCATTAGTTAAAAAATGTTAAATACTTATTTTCAAAGGATTAATTTATTAACTGAAGGATGCATGAATTCGGAAACCATTTTTTGTCATTTGGTTTTTGTCTTGGCATTTATTTCTGTCTTTGCTCCACTCATTTTGTTTTATTATCTTTTATTTCTTAAATTTGAGGATTAGTTTGCTTTTTAATTAGCATTTAATCTTCTTGCTTCTATTTACTAGAATATTCAGGTAGACTTTTTAACATCATATAATCAGAAGACTTTGATGATATTTGAACTTACTTATCCTTATCTGTTTGGCATAGATTATATCTTCCCAGTTTAGTCCTAGAAAACAAGTCAACAAGCAAAGTTAAAATCTAATAATCATATTCTTTATCATCTGATAAAAGATAAACTACTCAAAATGAATAATGGAAATGCTGTGTCTAAGAAATTTAAACAATACTATTATATCCTCTACTACTACAAGATTATCAACAATGTAGCAAAATCAGATGAGAAAGGATATACTTAGATTTGAATTAGTTGGTGTCCATAGCTAAACTGGCTAATGTATCATCTATGTCATGTTTTCAAGAATATGGAATAGAAATTGAAATCTTGTCAAAGACAACATTTATTTTTGATCCAATCTTATATAATAACTGAATGTAAAAAAAATGAAATTAACTTAAGCAATATAATAAAAACTAACAATAACAAAATGAAAGAAACTATCAAAAAATTATGTTTCATCTACGAAATTCAGGTAAGTTACTTTTGTAATTTTTGTCTTCCATGATATTTGAATTGATTTTTCTTGGTTGGCTTGTTTCGGAACAATGAGAGTATAAATCAATAATTTACTTGAAGGACTGATAATGGACCAGCTTAAGCACTTGAAGGAGTAGGGTTTCCAGATTGGGTTACAAGTAGTGAATTATGCTACATTTGAATGCCTGATGCAACTAAATTATTAATGTATTTCTTATTATTAGTCCATGTTAACCCAGTTGATTCTCTCATCAACTTAAACCAGATACAGTACCTTCTCCAGAAAGCTACTGGCTATCTACCTATCCATCAAACATTTATGCCATCTGCTTGAGGGAAGAGATTTTGCCATATACACTGACCACTGATGGCTATGAATACTCAGACAAATACACATCTGGAGAAGTTAGACATTTAGACTACATCTTGCAATTGTCCAGACATACACCACATAGAAGATAATGATAACACAGAAGCAGATACACTCTCAAGAGCTGACATTAATGATGGCATACAGTGTCATGAACAAGCGCCAGACTCACCATTACAAGAAGTATGCATGATCACTTCACTGCAACAATTTTCAGCCCCCTTCAGTAACAAGTCTCTTCTGTGATGTCACATGAAATGCCTTCAGACCTTATATTCCTCTCACACTCACACTCACAAAATGGTCTTTGAACATTTACGTCATTTGTTGCACCCCAGCAAACAAGACATGGTCAAGCTCATTAAGGAATGTTTTATCTGTTTCAACTTAAACTTAATCACTGGCATCTGTGAGTGGGTTACCATGTGCCTGGAATACCAAAAGTGTAAATTACATTACCACACAAAATTGTCTATTGGCACCTTTACCTATCCTCATTTTACACACATACACACTAATATTATCAAACCTCTAGCAATGTGTCAGGGTTACCAGTACCTGCTGGCCCTCATCAATTGATTTTCCAATGAACAGCTGCCTAACCAATCAAAGAAATTACAGCCAATAGTCTTCAAATCAAGTCTAAAAGACTAGATTGAAACATTTAGAACACCACAAGTAATTATGATCAACCATAAAGAAAAATTTCAGTCATCCTCATTTTGGGAATTTGATAATATTTTTTTTGGCTTTAAGTGACATGAAAATGATGACTTATCACTCCTGTGTAAATGGTCTGGTTGAAAGATTACTGAAACTCCTAAAAGCTTCTTTGGCTACAAGATCTGACACAGCTAAGTGGATTGAAGACCTACCATCTACTATCAGGAAAACAGCTAAGATTTAGGCTGTATACCTGCCAAATTTGCTTTTGGTTCACCTCCTATCCTTACCAGGTCAATATTTCTGTGATATATCAGATATGATTTCAACTCCAATGATCCCATTTATACAAGAACTATGCAACAAAAGAGTACATTTCTGAAATACACACTAACACAATACACCAGAAAAGATATTTACACACTTTAAAGCTTCAAAATTGCAAGTGTATTTTTATATGGATTGATGCAGTTAAACACCCTAATGCACTCAGCTAACAAGGGCCCATCAAAATTATCAGCCAAAGCTGATAAATACATAACAGTCAAGCATGGTAAAATTACAGACACCATTGTCATGGACAGGACCAAGCCAGCATTTCTGAAAAAGACATCATGAACATAAATTCAGCTTCAGACCCACATGCACTTCTCCAGTGACCAAGAAACTATCCTAAGAACACACACCTCTCATATATCAAGATTCTTAGGAAAATGACTTTCCTTCCTCATTTTGTCTTATCAGGAAGGAAAATCATTTTTCTAAGAATCTTGATACATACATATATTATTGATACAATTGTTATGTTAAGTGTAACAAAAGAAAAAATAAAGGATTGACCAAAACTCAGAGTTAAAAATCTCAAACAAATATTTAATTTACAATAAACACAAAAAGATATAAATACAAAATTTGCAATTTTTTGCATTCAAAACAGAAAACAGAGTTTACTACTGGCAGAGTGACAGGTAAGTGCTATGAAGGGGAAGGAAGGTGTCAAATATCTTTACCGAGTTAAGATAGCAAAGAAGTTTAAGTGCTAAATCCTCAAATGTGTATATGTGTATAATTATTAGTTTAGTCAATGAAAGAGTCAAAAATATCTATTTACCCTTTTAGTTCCATGACGTTCTCTTTCAGGTCTTAGTTGGTCGGCAACGTTTCTTAGAGTTTATTTCGGCTGGATACACAGATCCACGAATCAGGCCGGAATTGATAATGTCAGCAAATCCTGTTAATAACTAACTACTCTCTTCTCAAAACCTATTTTTATAGGGGCTAACACCTAATTTGCATATTCTAGAATCCTTTAGAATTCTCTAGATTTTACTGGAACATTCTACAATCTTTCAAACGTTCTATTTCTAATTTCCTTATTTTTATAACTACTTAATGAATTAAAACATTTTTGTAAGTAGGACTCAATAGAATCCCTTACTACAACTTTTTAGACATTATTATTATTTTTATATATAAATGCATCCTCATACCACAATCAATTATCTAGTGGGAGGGGCATCTCAGTGTAGTGTAATCATTAGCAAGCTTGTCTTGCTAGAACCTATTCCAAGTCAGTAGTGAGTTCAATCCTCACTGGGTACCTCATACTTTCGGCTTTGTGCCACATCTAAGCGGCGCTTAGAAAATCATCAATTATCTAGTGGGAGAGCCTTTTTGTATCCTGTTGACACTCCAACATTTTTTTTTTAAAAACAAATGGAAGAAAAAGCTTATCCAGTGTTGTTGTAAAACTTATTCAGGATATAAAAAGGCTTCAAAATCAATGTGTAGTATCTGTTCCAGCAGCCAACAAACAACTCCAGCAAGACCACCATCATCTCCAGCTTGCCATCAGCTATTGCTCCCACCAGCTCCAGCAAGGCTTTGCTCTCCAGCCATTCTCTCTAGCAATATGCAATAAACTGTCCTTTTTAGGAGAACACTCTCCAGTGACCAAAAAAAAAAAAAAAACTGTCCTTCTCAAGACAATGCAATTCTCACCCACTACATAAGATTGCAGAGTTATCTTTTGCCTTGTGCACTTAAGTCTTCATTTTGTGTATTGTCTTCTATTATTCAATATGGGAGAATATAATACCTGCAACACCTCTATGAATCTAATGGGTTATGGGTCTCATGACCATGATGTCAAATAGGGAATAATCGTCTTTTTGTTGTAAGAAAGAAAAAATGACTAAAAAGACCTGTTTCAGATCTACAGATAAAACAAAAAAATACTTATCTGCATAATGAAACAAAAAGGCAAAGTCTCAAATATTTTTATTTAAATCTCTTTCAAGTGTTTGCTATTTCCTCACTAAGATTAATTTCAATCCTGCTAAAACAAATTCCTCTATCCAGTTTCCATTGTTTGGAGAAACCAGTCACGTTTTTCCCCGTCAGAACAGATCCTTTTAGTACACAAATATGAAGACAGCTGCAAAAGTGAACAACAGATAAACACATCAATGCTCTTATCTTGTATAGTTAACCTCCTTATTTGTGTTGAGACTTAAAATGTCAACCCTGGAAATAAACTTTGTTAAATATCAACAGGATGAAAAGAGGAAATAAAAACAAAAGAGATGAGAATCATAACCAAATTAAATTAGTTAAGAATTAAGTCCAGATTTATGTTTAAAATCAATATTGACTTTTTTTTTTTTTTCAAAAATTTCTTTCAATGAAGTTTCAGATTAAAGGAAACTATAAGATATATAAAAGCAATAATGTCTAGTAGTAAAAATTTTAAAAAAATCCATCTATGCACAAACTGTTTTGATTGTTATCAGAGGAGTCTTGTGATACTGAATAGACTTTATACACTTGATGTCCAGCTATAGTCACTGGTATACACCAGTACACAGATTGATTCAGTACAAATCTTAGTTTTGTGTGTGTATATATAATTATAAGTACACCATAAATTCTAGAAGATTTTAGTGGAATTGTTTCCAAAACCAAGAGTAGAGTTTTATAAAATGTTAGCTATTTTCTGTTTGGTTGTAAATTTTAATTCTTGTTCATAGACTGAATTTATTTTTATAAAAACTGAAATGTTCAGGAATTATAAAAACTGAAATGTTCAGGAATTATAAAAACTGAAATGTTCAGGAATTATAAAAACTGAAATGTTAAGTTTTATTAAGATATCATTATTTAGCACAAAGTTAACAATTTATAGCTGCATCTTTTGTCTTAAAAAACCAGAATAGCTGTCATCGAGATTGCCAATTTAGAAAGTATGAAGTGTGCAATTTTCTCATAAGCATCCATGATAGCCTATTTAAGAGTGGAATATCGTATGCTGTCAATGTCTTTTCAACATTCCTTGAAGATTATCTATGGAATTGAGAAATAAAATAGATGCCTTCATTATAGATAAAAAATAATCATGGAGATAGAAAATAATTATCTTTCTGAAAGACAAACTTTTTTCTTTTTCTGCCTTTTATTGGTAGTTTTGGGATCAAAGTGAGTTCTGGCATCTCCTTGTATCTGAGTGCTGTCAAAGTTCTATTGACGATAACCGAAGAAAATCCACACCCAGTAAATCGACCAAAGACTAATTCCTCCACTGAGGTGCCATATTCTTTCAGAATGTGAATGATTATGACTCTTACAGCATATCACGTTGAATACACCGGTTCTCGTTCAATCACTGAAGTTAAGCAACGTGAGCCTGGTCAGTACTTAGATGGGTGACCGCTTAGGAATACCAGGTGCTGTAAGCGTTCAGTGACGGATGGTGTAGCGGGTGTTGGCTTGGAAAGAGAAATCGGTGAGCCGAGTTCGAATTCCAGTTGAGTACCCTGCATTCACTTAAGCACTGGTACCCTTGGGAAATGTATTAATCCATCACTTCCCTCCAGTTATGGGTTAAATAACAGGATGGGGCCTGGAGGCAACCCATCCAGTGTTGGTGTCACAATAAAAACACCCTTGGTAGCCCTGGCAAAGCATCAAGTATTCAGCTATTTAACAAGATTATGAATTTCACTATAAACTGTGCTAGGGTTCCAAATGTACAGGGAATACTGGAGGGGTGTAGTGAGTTCTATCTCGGCCAAGGCCGCAGGACGACAACGATCACCCTTCACAACTTCCTATCCTTTGTAACTTTAAGCAAATTGTTCCGTTATTATTCCTCCAAGTCCCACCATTCATTTATACAAGCTCATCAGGTAGGTTGGCCATGGCTCTCCACAACTTCCTATCGTTTGTAACTCTAAGCAATATTTGTCCCATTATTATTCCTTCAATCTCAGTTCTATCTACTTTCTGAAGCTTGTGAGGTTATTTTTTGTTTTTTCTCTCTGTCCCTTTTGCATTTGATATGATCTGTGAATATCAAAACCTACAAGTCCTCTTTTCTCAATATGTATCACAGAGCAAGCTTGTCAGCATCCATTTTGGTTTTTCTCGTCTTAACTGTAGATTTCAGAACCATCATAATTGAAGTGCTTTTCTTCTGTTCAAATCACATTCTAAAGATCAGGGTTCTCTTTGAGGTGACATCTCTGTCCACTGGTATCTGGATTCTTTGGGATAGTCATACAAATATGGTTCTGGCTTAGCTAGTAACTGTGTGAACTAAAATGTTATAAACACAAGATTCAATATATCTGGATTATTGCTTATCTACTATAGCTTTTATGATGCATTTACTAGACTGTAAATGTTAATTTTCTTTTATGCTTTTGCATAAGTCAGTATTCTTTATAAAGTTATAGATCACAGTGATTCAGATTTTTAAAAAAGTGGCTTTGCAGCATCAGATAAAATCTTGGAGTATCATGCAATTTTGCTTCCAGTAAGAATGTCTTTTTTTTTTTTTTTAAACTTCTGATACAAGCAAGGACATTATTGGCTTTTTCAGAGAATCTTTTGGGAAGCTTTTCAGTGTTAATAATTACAGAAAGATTAATTTTAATTAAAAAACTGAACTTGTCCGACTATTAATAAAACAATATGACCTATACTGAACAAGTGGCCATATCACATTGAAAAACTAAGCAATGTCAAGTGGTCAGTAGATGGGTGACTGCTCGGAAATATTAAGTGTTGTAAGTTTGGGCGTGTGGGTGGTGTAATGGATAAAGACTCAAAATTGGAAATTGGAGAGCTGAGTTCCAATTCCAGTCACGTTTGTTCTGTCATGCTCAAAATACACTTGGGAAAGGTATGAATACACTTCTCCTTCTCTTCCTTCTCCAAGCTAGGGTTTAATTAGTATGACTTGTAACAGTAAATCATTATCTCCAAAAGATTCTTAAAATTTAATTTTCTGTCTTGAAATAACCTGCAAATAGTTGATAAGCTATGAAAAAAAAGAAAAATCAGTTGATCATATTGAACAAGTTCAATTTGGAATGATATCCATATATATCTGCAGTTCACTTGTATTTTATAATCTTCTTAGCCTAAAACCTTATTCAATAAAAAATTATAATTTTCAAAATGTATATATTTCTAAGAATTCTTTTGTGGGGAAGCTTATAAATTTTTTAACTTTTTTAAAACTTTTTGATGTAGTATCTCTCTTGCAATGACACAGAATTGCAAAATGTTTGCAGTGATGGTAAAGAGATTGCTCTTTTAGTCAAGGTTTAATGAGGAAGAAATATATAACTACAGTCTCACATGTGAAAATGTACCATTTTTTTACAGCATGGGTATGTAACTTCTCAAAGCAGGTTTTATTTTATTGCAAATTCCAACTCTTACACAATTTCAGGTCCGGTCACTTTATTTAGAAACTAAGACCTCTTACAGAAGGTAGCTGGAGAGACTGACAAAAAAGGGCTACAAATAAACTGCATGAAAATCGAATGTATGTTTATCAGCAAAAAGAGGATCCCAATATGCCAAATACAGGTCGGGGATACTAAAATCAAGCAGGTACAAAAATTTAAATACCTGGGAAGTGTTCTAACAGAAGGCGGAAAGTGCGACACTGAAATCCGAAGGAGAATTGGCATGGTGAAGGAAGCATTCCAGAAGTTGAGTAAAGTATTAAGAAACAGGACAATTTCGCTATAAACAAACCAGAGAGTACTTGATTGCTATGTGATATCAGTTTTTCAATATGGCAGTGAATGTTGGACAATATCTTCAAAAATGAAGGAAAAACTTGAGGCAGCTGAAATGTGGTTCTACAGAAGGATGCTGCGGATATCATGGATCGAATTAGGTTTTGGAAATGAAAAGGAAATTAATACTGAGCATCAGGAAGTGACAGCTGAAGTTCCTGGGACATGCAATGAGGAAAGAGGGCTTGGAGAGCCTGATACTAGCAGGCCAGATAGAGGGAAAAAGAGACAGAGGAAAGCAGCAGATAACATATTTGAAGTACCTAATCAGGTGGATGATGAAACAAGGGTTGCATGGTGTAACAGGAGAAAGCGTGCTAAGAGCCACCAGGGATAGGGAGACATGGAAAGCCATGATCGCCTACGTCCTGAAAGGACACAGTACATAAAAGAAGAAACTAATAGTAGTAATATCAGTAATAAGATGCTGATAAAAAGAATGTATACTTGCTTGCTTTTTATAGAAGTCTATCATTTTACCTGCTAATTGTTGAAAGGATACTTACCTGAAATGAAAGGAAAAATACATTATTAACCATAGAGAATACTTAATGTTTAAGAGGATAAAAATATAGTTACTCTCCCAGAGTATCATTAATCAAGTAGCCAAATATTCCTGCAAGAAGATCATCAGATGCAATCATTAGAATTTTTATCATTTAGAACAACTTTTTAAAATGAAAAATAATTCCTTATTCAAGTATAGATAGAATGTTTTGCTAATATTCCTCAAAGTCTACTTCAAGAATAAAAATAAGAACCTACAGATGTTTCACAATATTTGACAGTTTCAGATATTAACTGTAGAAATAAATATTTTACACTGATTTCTGAAGAGATAAAAATCTAAGTTCTTAAGTTGTTTTAATTTTATGCAGTCAGATTAAAATAAAGATCTCCCTGCTAAAGCTCTTGATTTGAAAATTACACAGTATCTTTTCTATCTGCCATGTTTCCTCAAGATGTAGGCAATCATGGCTCTCCACAACTTCCTGTCAATTGTACCTCTTAGTTATAAATTTTGTCTTTATTATTTCAACTAAACCCTGTTCCAATATCTACTTAAGATCACTAAGTATGTTATGCATGGTTTTTCTTGCCTTCAATCTGTCCTTCAAACGCTCTTTCCTCATTATGTACTTTAGAAAACTTAACTGTCTCTTCTTCTTCTCTGTTTCCTTTTTACTTCCATTTTCAGCTTACGGCCTATCACGTTGAATAACACCAGTTCTCGCTCAATCACCAAAGTTAAGCAACGTTGAGCCTGGTCAGTACTTAGATGGGTGACCACTTGGGAATACCATGTGCTGCAAGCGTTTAGTGATGGATGTGCATTGTGGTGCAGTGGATGTTGGTTCGGAAAGAGAAATCGGTGAGCCGAGTTTGAATTCCAGTTGAATACCCTGCATTCACTTAAGCACTGGTACCCTTGGGAAAGGTATTAATCCATCCCTTCCTTCCAGTTATGGGTTAAATAACAAGGGTAGGACTTGGAGACCCTGCCCTTAAAAAAACAAATTCCAATGAATCTTGATACTTGAAAAGAAAAAAGTATTACTAGACACAAAACTTATATAAAAAACAACAAATTGTTGAAAGAAAAAGGTATTACCAGCAATAAATAAATAAAATTTAGTTGGCAATAAATGACTCACCGAGGTTGATTTGCCATAAAAACAAAACAACCAAACCTTTTTACTTCCATTTTCTCTAAAACTGCATTGTTGCTCACATTGTCTGTGGCATGCTCAGGATCTTCCTGTAGAACCATATTTCTGTTAATTAGCCAATAGAAAACCATAATACCAAATTTGAGTTTTTATAATACTAGATCTCATAGTAAGAAATTAATGGGTTAATTACTAAATTTAGTTTAATTCAACACAAGGTCAAGTATAAAGCACAATATAGTAAGGCCACCACTCCTCCTGAGAGTTCAAATAGAAAAATCTATTAATGATTAAGAATTCTCATCAGTGTTTTCAGTTGCAGTGGTGGATCATAAAAAAAAAACTTGACCACTCAAAGATTGAAAGTCAAGGAATCAACAGTGACAGAAAGTTGAATGGTTCCCCCCCCCCCACCATCAACAGATAAAAAAAATATTTTAAAAATGAACTTTTCTCTACCATTTTGAAGCAATTTTCACTGCTTCTGTATTTAAATAGAGATAAACTCCTGTTCGTAGTTCAAATGTACTTTTATATTACCGCTTGTTTTCTTTTGGTCCCTACCGTTCTCCCTCATGCATGTACACACACTCACATATATATATATATAGCGTGTACGCATCGCTCATTCAGTAAAATGAATTGGAGCACTCTAGCTATTGGGCGCGTAATACGATATGCACTAAAAAGACTGCCTTCTTCTACCAAACGCCCCATGGCCCAGGGGTGGAGTCGCCGACTGACGCCAATTCAGTCGGGTTTCGAGCCTGAGTTAAGGAGCAATCGGAGTCTAACCATACTGATGAGCTATGATACAGCGAAACAGATCTGTCTGTGGATGACAGTATATATATATATATATATATATATTCAACGTATCTTCATTCAAACTTGTTTCATTTCATATTATAGATATTATGTCTTTTTATAACAATCCTATCGTTTTCTAATTTGCTACTTGATGTTAAGTTGGAATTCATGGTTTTTCTCTTATAAAAAAAAACAAACAAACAAAAAACATTTCTCTTAATGAATTTCACCTGAGCATGAAGAAAGTGATTAGAGAACGAGAAAGGATTATTATAAAAATAAAGACATAATGTCTATATTATTAAATAAAACATTATTGAATATATAAGAGGAATTAGACATCACAAATGAATTTGTGAAAAATATAATAAGTAAACAGTGTAGAGTTTAATACTATAAATGAACCACTGCTTAGAACAGCTCAATAAATTGTTTAAGATTTCATCTGTTTTCATTTAAATTTATAGACATGTTGCCATTGTATTAAAATATATATATATGTATATATATATATATATATAATAATTTTATGATAACAGTACCAAAAGTTTACTATGTTTACATGAAATTTACTTGCTTAGACTTACAAACTGAAAATAATGAAATTCATTTAAATGAACATCAAATTAAACAGACATCTGCAAAAAGAGGAAAAACACATTAACCAAAAACTAAGTTGTACACAAAGTTTGGGTGTGATTTTTGTTAGAAGCATTAATCCTAATAAGAGCACACCAAAATATAAATATGATATACAGTAAAAGTCCTTACATCCGAACTTGGCTTACGGCCTATCACGTTGAATACACCGGTTCTCGCTCGATCACCGAAGTTAAGCAACATGAGCCTGGTCAGTACTTAGATGGGTGACTGCTTGTGAATACCAGGTGCTGTAAGTGTTTAATGATGGATGTGCGTTGTGGTGCAGTGGATATCGGCTCGGAAAGAGAAATCGGTGAGACAAGTTTGAATTCCAGTTGAATACCCTGCATTCACTTAAGCACTGGTACCCTTGGGAAAGGTATTAATTCATCCCTTCCCTCCAGTTATGGGTTAAATAACAAGGGTAGGACTTGGGGACCTTGCACTTTAAAAACAAATCCCAATGAATCTTGATACTCAAAAAGAAAAAAGTATTACTAGACACAAAACTTATATAAAAAAAAAACAATTGTTGAAAGAAAAAGGTATTACCAGCAATAAATAAATAAAATTTAGTTGGCATTAAATGACCCGCTGAAGTTGATATGCCATAAAAACAAAACAAACAACCAACACCCGAACTTCTCAGTGTTGCTATTCAGATGTTGTAGGAATATACTACATTCTAATATTTTTTTTTTTTTGCAGAGAATTGTTAGTAACTGGAAATTTGTCATCCCATAATGTTTCATACAGAAGAAATTCTTTCAGGTTTACATTAAAAATTATTGAAAACCTGGACAATTCATTAAATTTGTAAATTAACAAAGAAAGGACAGCAGAATCTGAATGAAATGCTAAAACCTGTGCTTGAAGATGATCCACTGAATAATCTCCCTTTGGATGGTTTAAAAGAATGGATAAATGAAGAAGAATTCAACAATAGAAACATTTCAAAATGATTCAGTGTGTCAAAAAATAGAGGAAGAATCAAATTCTTCAGATAATGGTGAAAATATGAAGGATGATGAAGAAGTCTTGAACTCAATACAGAAAGCTATTGATGAGGTCATCAAATTCATGGAGAAAAAGTTCTTGTCCAGTAATACAGAATGGACAAATGAACATAATTTGCAGAAATACCTTACTTCAGAGAAACAAGAAAAGAAATTAGAAAGGCAATTTCAAATAAAACATTATTGAGCATTAAACATGGCAATTTAATATTTACTTTACTGAGACACACAATTTTTCATACATTGCAATAAATTCTTGTGTCTTGTTATATTATACATGACACATTATATTCAAACTACTCTGATGTTCGGATATGAGGACTTCTACTGTATTTGATAATAGCATTGTTTCAGAAAATGGCAGTTTGATAATTATTTTATTCATGTATTACTGTTGAGCCATCACCCAACATCAGATTTCTTTGTAGATGTTAAATTCAGAACTTTAATGTAGGTTTCTTTTGCAGTAATTCCTTTACTGCAGTTCACCCGCTAAGTTATTTTGATTTTAGACAAAGATATTTCTCCAGACTGCACCTGGGTAAACTGCAACTCTGTTAATAGCTGCTTAAATGTTCACATTACTAAATTAGTGAACACAAAGATTCAGCTGATGAACTTTATATACAAACACTATTCTTTGATATAATTGTTCATCAGTGTCAAATTATAAAATGTTTCAATTCTAACCTGCACTTACAACAATTTTTTCTCTGGGAATGCCATTAGGTGCCTATTAATTCTCTAAATTTATCCTAATTATTGATCATGTGTGAAAAGAAAACAAGTGTGTAGTCCAAATTAATTGCATGCTGTCTCTCTCATACATATATTCATTGAACGCTATTCTAATCATGAAAACTAGAATAAATTTTATAAGAGATAAAAAAAAATTATTCTGAGCATTTAGAAAAATGTATATTAAGACATAATATATACAAATATATTTAAATGGCAGGAAGAGCAAGGGAAAAAAATCTCTTGTCATTAAGTGGTAAAAGATAGACTAAACTATCGCCCGGTTCACACTCCACCCACGTCTATTGAACAGGTGAAGAGGCTCATCCCTTGTTCCCTGTTTAGGATGTGGTTTCCGGCTTTCTCTTTTCCAATCTTTTCACTCTTACGTAGCCCCCTGCACATCAGTGGCATTACCACCTTGCTCGGGGTGATATGATGAGAAAAAAATATGTTCTGAATAAGGAAAAAAATTATAACTATAAAATATTTTTGATTGCTTGAGTGTCTACTATTCAATCAAGAAAATATCAGATTGCACAATTATCTGGTGATCAAGCAAAAAAATTGTTAAAGCTTGGTTGAGAATTTTTCCTCCATCTGCAATTTTCACCAAGTGCTACATGTACAAGTTACTGGACGTTACAAAAAAAAATTCAATTCTCAGGAAGATTGCAAAAGGCATCTACAGCAAAACTTTGCCAAGAAAGATAAAAAAGTTCTAGGAAGAGCAAGAAATTAAAAAGTTTCCTAAAAGATGGCAGCAAATGGGAAATATATTGTTCAATAACATCAATAACCAAGAGTAAATTGAATAAACCTTTTGCAATATTCAACTATCTGAACAAGTTTGGTAATGGTATTACTAAGCCATGAATTGTCAACCTCGTATTTCCACTTTTTTAAAAGAAATTTTCCAATGTTTATTTCTTTTCTTTTACTGACATTTAACGACAGTAAAAATCTAAATTTGAGTAGTAGGAATTTAAGGAGAATCAAGGTAGATTCTATCAGCTGGAAAGCAATTTGCTTACAATTTGGAAAATAGATTGATAAAAAAAAATACCTTTAAATCATGCTAACTTGTAAGCAACCTATTGAGTTTTAAAATCAATCTATTGATATTTGTTTATCTACCCTGATTGTAAGCCTTCAATAATTGACTCATTGACAAAAATCATTCTTCACTATTGAATGTGTTTCCATTTTAGTTATTTTTTTAAACATAATCATGATAAATCATTCAACTTTTCTATCATTCACAGTATTCACTGTAAGAAATTCAATTAAATGCCAAGAACAAAAAAAATTTTCTTGTACAGCATTGGCCATAAGCAAATAATTTGTTTCTGTTTTCACTTGTTAATAGCAAAACTACAAATACTTATGTAAGATATCAAGTATGTGATCACCGAGAAATCAGTCAGTCAGTTAAGTGCCATACGTGATACACGCTTTGGGCGATCATGTCTCAAAAGAGACATGACTGATTGGGCAGAAAATTATCCCGCAGTAGGTTGCCATTGCTTTCTGCAGTAGACAGGTTGCCAGCCAAGGCTATAAAACCCAATCTGTCCTATTATTTAACCCATAACTGGAGGGAGGAGACGGGTACCCTTTCCCAAGGGTATTTGTGTGTAAGTGAATGCAAGGAATTCAACTGGAATTTGAACTCGGCACCCCAATTTGTCATTCCAAGTCCATATCCACTGCACCACAACGCACATCCTAAAAGAATAAACAAATCGATAGCGGGGCATAGTTTCGATCTATGGACCCCTGGGTAACGGGCCTAGCATGCTTCCACCGTGCCACTATCGTTGGTTAATTCAGTTTAAATGAAAACAAAAAAATTACAAGAATGAAAAAAGTTAAACCTTATTTTTTCTAGTCATCTCATCAAAATAAAGCAGTATCAGTACCTTTTTTAAAAAAAATTATAATTCTGATAATAAATCAGCTTTAGTAGCAACATCAAATGACAGCTTCCTTGGGACCAGCCTGGACAATTGCTCTGCAGTGTTGAAATCTATCGTTTTTGTTTTACACAGTGTCTGCATCCATGTTTAATCTACCTAAAGCTGTACAAAGACAATGAGTATTGGATTCTTTTTCTTAGACTGGCTGTGAGCTATAACTGGAAAGTTTAGTTTGCCTAGCTGTTTAACCCATAGATGAAGTAGGGTGGAAAAAGAAATGGATTCCTGTAATTTCCAAAGGTATTTGCACAAAACTGAATGTAATTAACTTAACTGGAATTCCAATTCAGCTTGCCAATTTCTTAAGATAAATTCAGCCATTTCCTTATAAGGAAATGTTTAGCATTCATTGACCAAGTAGCCAGTATTGCTATCAGTTGAAAGTTATAAAATAACTCTCTTAAATCAATTTTTCAGGAAAATTAGGTTTTTTCAAGTCTAGTAGTTGTTATTGCTCTTTGTAGAGGTTTCCTTCCTAACTTTTAGTTTTAAGTAGTGTGGACTGTCAACATCTTTATTATGCTATTTTCTTTTAGGCTTATGTGTGGTATCCATTTTAGTTGTTAAAATCCTCAAGTGATGTGGTTTCCATTATTTGGTACGGTTCTTTCGTATGATTCTGTAGCACCTGTCCATGAAGACGATTCTTGCTAAGACCTACATGCCTCACTTGCTCAAAGCCATTTTTAACCATCACTTTGAGAAAGTGGTTATATACAGCTGACAGTTTAGATATTTCTGAATGATTTTGGCACTATACATGGCAACCAAATGAAAGTCTCAATCTGATGGGACTATTTAAGTACATGACTAGTTTTCCATTTAATGTTATGGTTTTGCAGTAATTTGTGATGTTGGGTGAAACTATTTCTAGTGCATCTAATTCTATATTCAGTTTTCTTATGTCCTATAATCATTTTGCTATAACTGATTGATATGCTGAGGTAATCTGAAGTGTTTAGGATTTACTAATTCCTGAATTTTTATGATGGTAGGTGCCATAACTGCTTTCATTCCAATTAGATCCCACCCTTTTATAGTGAAAACAATCAAGTGTAAATGCAACTTCTACTCCAGCAGCTTCTTTTCCTACACTTTTAATTTGATTAAAATCGGACCACTTCTTTCAATAACCTGATTTTTTCGATTATCGATTTTCTATATTTATTGGGGGGTATCTCGACACAAAACCTAGCTAAGAACACTCCTAAACGCTTATAGTACAACTTTGGTTGAGCCATTTCAGAGTCTATAGGTAATGGACACACATACAAAGTTTTATTTATAAATATCAGTATATAAGTTTTATTTT
>JBBBDQ010000408.1:3892500-4125000 GCA_037127315.1 Ascarosepion bandense
ATACAAGCATATATATATATATATATATATATATATTATACAAGCATATATATATATATATATATATATATTATACAAGCATATATATATATATATATATATATTATACAAGCATATATATATATATATATATATTATACAAGCATATATATATATATATTATACAAGCATATATATATATATATTATACAAGCATATATATATATATATTATACAAGCATATATATATATATATTATACAAGCATATATATATATATATATATATTATACAAGCATATATATATATATATATATATTATACAAGCATATATATATATATATATATTATACAAGCATATATATATATATATATATTATACAAGCATATATATATATATATATATATTATACAAGCATATATATATATATATATATTATATATATATATATATATATATATATATATATTATACAAGCATATATATATATATATATATATATTATACAAGCATATATATATATATATATATATTATTACATATATATATATATATATATATTATACAAGCATATATATATATATATATATTATACAAGATATATATATATATATATTATACAAGCATATATATATATATATATATATTATACAAATCTTTTTTTTTATATATTATACAAGCATATATATATATATATATATATTATACAAGCATATATATATATATATATTATACAAGCATATATATATATATATATATTATACAAGCATATATATATATATATTATACAAGCATATATATATATATATATATATATATATATATATATATATACAAGCATATATATATATATATATATATATATATATATTATACAAGCATATATATATATATATATATATATATATATATTATACAAGCATATATATATATATATATATATTATACAAGCATATATATATATATATTATACAAGCATATATATATATATATTATACAAGCATATATATATATATATATATATATATATATATATTATACAAGCATATATATATATATATATTATACAAGCATATATATATATATATTATACAAGCATATATATATATATATTATACAAGCATATATATATATATTTATATATATATGGGAACTAATAAGCAAAAGTTAATTATTCTCATGTCAAATATGTTAATCAAAGATATAAAAACTGATGAGGAAATATTTGGGAATAAAACTGAATAGAAGTGATTGAAGTAGCAAGAATAACGTTGCGGATATCTAATGGGTGTGGAGTGAATAAATATATTTTCCTCATAGTTTGCTCTGAAAAATAAATATAAAATAAATTCAAAAACATTTTTTGGAAACTCAGCTTCTATCTGCTCTTGTTGATAAAAGCAAAACAATAATCATTTCCTTAAATATAGTGACATCTTTAGCCTCATCAAAGTCAATGACTCTCAAACAAATGCAACTGAGTACCATCCAGACCTGTAATGGCACGGACAAACAACCAGTATCTAGAATACAGCCTCTACTTTCAATCTATCCTTGATTTTCCTCCTACCACTTCACCTGAATTTCTCGTTCCTCCCCAGACTGCTCAGAAATTGTCTAGGCTTTTTTCCTTCCCTTCCACTCTCTCATTTTTCCCCCCATGTTACATTCTTCCTCCTACTCTTGAAAAAGTTACCTAGCAACAGCTAACCTCTCCTGCTACTATCACAGCTAATGTCTTTTTCATCATCATCATTTTTGAACAGCTTTTGCATTCTACTCCATCTTATGAGGAACAGCTGCAACCATTATATTGATTTTTGGCTCAATGTGGAGACCTCACACATCACGACTGTCAAAGCTGTTTGGGTAGAAGCAAGCAAGCAAGCTTTCAAACAAATGAAAAAGAGTCTTTGTGAATATTTACATGCATACATAGACACTCTTGGAAAAACACATAAGAAACAAACAAATTCACTTACCATTTTTATATATATATATATATATATATATATATATATATGAAGTTTAGAGAAACCAGTTTTCTGTTGTCTCTAACCCTGTTTATTTCTGGGTTTTTTGTTTTTTTTTGTCTATCATAGTTTCATTTTGACTTTCTGTATTTTATTTTAAACAAACATAATCTATTAAACCTGATATTATTTTAGCTCTCTTAAGGTTGAGATTGAATTTTGATTTCTTTCTCTTTAATTTCTTTTAAATACTATCATGCACCCAAACTTTCTAGCCATACAGACATACATACAATTACATCTCAAATTTTTAAAGTAATTAATTTTTTTATTAATCTGACAGATTCAGGCTGGTAGTTGAAAATAGTTATATATACTGTTTAATAAATAAACAGTGTTTACTCAAATATGAGTATCCACTTAACATTTTAAAGTGAAATATATATATCTCATGACTAGGGGGTCTATTGTATTGAGTACTGTAAGAAGGTTTAAAAAACGAAATATATTTACATATATATATCTAAATTAGTTTTTTGTCATAATTATTTAGACCAGTATTCATCTGCTTTATTAAAAAGTGTTCAATACATTTATATTATAGAACTTTTGAATATTTTTCCTTTGGAAATGAGTTATTTTCCAATCTAGGTTTAAACTTTTCAATATCTTCAGGTTATTTTGGCTAAATATATATATATATATATATATATATATATATATATATTCCACAGATACATTTATTTTTGCAAATTTACATATAAATAAAAGCAGGAACAACAAACTAATCTTTTAGAGAGCAAAATGCAATTCTGTTTTATAAGTTTCAAAACATTTTTCTTGTCTTCATCCCATTATTTAGAGTAGTATTTGAATTTTGGTTGTTTTAAAGCATTATTGACCGATACATTACTGAAGGAAGCCAGCAACTCTGAGCCTTGTCAGAGTGTTTGTGTGTGTATAATTTATTTTTCCCAATTAGAATAATTCAGAGATCAAAGATATTAAATGGCTGTGTTGTCATAAAAAAAAAATTTCTTTGATACACGGATTGGGAACTTTTCTAATTGAGATGGAAGAAATTTGAGAGGAGAAAGAAAGAAACTGGATGAGATTCAAAGATTAATGTAAATTACACCTGAAGCCGTCTGGTGAACAAAATGGTTAAAACAAGTCAAGAAACACAATAGATGAGGACACAAGTCTGAAGAATTCATTAAATAATGATTATGCTTCATTTCGGAACTTAAAAGGCAAACTCGAAAGTGCATCAGCCAAAAAATTCCAAATGCAAACATCAAAAGCAAAGAATTCTCAAACAAAATCCAATATGTTAATTACTTTAGAAATCATATACTGAATAAAAAAGTTTCAAAACAGCCAAGTTCAAATATTCTCATTTCTTCTGAATTTAAATTTTTGATATTCCTGTTTTCACTATCATATTTTTAAAGATCTGCAAGATATTCCAAGATAAGCAAGCTAAAAAAAAAAAAAAAGGTCTCTAACAGCTATCAATATTTTGTCTGAAATTATGTAATGTCATATTCATATACCAAAATTCTCATCTTGTTTGTTTTATATTTTTATGTGAGCATAATTCTACAATTACTTTATCCTTGATCTTTTTTCAAGTCTCAAATTTTGAGTGGACACATTTATTTTGTGCACAGATAAATATTCTTATCTTCTGATACCAATGATATCTTACATTTTGCTAAGAATTCTTGACCTCAAAAAGAGTGAAAAATAGTCTTAGAAAGTATGAAATCAAGCATGGCAGAGCATATATTGAGAGATAAGGGATCATATCAACTTATTTTTAGAAAAAATGTTAATACAGCAGTATTATATTAGAAAATTAGTTTCAGTGCATAGTGTAATGAATATTGACTTGGAATGAGATATTGAAGGGCTGAGTTCAAATCCAGTTGAGTTTGTTACATTCATTTAGTTGCAAATACCTTTGAAAAAGATACAAATCCATCTTTTCTCCCTCTAACTATGGATTGGATAGCAGGACAAACTAGATTCCACAGCCTTGGTTGGCAACTAGTCTACTGCAGAAAAAATTGCAACAGACTACAGGAAAATGTTCTGTTTAGTTAGTCAAGGATTGAAAGAGACATGGTTGTGCAAGCATTTGTCATGTATGGCACCACTTAACTGAGTTTATTAAAACCTGCAACAAACACGGTGAATAATTTTTGGAATTTGTATATCAATTTATTTAAAACCAAAAAAATATTTTTTAGATTGCTAGAATTTTTTGAAGATTCCCAAAGGTTTTGCACATAAATGAATATAATAAACCCAACTGGAATTGGAACTTGGCTCTGATTTCTGCTTCCAAGCCATTATCCATAACACTACCTGCCTATCTAATCTTACAGCACCTGATATTCTCATGTTCTTTCAGAGATCTTACTGAATATAGCCATTAGCAAATATGGTGTGCTTAGTACATGTAATGGGTAAGCTGACTCTAAATTTGAATCTCATGAACTCTCATTAGAAAAGAGAAGATAACAGGATAAAGATTTCAAAATCTAGGTCCTTGATTGTCTTGTGAGTTATGGCTAAATGGATAGAAGCATTAATAAATCGGTTTTGTTCATTGAAAGTTCAGTGACTGGGCAAAAGGTACAACAGTAGATGATTGAAGAATGTTAACAATTAAAAGTTCAGAAATCTGTAGAAAGGTTGCCAAATATCAGGGAATAATATAAAATTCTAAACAAAATAAAGAGTTCTAGTCAAAATTCCCTGAAACCTATCAAATTGTGAAATGAAATTTATCCTGAAGATGCGCTCGTCTAGAGCGTCTCTCAATGCTCTATCCTTTGTTTGTAATTTTCATAAATGATCTTCCCGATGGCATCAGCTTTAACCTGGTATCTATGCTGATGAAATAAACATTTGCTCCTGTCTCAAGAGTCTGATCAGTTTGATAAGGTCAAAATGGCAGCTGATGTTCAAAATGACCTTCTGTCTGTGAACTTGGATAAAGGATGCTTGTTACTTTTAACACATCCAAAACAAGATTGTTCTTCATTAATCATCTTAGAGATGTCTCTTTCTTTAATCAGTATGGCTGATGCCGATCTCCAGGAGAGTAGCTCATTACATCTTCTTGGGCTAACATTTTCAGCTGATCAGTCAGTCAGTAAAGTGCCATACGTGAAACACACTTGGGCGATCATGTCTCGAAAGAGACATGACTAACTGGGCAGAAGATTATCCTGCAGTAGGTTGCCATTGCTTTCTGCAGTAGATTGGTTGCCAACCAAGGCTATAGAACCCAATCTGTCCTGTTATTTAACCCATAACTGGAAGGAAGAGATGGATTAATACCTTTCCCAAGAGTATTTGTGCATAAGTGAATGCAATGAATTCAAGTGGAATTTGAACTCGGCTTCCCGATTTTTTGTTCTGAGCCATTATCCACTGCACCACAACGCACATCCTTTCAGCTGATATGAAGTGGAAAAACTATAAATTCTATTCCAGCAGCTTCTTTTCTTGCATTTTTCACCTGAGGGAATTCACTTTCATTTACTTGCTTCTCTGATGGCTACAATCTCCAGGGGTTTAAATGTAAAGTCAATAGTCATCTCCTATCTCACTAAATTGCATCCTCTCTCTCACGCTCTTTTTTTCCATCCACTCCACTCATCAGTATTCTTCTCCTTCTCTTACCCTCTTCCTGACACCCACTGTAAGGTGTCACTCTTTCTCGTAATTTTCCTCCTATGTAGCCCCCTGTGCATCAGTGGCAGTAGACTGCCTTGCTTGGGGTGATATGATTAAGAAAAAAAAATACTATCTCAGTTGCTATGAAAGTTGGTGCACTGTGTTGTGCTAGGTCATTTTTTTTTTCTACCCAAATCAATCTTGCATGTCTATAAGTCTATCATTCACCCATGCTTAGAACATTGGAACATTGCTTCAGTCACTTTCCCATAGCCATAAATCTGTCTCTTTGTGCCTTTTCAAAAAATATTCTCATGATCTTGTTGCACACTTTCTTCTAATGAGTGCTGAGCCAGGGATCGAACCAGGGACCGTTGGATTTCAATCTAAAGCTCTCCCAGCTGGTTTCTTGCTACGCCTCTTCGTCTTCCTCCTCCACCTTTTCACTGTTTCTCTCTGCTTCAGCTTCTCACCAAGAAATTAACACCACTGACCCCCGGGTGGTGAATCGGTCAGGTTTTTATCTATGACACTCTACCCATAATCCATTTCCTCAGTCTATAAAAATTCCACTCGGGGGCCCCCTCTCTTTTTTCCTTTAGAATGGCCTGAAGGTGGATTATTAAGACAGCAGTGAGTATTTTTTTCTTTTCTATATGATGGCGGTGCTTCTTTCTTTGGATCCGATTACTGCCCTGCACGCCAGACACAAACGAACCCTCTTTTTTCCAGAGCCGCCGCTAGTCTCCCTTTCATGTTCACAGATCTTTGACATGGTACTTAGATAATTTTTTTAATTTAAGCACAATACTATACTGACATCGAGATCATAAATTTACAATTGAGTTAGCTAGATGTAACTAAATTCTATGCTAACAGTTTCTTCTCACACTTTTTGCCTTTGGAACTCTCTTCCAGCTCCATGCTTTCAAGCTAACTTTAATCGTCAAAAATTTCAATGCAATGTCAGTTACTATCTATTGTCCTCCTAATTACTAATAATCAAGAACAAAAAAAAGTGGCTTTGCTTTGCTTGCGGTGAACTCAAAAAAGCAAAAAATATGATAGACACATGAATGCTACAAGAAAAGTAAATTAAAGATTGAGTATATTTAGGAAGGACATTAGAATAATGTTGTGGAGTAGTTTTTGCACTGAAAGTTATAATCATGCTATGTAAGTTGCTAATCCACGTAACGCACCCAAAGTGTTAGGGACTTGGTAATCTTCCACTGTAAGCTGACTCCTCAGTATTCGGCTAACTGCTGACTAATATCAACTGTCTAGTAGTTTTACTGAACTCTAAAGAACTCTTATGAACTTCCCAAGAACTTCTTGAGTTAACTTCCTGTTAACTCAACTCTTATTAATATAGGAGGGAGAGTCCATTATCTGAAGAATAGGTGTGTTTCCCCATAACAAATAATCAAGACCCTATATTGACAGCAAACTACCTGCATTCAGATAGGAAATGTGTTCAGCAGATATATGAAAATAGAAAGGGGTGCAAGACTACGATGCGTCATTTCACCAGACTTATTTAATCTATATAGAGGGGCAATTTTGAGAGAATTCGACGTCCTACAAGGATTCATGATTAGTGGCCACAATCTTACCCACATAAAATATGAAGATAACACAATGTTGATAGCAGACACTGAAAGAAAATCACAGAAGCTACTGAGGAAATTGAGTTGAAAGAACTAAATATAAACTGCAACAGGGCAGAATGCATGGTTACTAGTAAAAGAATGAGACCAAGATGCAAAGTACAAGTTAGAAGTACCAAAATTAACCAAGCACAAAAATTTAAATACCTGGAAAGTGTTCAAACAAAGATGTAACACTGAAATCTGCAGACATATCAAAAGATGCCTTTCAAAAGCTAAGAGTATTAAGAGAGTGAAAAAATACATTGAGTCAATAGCTAAATTCACTGCTACGGAGGTTGGGTTACTGTGTCTGGCCAGGATGTTTTTCCCGCCTGAATCTATCCTGCATATATACAAATCAACCATTCGTCCGTGCATGGAGTACTGCTGCCATATATGGTCAGGCACCCCTGCTGTTCATCGCAGTGTTCTTGACAGGCTCCAAAGGAGAATAAGTAATGTGATAGGTACCAACTTGGCGGCTCGACTCCAGCCATTTCCCCACAGATGGATTGTGGCTTCTCTTTATCTGTTCTATAAATACTTTCATGGCTTCTGCTCCAACGAACTTCAGTCACTGTGCAACAGGTGTTTATTCGGGCAACCAGATTGGCAACTGGGTCCCACCCATTCACAATTAGATTAACCAAATGCAGACGACAATTGTACTCCTGCAGCTTCTTCTATCGCACTTCCCGCCTGTGGAACTCGCTTCCATATTCTTGCTTTCCTGATGGCTACAACCTCCAGGAATTTAAATGCAATGTCAATACCCATCTCTTAACCACTTGACTCTAGTTCTTTCACCACCCCATATATCCTTTCCTTTCTCTCCACCTTTGCAACTGTCATCACACCTGTATTCCCATCCTTCTCTTGCTCCTTTCTAACTGGTTCGTCATCCTCTTCACTCTCTTCTACTTAATCTTTTTACTCTTATGTAGCCCCCTGCACATCAGTGGCATTACCACCTTGGTCGGGGTGATACAATTAAAAAATATATGTATATAGTAAAAGATGCCTTCCAAAATCTGAGCAGAGTATTAAGAGAGAGAAAAACTTTGTTAGAAACAATGAAAAGACTACTGAACTGTTATGTGATATCTGTCCTTCTGTATGGCAGTGAATGCTGGACAATTTCCTCAAAGATGAACAGAAATGTGGTTCTACAGAAAGATGCTGAGGATACCATGGACCTAACATGTGAGCAACATGGTTTTAGAGAAAATGGAAACCAAAAAACTTTTACTTCAAGAAGAGTTGAAATTTATCGGGCACATAATGAGGAAGGAGGGCTTGGAAAATGATTACAATGTTTAAGTAATTTTAAAATAACATACTTCATTTTGGCAATGAAGCTACAAAGGGTCACTGAGTGAAGAAAGAATAAGAGAAAAAGAAAAACATTATCAAGGAGAGAGAACAATAAAGGAATCGGACCTAAGATGACAAAAGATAACTGACACTGCATTTAAATTTTTGAATATCAAATTTGATTGGAAAGAAGAGGCCAGAATAAAGTTTGTTAAGTGAAGAATTCGAGAAAAGAAAATTTGAACATAGAATTTACAGTTACATCTAGTCATTTCAACTGTAAATGGTGAGATCAAGCTGCCATTCTAGGACTTAATTTTCTAAGGTACCAAAGAGAAAAGTTCAGAATAATTACCATGAGTTTTATATATATATATATATATAAAAAGCACAGGGAAGCAACACTATAGCAATGGGAAAAAATGAGTTAAACCAAGATGTCAGGACTTATAATATTGCAGATTCTTCTTTGTATTTTAACAAGAATCTCAAGAAACACACTTATTCTTCAGATAATGGACTCTCCCTCCTATATTAATAAGAGTTAAAAGGAGAAGTTCTTAAGAGTTTTATTGGAGTTCAGTAGAACTACTAGGCAGTTGATATTAATCAGCCGTTAACCGAATACTAAGGAGTCAACTTTCAGTGGAAGACTACCAAGTTCCTAACATTTTCTGTGCATTAAGTCAATTAGCAACCAACATAGCCGATTATAACCTTTAATGCAAAAACTACTCTACAACAGTAATATAAATCCTCCTATATGGCAGTGAGTGCTGGACAGTTTCCTCCCAGACGAAAAAAAGACTTAATATGTCTATACTTCTGAGATGAGGTAGTATTTACATTCTTCAGATTGTTTTCTGAATCTTTATTGCCATATTCATGATGTTTCAGCCATTGTATGTCCTGGCTTGAAGTAACAGAGATGCTGAGAATATCAAGAATAGAGCATGTAAGCAAACATGAAATTTTAAGGACAACAAAAACAATAGAGAGAGCCGAGTCTACACGTTATTTTACCATGATCACCTTGCCTTTCTTAGGAGTTTGTTGTATTTTGAACCAAACTCTTTCTTTTTTTATGTACTGTATATGGTGATACTTTAGTTGATAGTACTGTCCGGAAGGGTTTGTTATGTTTAGAGTTGATGATTGTAGCCTCATTGATAAAGAATTCTCAGGCAGACCCCCAACTACAGATGACACCCAAATCAAGGTATTGATTAAGAATAACATGCATTACATGTGGAAATTGAGAGAAACACTAAATTTATCAAGATCCATCCTCCATGAGCACTTAGTGAAGCTTAGGTACTCAAATTATGTTTGGATATCACATGATCTGACGAGAAAAAGAAAACTTTTGGATTGCATTTCTACTCGGGAATTTCTTTATGAATACAATGAAAATGTACCCTTTTTGGAGCATCCCACCTGTGGAATTCCCTTCCATTTACTTGCTTCCCCGACAGCTAAAATCTGCAACAATTTAAATGTAAAGTCAATAATCATCTCCTCTCTCACTAACTTGCATCCACTCTCATCAGTATTCTCAGCCTTCTCTTACCGACTTATGGCCATATCGTGTTGAATACACCGGTTCTCGCTTGATCACCCAAGTTAAGCAATGTTGAGCCTGGTCAATACTTAGATGGGTGACTGCTTGGGAATACCAGGTGCTGTAAGCGTTTAGTGATGGATGTGTGTTATGGTGCAGTGGATATCGACTCGAAAAGAGAAATTGGTGAGCCGAGTTTGAATTCCAGTTGAATACCCTGCATTCACTTAAGCACTTGGGAAAGATATTAATCCATCCCTGCCCCCCCCCCAGTTATGGGTTAAATAACAGAGTAGGACTTGGGGACTCAGCCCTTAAAAACAAATCCCAATGAATCTTGATACTTAAAAAGAAAAAAGTATTACTAGACACAAAAACTTATATAAAAACAACAATAAATTGTTTCAAAGAAAAAGGTATTACCAGCAATAAATAAATAAAAATTTAGTTGGCAATAAATGACCCACTGAGGTTGATATGCCATAAAAACAAAACAACCAACCAACCTTTTCTTACCCATTTCCTGACACCTCCTATAACCTGTCAATCTTACCCACAACTTTCCTCCTATGTAACCCCCTGCATATCACTGCCTTGCTTGGAGTGATATGATTAAAAAAAACAAAAAAGTACAATGGTAGATTGCTTAGGAGATATTTCATATCAGTTCATAATCTTCAGCATTTTTCTAGCTCTTGTCCATTTTTAATTTACTATCCAATTCAGGAAATGTCTTTGGAGCCTTAAAAATAATCTCTACTCAGGCAAGGGAAGTTTTGAATGTAACTCTGAAAAATATGTTTGTAAATAAGCCGCTTTATCTTCAGAATAGTGTTAAATAAGCTTTCTCCATATTCATTGGATATGTATTTTTAATTTAAGAATTTTAACATATACGGAGAGTAAAGTGATTATTGGCACAGCAAGAGGGGAAAAATGGCAAACCAAGTTCAAAGTCCAGTCAAGTTTGTTTACCTTTATCTCCACACAAATACCAATGGAAAAGTCATGAATCCATCTCTTCTTACAACTGCATGTTAAATGGTAGTATAAACTAGGCTCTCTAAGCTTGGGTAACAACTAGTCTAAGAGAAGAAAACTACTCTTCTATTTTTTTTCCACAGAAGACATGGCAATTTACAGAGAATAAACAAATATATGGAGTGCCATAATCACCTACATCTTGAAGGAATATAGCATAAAAAAAAAAGAAGAAAAAATATACAAAAATAAAATAAAAATATTTGTGTGTGATTAGGAAGTACATTTCTTGTACTTATTTTATCTTATAATCATTTTGCTTTCGCAATTTCTAGAAGGAATTAAATAACAAGCAAAGAAATGGACTGATGAAGTTGTAACTTATGTTATATCTGCTATAAAAATTAGACAATTGAGATGTTTTATTGCAAATTACATGAGTTCTAAAACAGCTCCTTTATTTCACCATGAGACACTCTTGAAATATTCAAGTTTGTCATCAAAGTGTCTTTGAGAAGAAGTCAATTTAGTCCATTGCAATGTATTTTTTTTTGCTTCTCCATTCAATGTCCTGATTAATAACTGTCTGTATTTAAATTTGCCCAATGTTTACTGTATTTTTATTACTATTGATTTTTTTTGTAACTAAACAATTTTATATTGTTGAATTAAAAAAACTAGCAATTTAAAGATCCAGATATTTATATTTCATAGTGAAGTTGAATTTAAACTTAATATTGTTATAAAATAATAAAAAGTGACTAAAGAAAAAAAATTTAAAAAAGTACTTTAGAGAGAACTATAAAAAAATATCAATCAGTTGATTGATCATGTGATTTGAACCTGCAACTCTTAGTTTAAAGTTCTAACTAACAGTCATTGTTTGCACTGCTCTCCTTTTGCTCATTCCATAGTAAAAAAAAAATTAAAAATAAAAACTTTTATACACTGAAGCATATGCACAAAGTGGAGAGAGGGTGCAATGACCATCAGGCATCCATATCTAATATCTAAATAACAGTTCAATACTCTTTTTCATTTTTTAATTAAATTTTTTATTTCTTAATATTTTGCTTAGCTTTTGAAAGCCATGTTTTGCTAACCCAAAGTACCATTACATTTTGGTGTAACATTTTTTGTACTCTGTTAAAACAGTTTCTAGATATTTAAATATTTTTATTTGTTTAATTTTGGTATTTTAATGTATAATGTTGGGCTGTTTGTTTTGCTAACAACCATTCATTCTAACTTCTTACATATTTAGTCCTTTCTTCATGCTTTTCTTCACTATCTTTAGGAGTTCCTGTAGTTTCCCTTTTGCATCTGCTATCACCACTGTGTCATTTGCATATCTGATGTTAAGATTGTGGCACTATATAGGGTGAATAAGTTTGGTGAGAAGACACATGCACCTTTCTAATTTTTTTTTATTTTTAATGAATTTATTTTCTATCTGAATGCAGGCAGTTTTCTCCCAGTATAAGTTCTGGATTATTTTCATATCCTCCCTAGATGAATCAAGCTTGCCGAGCGGTTGTAACAGTTGTCCCATAATACTTGATAATTTTCTTTATGACATGTATAACTCTTATGAGGCAGATATACACTTATTTTACAACAAAAGAAAGTGATTTGTAAATTCCAATACTCTCAAGGTTACTTTTAGTTATAAAGTATTAAAAGAAAAAGAGAATTTTAGTTTGCTTTATAGTTATCTTCTAGGAATAAATGAATTTCAGCTCAAAATGCTGGTCTATTTTGATAGTATACCATTCGTTGAAAGGCACGAACTCTAACACAAGCTCTCCTACCATTCTGAAGATGAGATTTTAATCTCAAAATATTAATGTATAATAAATAAGTAACATCCAACAACTTCTTTACCTTCCTTTATTTTACTAAGCACATTGTGACAGCCTTCAAGACCGAATCATACAATGCTTCAGGCAAATTACAAAACTTTCCTATTGACAAAGTTATTTATTTGTAATTCATACAGTATTCTTTACAACAAAGTTTATAAACATTTGTTGATCATGTGTCATAATTTACAAAAGTAATTTTAACAAAGATTTTCTTATGTTTTTTTTTTTATTCTTTCATTTTGCCAAGTTATTCAATTTTGTTAGGAAAATATTTTTCTCATGTTCTTGATCACCTCTGCCTGACATGTTTGTTCCATCAAATGCTTTTGTTAGACTATTTCTAATATGAGACAAACAGGCATATATATATATATATATATATATATATATATATATATATATGAGAGAGTAAAGGATGTTGTTGGATGGGTACTCTGATTTGTAAACAGCAATCTAAATACAGAAGATAAATTACTTTATCCATTTGAAAATAGTGGAAAGATTGTTGAAATAATGAAGACAGAAATAATTAGGGTAAAAATTGTTTATAAAAAGAAACAGGACAATGGCGTGAATGATGAAAAATAAAGTGAGAAAGAAAGTAAATGAACAAATAAGAAATAATGGATTGTGTTTTGTAGGAATCTCAAGAAAGGGAAGGTTATGAAAGTATTAGAGATATGAAGCAAATTGTAAAAGAAAACAAAAGCTTAAATTATATAAATAGGAGGAGATGGGGGATGAAGTGTTGGAGAGAATGTTGAGGTGGAAGGAGACATGTACAAGATGAGAGAGAGGGGGAATGTGGGAGATGGGGGAGAGAGAAATGTAGAATATGACAAATGTGGGAGGAGAGAGAGTGGGAGAAATGTAGAGAATAGAAGAGAAATGCTAGAGGAGAGAGAGAAAGAAATGTAAAATATGGCAGGGAGAAATGCAGGAGGAGAGAGAAATGTAGAATATGGCAGAGAGAAATGTTGAGAGAGAGAGAAATGTAGAATATGGCAGAGAGAAATGTTGAGAGAGAGAGAGAAATGTAGAATATGGCAGAGAGAAATGTTGAGAGAGAGAGAGAAATGTAGAATATGGCAGAGAGAAATGTTGAGAGAGAGAGAAATGTAGAATATGGCAGAGAGAAATGTTGAGAGAGAGAGAAATGTAGAATATGGCAGAGAGAAATGTTGAGAGAGAGAGAAATGTAGAATATGGCAGAGAGAAATGTTGAGAGAGAGAGAAATGTAGAATATGGCAGAGAGAAATGTTGGAAGAGAGGGAGAGAGAGTAATGTAGAATATGGCAGAGAGAAATGTTGGAAGAGAGGGAGAGAGAGTAATGTAGAATATGGCAGAGAGAAATGTTGGAAGAGAGGGAGAGAGAGTAATGTAGAATATGGCAGAGAGAAATTTGTGAGAAGAGAGAGAAAGAAATATAGAATATGTCAGAGACAAATGTAGGAGATGGGAGGAGAAAAATGATTCCTAATCGTGAGAGAAAGATAAAATAATTGAGTGGACAATAGCCAAAAGTGGCAAAAGAAGCTGGTGGGGGAGAAAGAAAGAAAGAAAGAAAGAATGATCATGTACAGGAGTTAAAAAAACAATAAGTAACAGGATAAAAAAAAAAAAGCACAAGAGAGAAGAGATCATGATGAGCCCCCCCCCCAAGTTCCTTGATAACAATGAAGCCAATCTTCACATCATTCCACTGTTTTTATGCCTTGTCAACTATAACGCTTACAGCACAAAAGAATCAAAGACATGGTCAATTCATTTCTCAATTCTTGACACATAAAATCTTGATTAAACAGCTTATTTTTTTTATGTTACATGCCTACTTTGACAGATATCAAATGCACAAGACTGACCAAACTATGAATGTAGTCATTGTGCTCAAGGTGCAGCTTAAGAGAGTTTATTTAAAGCTGGTAATTAGAGATACTAAAATCAAATAAATACAAAAATTTAAATATCTGGGAAGTGAAACACTAAAATTCAAAGACTCATTGGGATAGTGAAAGATACATTACAAAGGCTAAGGAGTAGATAGATTTACTGCCACTGGTGCACAGGGGGTTACATAGGAGGAAAGTTATGAGAAAGAGGGACAGGTTATAGAGGGTGTCAGAAAGTGGGTAAGAGAAGGATGAGAATACTGATGAGTGGAGTGGATGGAGATAGGATGCATGTCAGTGAGATAGGGTATGACTATTGACTTTACATTTAAACTCCTGGAGATTGTAGCTGTTGGGGAAACAAGTAAGCGGAAGAGAATTCCATAGGTGGGAAGTACAAGAAAAGGAGCTGCTGGAGCAGAATTTGCATTTACATTTTATTGGTTTCAGCTAGGGACCTAGTTGCTAATCTTGTGGCTCGAGCAAATTCATATATAGGGGGCACCTGAGAACTAAGTTCATCAGAGCAGAAAGTGACTGTATCTGAACTGCCAAGTCGGGATCGATCACATTACAGATTCTCTGTTGGATTTTGTCAGGGACTCTTAGGTGGATAGCAGGGGCACCCGACCAGATACGGCAGCAGTATTCAATGGTAGCATCTGGTTTACACTTCTCCCCAATCTTTTGAACAGGATTAGAAATCAGCCCGTTTCCTGTTTAGGATTAGATTTCTGGTTCCTTCTAAAGTCTTCTTTAACTCTATACTTCTAACACCTCCACCTGTATTCTGAAATGTTATTAGCTAATTAAATCTAGACCTCTTCAAGTCTGGAATTACTCATCTATCTTTCCTGTTATCTTAACCTTTCTTACACTGATATAACTCCACACAGTAAACATCGACTTTGAGTGGCCCTTGGGCCTTGTATTTAGTGAACATTAGTGTAAAAAAAAAAAAATAGTGTATTAAGAAACAAATTTCATTAGAAACAAAGAAAAGAAAGTACTGACATAAGTCTTCTTTTATGGCAGTGAATGCTGGACAATCTCCTCAGAGATGAAGAGACTTGAAGCAGCAGAAATTTGGTTCTACAGAAAGATGCTGAGAATACCATGGACTGGACCTGTGAGCAACAACAAAGTTTCAGAGAAAAATAAAACTTTTACTTAACATCAAGAAGAGAAAATTGAAATTTCTAGAGCACATAAAGAGAAAAGAGGGCTTGGAAAATATGATACTCACAGGACAAATTGAAATCAAGACAGACAAAAAAAAATAAAGCATTAAAGTTATTTAATCAGCTTCAGAAATCAAATGACAACAAGGTTTGGAAGAAATAAGAAAAGTATAAAATTTATTAAGAGCTACAAAGGGTAGGAAATAATGGAGAACCATGATCCCCTCCCATTTTGAAGGGACATGGCACAAGAGAAGAATTATAATAACTAAAAATAAACTTGTTTATCCATGCCATTATAATTTGATATTTTGTTAAATCTTTACTGTTATTAGAAAATCTTCACATGCAAGTCTTTAAATATATATTTTTAGAATTACCATTTTACTCTACTCTTTCCATTCTCTGGCCTTCTTCAGGTGATATACATCACAATTTTGAATTGAACCTTTTATTTTGTTCACCTGGGTAGATTGTTCTAATTCTATGTGCCATGTCTTTTCTGGATATATCAGTTATCTCCTTTTAGTAACTGAACTCTCTATTTACATTGTTTGAACTGTTGTCCTCATCTTCATTGTCATGCTCACAACATTTCGGCCGTTCTGTGATCCAGCCTTCTTTGGGCAATATATGCTGGAATTTTTAATTGAACCCCTTATTTTGTTTGGGTAAATTGTTCAAGTTCTACATGCCATGCCTTTTCTGGATAATTCAGTTATTTTTAATAATTCGACTCTCCAAGTTTTTGTTCACCTCTGCTGTGGACAGGTATTAAACTCTGCAAGAACACATGGCCCAGTGGATAAAGGTGTTGACTGAAGTAATTCATTGACTTGACGTAAAGAGTTGTGAGTTCTACATTTGAACTACTTCCCAAAATCTGACCAAATGACAAAACATTTTTGGGGAATAGTTTTTTAGCATCAACTTCCCCTCAAAGAAGAGAAGGACTTGTGAGATTGGTCTGCTGCTACAGCCATGTTCACAGATTTAAAATGATAAAAAAAAAAAAAATGTATATGTATATATATACAGGAAATAAAAGTGTGGAGCATAAAGAGTAGCCCATAATATTTGGTGCAGTGGGACTATAAGAAAAAAATTGAACAATGAATCAGAAATTCAAAGAACTGAGAGTTTCCAGAGCATGTCAGTCAGTTAAGTCAGTTAAGTACCATATGTGATACACGATTAGGCGATCATGTCTCGAAAGAGACATGACTGACTGGGTAGAAGATTATCCCGCAGTAGGTTGCCATTGCTTTCTGCGGTAGACTGGTTGCCAACCAAGGCTATAGAACCCAATCTGTCCTGTTATTTAACCCATAACTGGAAAGAATAGACGGATTAATACCTTTCCCAAGGGTATTTGCGCGTAAGTGAATACAATGGATTCAACTGGAATTCGAACTTGGCTCCCCGGTTTCTCGTTCCAAGCCGATATCCACTCTACCACAGCGCACATCCAGAGCATGATATTGTTTTAAAAAAAAAGTGTTAAAAATTTGCAGCTACATATTCTTCAGTGATAAATATCAGACATTTGACGGGAACATGCAAATAGACAAATTATATGCAAGTTTAAGACATGCTATTTATGCACCTTATTATATTTTTTTTTATAATTGTTTCACCCCAAGAAAAGCCGTACTGCCCCTGGTATGCAGGGGGCTACATGAAAATGCAGCGGTTGTCAGAGAATGAATAAGAGAAGAAAGGGAATGCTGATGTGAAGAGAATTACATGAGAGTAGAGCAAAAAGGAAGAAGAACCAGATAGAGAGGGTGTTGGGGTAAGGATTGGAGTTAAGGAGTTAAGAGATGCAATTGACATTGCACTTAAACTCTTGGAGATTGTACTATCAGGGAAGCATATATATTGAAGGGAGTTCCACAGGCAGGAAGTGCAAGAAAAGAAGCCGATAGAGTTAAGCTCATCGGAGCAGAAGCCATGAAAATATTTGTAGAAGAGACAGAGGGAAGCCATAACTTGTTGGTGAGAAAGTGACTGGAATTGTGCTGCAAGATCAGGATCAATTACATTGCAGATTCTTCTTTGATATGAATAGCAAGGATGCCCAACCTGATATGACAACAGAATTCAATGCACAAACGAATCGTAGATTTGTATACATGTAAAATGTATTCTGACAAGAAAAACTTACTGACCCGACCTTCCTAGCATACAGTAAATGTATATTTTGTCTGCAATGAGAATGATGCCCCTTGCACTGATGACACCAGGTGACAGTGTCTTTGTTATGACAAACTAACTTATAAAGCCAAGAGCAGTGCCAGATTTACCTACAGGATTAGCGGGCTGAAGCCTAGGGTCTCAAAATCTAGGGGGCCTCCCTCCAAAATGTATAATATTTTTGACAGTATCATAGACATTTCTTAGACATGCCGTTATAATGTGTTGTAGACTGTAAACAACCATTGAGTAATTTTCATTACTTTCTATTTTAGATGGTCCTGAGTATGATGGTAAACTGCATCCAGCAGCAATGTCTCTGATTGAGAGGTTGTGAGGAGCATGGAACCACTTTTTAATTGCTGTTGTTCGCATGTGCACCCTGACCCGAGGTTGTAGCACTTGTTCAGGACCCAGCTATGGGCAAATAGTTATACCCCAAACTCTCATCAAAACACTATGAAAGTATAAAAATAGACAGACTTTTATGGAAATATATATATTTTTCAAGGAAAAAAAAATTATTACCACTAATACATTTTTCAAGGAAAAAAATTATTACCATTAACACATTTTTCAAGGAAAAAAATTATTACCACTAACACATTTTTCAAGGAAAAAAATTATTACCACTAATACTATTTTTTAATACAGAACTAGAAGGTATCTTCAGTTTTCTAAAATAATAATAATAAAAAAAAAATTGACTAAATCAACTTTCTTACCATCACGGAACATTAAAAAAGATACCTTAAAACTACCTTTTTGGCATTAAATAACCCACAGAGGTTGATATATCATTAAACAAAACTCAAACTGAAACCATTTTAGAATAATTCTGTTTTAAGCCAATAACGCAGTGCTAACATTGATATCTTAATAGATTTCTTAAAAATTTTAACATTCATACATTTTTTTTCAATCTCATACTGTATTTAACAATAATATCTTATGTCTTTTAAAGAAGGAATTTTCAACTATGGAATTTTAGATGCCAGTCATCATCCTCAGCTTTACTCAAATTGTTTAATTTAACTCTTCCATTTTCCTCTACTCATGAAAATGGCGGGGATTTGGAGGGGCCTCACAAATGGAATAGCCTAGGGCCTCTCTTCATCTAAATCTGACCCTGGGTAAAAGGCAAAAAAATGGTTCTATGAAAGAGAAGAGTATAATTAATAGAAATTATTTAAAAAAACACACACAGTTTAACACTGTATTAATATAAATTTGTTTGCATAATAGTAAGGACTTAAAACAAGCTGTTATTTTTTTATAGCATGAGTAAATGTTTTCATAACACATTTCACAGTGTAAACAGATATTACACTGATTTTAGGTAAGGTACTGAGAAGTGACATTTTGCTCCAAGGAATAGCACAAACATATTTAGATCTTAAGAAGAAGTACCAAGTTAGTATGTTTTATTGATTAATCAGTTGATAATTGGTAATTTTAATTGTGAGCTATGAAGATTGGGTGGGGAAAATTAAAATAATATTTGGATAGTTTTTCATTTAAAATTCATTCTATGTCTAAAATAACTGATGATTCTTAAACCAGAGATGAAATTTCTGTGATAACCAGAATGAACAAAGTATAAAAATGAATTAGGAGTAAAAAAAGCTGATATATCAGTACAACTGTAATCCATATAAAAACAATCATATTATTTCTTTACTTGTATTATGCTAGCAAATAATGATATGACAGATTTCAAATTTGTAGTTGAAAGTCTAGATTCTAGTAAATATGTAAATTGTTGTAGAATCCTTAGATAGCAACAGCCAGTAATCAGTTGAAGTTGAAACTGACAGCTTCAAGTGATTACTGGCTGTTGCTATCTAAGGATTCTACATGGTGCTACAGACAGGATTGTTTGGTTGGTGAGTTCCTTAGCTTGTTTAAGGATACATAGGGCTTCTCTCATCGCCTTGACTCCCAACTCCCTTAGCATAGCTAGATTCATCATTTGTAAGTTCTCCTTTGACAGTTAGCCCCCCACCCGCTTTCATTACGTTTGGGGGTGAATGTAATATGGGCAATGGTAGTGTCCATGAGAGCATTATCAGATTCACAGCCGTTTACAGTGGTCGGATGTTTTCCAGTTTTTGCTTGGCAGCATGTAGCAAAATGGTTATATTTTCCAGATGCAGTGCATGTTCAACCCCATGCTGGACATGTTAGCTGGCGGGAGCTTGTTCCCGGAATGCCATGTTGGGGGCTACTACAACCTCTGCAAGCTTGGCGGGGTTTTGGCTTAAACACGATGTTGTCACAGTACGAGGCATTAGCCTGGGTATTCCTTTTCTGTTTGCTACTTTTCGGATGTCAAATCACTGCAATGTCTGAAGTACTGGTCATTGCAGTTTGGTCTCATAGTGCTGATTCAAATGCCTCAGCGTGATGGATCTTCTGTTCAAGGGATTTGAGTACTCCATCTTTGACTAATAAGAGAAAGTGAAATAAAACCAATGAATAAAATAATAATGATGAATAATAGAAAAACATTTTCCCATGATCCTAAGAGTAAAGCAAATGTAAGTACGATTATCTGACTTGGTTTCAACAAATGCGGTGCTGATTAAGTCTATAAAAAGGTAAACATTTCCTTCTCTCACTCTTTCTCCAGGATGTAGCACCATGTAAAGAAAGGATGTCCATGCTGAAGTACATTTGTCCTTCACCCCGAGGACTGAAATTTTTTCGACTTTCCATGCTTGATATTCATATATCTTCCAAAAACTCCATTAATGAAGTGAAAACCTTTTCTTTGGCTGTTCCAACTTAGTGCAAGGCTGACTTGACAATTATAACACTTTTTATCCTTACTTAACCTAGCTTCTGGACCAAGAAAAAGACTTATCCAAGAGATATAAAAAAAACTTTCACTACAATATATATATATATATATAATAAACGGTCCATGGTAGAAACACCCCAAGTTTTTCTATGCTTCTTAATTATTTATATATGAACACATAACAACCCACCTGCAACAGATTCAACATGCACCCTTTTAAATTAAATAGGATGCTGCTAGAATACTAAACATATGCTGACAATGCATTAGACAAGTTGAAATGGAGACATGCTGATAAAATTTAGGTTGGTATGCTAAACAACAGAAACTAGAAAGCTATGTAATGTTATACCCTTAATATACACATGCTGAGATATAGATAAAAGAATTACCTTTTAAACAAGACATTAGTGTCTCTGAGGACTGTAACAGTTTGCTTTGAAGCTTGCATTTGGGACATCTCTAGTAGATTATGTGAGGTAAGCAGTTGAGCATAAGAAATGGTAAAAACATTTAGTAATATACCCAGAGATGTTACATTGGTAAATAGATGAAAATTGATTTTGAATCACAGAGATGGGTGGAAAAAAATCCTAAGTTTGTTAATTTTTTTTGCCATTTAATTGTATAGTAGTAATTGTAACTGTTGCTAAAGGGCCCGATAAATGTTACCAGGCTTAGAGACTTAGCTACTTAGTAATTGTCATTATATTTCATGCTTAATAAGATATACTACTATCTTGGTAATACTAGGCGAGATTCTATTCTTTTTGGGTCATGCATGCCTTTTAGCTGTTGTAATGTACAGAATTTGTTGTAATGTATCCACTGTACCACAGCGCACATCAGGTGGATGTGCGGTGTGGTAGAGTGGATATCTGCTTGGAACGAGAAACTGGGGAGCCGAGTTTGAATTCCAGTTGAATCCATTGTATTCACTTATGCGCAAATACCCTTGGGAAAGGTATTAATCTGTCTCTTCCTTCCAGTTATGGGTTAAATAGCAGGACAGATTGGGTTCTATAGCCTTGGTCGACAACCAGTCTACCACAGAAAGCAATTGCAACCTACTGCGGGATAATCTTCTGCCCAGTCAGTCATGTCTCTTTCGAGACATGATCGCCCAAGCGTTTATCACGTATGGCACTTAACTGACTGAATGTACAGAAATCCCTTTCTGGCTGCACCAGTATGATAGATCTGATCAAAACAGATGCCTGTTTGCATCTCCAATGAGGATAAATTTGTCTTTGATGGCAGAATGAGACACCGAATAGCCTCTCAGAGGTTTGTTCTTGCATGACTACTAGCAGCTCAGTAATAATTAAGGGTAATTCCTCTATCTCTCCTGTTTTTATTCAGTTAGGGGTGTTGACATCTGCTGATAAAGCAGAATGTTTTGCTTGTAAATTCTCTTCCAATTCTACTTTTGACTCATCTGGAGTATATTTACCTAATTTTCAAATTAGAACTAAGTCCCTATTTAGTAATAACTCTATCCATGGTTGCTGTAAGTGTGTGTGTGTGTGTGTGTATATATATATATATATATATATATATAGCCATCTGCAGACAGATCTGTTTTGCTGTATCACAGTTCATCAATACAGTTAGACTGATTGCTTTTAACCCAGGATTGAAACCCGGCCAAATTGGCATCAGTTGGCGATTCTACCTCTGAGCCATGGGTGCTTGGCAGAAGGCAGACCCTTTTGTGTGTGTATTATCATTATACACAATAGCCAGAGTGCTCCAATTCATTACTGAATGAGCGATGCGTACAAGCCAGAGTAGCTACTGTTTTTCAACGCCTACCATTCCTCCAGAGTGCTCAATGTGTGTGTGTGTGTGGCTAGTTAACCTCCATTGCAGATGCTTGTTCAAGTACACTTCAACACCCACAAAGCTCACCTGCAATTTATACTACAACCATGCTGAGCAAACCTTAGTTACAGTTTCTGGGTGAGATTGTGTAATCTGGCATGAACAACAATCTGAACAAAGCCAGGGCAGCCAAACCTTTGGTCAGAGTGACTTGTGATTTCAAGCTAGCACAACCATCAACGGGTCCTCTAAGGGAGCAAGCAGTCTACCAATTTCACTCACACGGTTTAGGTCAACCTGTGCTATGATTTTCTGAAGATATCGCATGATGGGATCCCCTCCTCCATACTGATAACATCAAGAAGTCACCTTCCTGACAAATTGACCATGGTGAGATTTGAACTTTGGCCTCATGGTCAAAAAGTGAACATTCTAACCCCTTGGCCATGTGCCCATATAATTATATTTACACTAGATACTCACAAAGTATGCAGACAGACTTGATAGTATCCTGGCAACAGATCTAAAATCATTCCTGTTACCTCTAAACTGCCATAAATGCTTTGCTGCTTCTGGCTTTCCTACTTGTTGAAAACCCTTTTTTGCAATTCCTGTTTTTAGAACTCAGAAAAACTATGACCCTTTGAACTATTGACCTATTAGTCCTTATTGTTGGCAAGATCTTAGAATCTTTAATCAACTTTGAATTGGGTAAGCATCTCACTTTGCAGTTTCTTTCCAATAAGCAATATAGATTTCACTTCTCCAGATCAACTGCTGGTGTGCTAATGATTATTCTGGATAAGGGGGTAAAGCTCCAGCTGTTGCTTTGCAAATCTTGAAGGTGTTTGACAGGGTTTGGTATGTTGGCCTTCTTCACAAGTTGAAAGGACAATTCTTATGTTTGATTCAAACTTTCTTATCAAATTATGAAATGAAAGTTGTTTGGAATGAACACTCTTCTAGATCATTTTACATTAATGTGGGAGTCCCTAGATCTCTATCCTTAGACCTATTTTGTTTCTAATTTTCATCAAAAACCTTCTGGATGTCATCAGTTCTCAATTTGTTATCTGTTCTGATGAAGATTATTTACTCATATCTTAATGATAAGAATTGTGCTTGTTTAGTTTAATCTACAAATGTTTTATCAGAGATTTTGAGCACTGTTGTTTAATTTTATTGCTATTTATTAAGATTTCAACCAGTATTTTCTCTGAACCTTAGTTGAATTTTTGCTAAGAGAAACCCTGTTGGTCTATTCTTATACCTAAAAAATGGCTACTTTCTTGTTTTGTTACAGTAAGTATCTGATGATTCCTGCTATGCTCAATCTTTACAAGAGTCAGGTCAGACTAATAGAGTATTGCAGGCTTGAACTATCCAGCTCTCACTTGCCTGTCTTGATATAGTTCAAAAGTGTCAACACAGCCTTGTGGAATGTTAATGATGAATTGTTTCCACTCTACAACCCCTTTCCCATGGATGAAAATTGCTATTTCCATTGAAAATTTTCTGTCCAGCTACATTGCTTAGTTCAACCAGTTGTAAACTTCACAGCTAACCACCCCTACCACCTACACTAGGACGAACCATTCCTATTCTCTTCATATTTCATATGTAAGAAGAAAGTTCCACTCAGACAACTTTTTTGATTACTCAATCACTATTTCCATGGCAATTGTTTTGATGAGTCCCAAACTTTGCAGCCAGGGCTTACCAAGTCACAAACACATGGATGAATCATCCTCATTCCCTTTATATTCCATTAGTAAGTAGGAAGTTCCACTTGGACAGCTTCTTCCTAAGAACTGCTGCTTTGTGAAACAGACTCCTCGCAGGATTTTGTCCTGATAACTTGAAGAGGTTAAGATTGATAATTATTTTTCCTACATAAGATCATAAATAGCTCTTCTTACCTTCATTTATGCTCATAACATCATTTAGCAACTCTTAGGCCTTGCATTGAGTTAACATTGGTATTCAAAAAAACCCCTGATCTATACCATATTATGATAATTTCCTTTGTCAGAAAAAAAGTATCAGAACAAAAGCATCAAACATTAGAAAGTTCAATAAAATGCAAATCCCTGCATTGATAAAAATTCACCTTAAAACCAGAATCAATTTGTCAAAATATAAAGATTAAAACAAAAGATTATTATTATCAACTTTAATAAGTAATTTTCTTTTATAGTGATTTTTAGTTACAATAAAATTCAAAATGAGAAATAATAATATTTGAAAATTAAAAGTAAAGATATTGGTGGCACCATGTCTACAAATAAAACTTCTTTATTATTGAGCATTTATAAAGAATCTTGATAATCACAAAAAATAAATGAATATAAAAATAGCAATAAAATGAGTATAGATTAAAAAACAAGTACCTAATAATAATTAAAAAAAAAAGGGAACAGAAAAGAAAACCAGCTCCAAATTAATAAAAGTTCTGTAACTGAAATACAAAGTTTCAGCAACATTAAATCAGTGTTGAGATTCAAAATCAGAGAACCTCATACTACATCTGTACCTAACTGACCAGCTTACACTGACCCAGTCATGGCCAGTAAATGAAAACCAAAACTGTCTAAACAGAGAATCATCCACTCTGGCATAAGATTACAAGAATAAAGGCAATTCCCTATCAGTACAAGAGGATAGTAAAGTGGTTAAGAACATTTAAAAAGAGGCTCAAATATCTGTGGCTCAAGCTAGAATTTAAAAAAAAAAAAAAAAAAACTATTATAGATTTTTGAATATAAGATAAACTTAAAAATATTCTAAATCTTTATCTTAACAACTTATAAAATAATATATATTAATTTGTATAAAATGTTTGTTTAATTCTTACACTCAGAAAATTGAAGTTTCAGATTTCAATGTTAACACATCAGTTACTGTGGACATACTTATACATCTTTGCAAAAATTAAATTGCATACTGTTAACACACGCACATATATACATGTAAAAGGAAAGTGACAGAACATGTAGATTTTAAACCCACTGTTTAAGCATTTACTTTTATAAAAAGTGCTCAATATAGAGTAGAACTTTATATTGTAATAGTTGTTACAATGGTTGATAAAAGCATAGTATCATTACATAAAAATCTTCATGTTTTGGAGTCGACTGCTTCTCTTTGGGTGATATATGTAACACATATCATCTGAAGAGGAACAGTTTGGCTCTGAAACATGAACATTTTTTTGTAGGGATACTATGTTTTTATAAACCATTGTAACAACTATTACAATATATATATTTCCAAACACTGTAAAATGTCAGTCCATTGAATTTGTTATAAACTAATTATCACTTAGTGATAATACAAAATCAGTGTTGACATATAGTAGTATACAATACAAACTGTTTTATTATATTGTGTGCTGGGGGTGTGGCTTAGTCTACTTGCAGAATGTCCAATTTAAACTAAAATGATGGCAGCCATGATAAATCACCATCTGCATTTTTATGTGATTGATACTGACTTGATAGCTCAGCTGCAGTCGCTATCTCACTGGCATGAAGTGGCTTCCCTGTGCCTCTTCTATAAATACTTTCACAGCTTCTGCTCCAATGAACTTAGATCACTGATGCCCCGTAGGTATGAATTTACATGAGCTACTACATTAGCAACTAGGTCCCGCTCTTTTACAGTGAAACTGATAAAAGATAACCGCAATTTCTACTCTAACAGCTTCTTTTCACACACTTCTCACCTGTGGAATTCCCTTCCATATACTTGCTTCCCCAACAGCTACAATCTCCAGGAATTTAAATGTAAGGTCAATAGACACCTTATCTCACTAACTTGCATCCATTCTCAGTATTCTCATCCGTCCATTATCCTCCTCCTGACATTTCCAATAACTAACCCTTCTTTCTCATCACTTTCCCCTATGTAACCCCCTGTGCAACAGTGGCAGTAGAATGCCTTGCTTGGGGTGAAATGATTAAAAACAAAAATAGTGATTTCCTATTTTTCTCATAACCAGATAACAATGCTGTAAAACTGCAGCAGTGAAAGTGTTAAATTCTGTTCATACAAAGTTTATCAAATGACTAGCAGTATAGCCCAGCATTGCTTGGGTGTAATGAAAGCTTTAAAATTAATCCATAGTCCTGGAGCTCAGACTCAGCCTAAAGAATATTTGTGTGAAGTTTGGTGAGAATCGGATAGAAATTGTGGATTTGTATAAAGGATGTACTGACAGATAAACACACACACACAAACATCTTACCTTTTATATATATATATATATATATATTATTGATTTTCTGCACTATTGTAAGAACTATAACCTTGAAACTTTTGAATATCATTTCTTATGTCTTTGTCTATGAGTGTATCAAATTTGATTAAAATCGGACCACTCCTTCTATAACCCAATTTTTTCAACACAAAACCTAGCTAAGAACACTCGCAGATGCTTATAGTACAACTGTGTAAATTTTCAAGAAAATCGGTTCAGCCATTTCGGAGTCTATAGGTAATGGACACACACAAAGTTCTATTTATAAATAAGTTTAGATAAGAGAAATGAGTTGATCCTGTGTTCAAACCTCATCCCAGAAATCCATAAAACTATCTCTTAAAACTGGCCTTACCAAATTTGGAAAACAAAAAAATTATAATACTTTATTCTTTATTGAAGAATTATAACCTCACTTAACTAAGGCTTTTCATTTTTTCAGGCATTAATTGTCATCCTTTCTGATCTTTGATATTTCATAGGTAATTTACCCACCACTGATATCAAAATAAATAAAAATAAACACCTAAGTATAATAGAAAAATGAAATGAAAATTTGTTCATTGACTGAATTGAATAAGTTATAAAAACAGTAATGAGAAATTGGAAAGTCAAGTTCAAATTCCACTCGGGTTCATTGCATTCATTTATGCTCAAATACCCTGAGGAGAGGTATGAATCCATCTTTTCTCTGCTATGGGTTGAGAGATGAGATCTGACAGCTTTGGTTGGAAACCAGTCTAATACAAAAAGAAATGGCAATGTACTGTGAGAAAATCTACCGCGTCAGTTATGAATTCAAAGAGACATGCTCACCCAAGCATGTGTAACATATGATTTAAATGATTGATAAAAACAGCTACAAATTTTTTTTTTTTTCAGTATGGAATAACCGAGTCCTAAAAAAACCCAAAACTGTTGTACCTGAGAATTTACATAGTTAATAAGCCAAAATTATAACTTTTAGGGCAGGTTCATTGGTGTTAATAAAATGAAATTTTTATATTAAGACAAAGGGAAGTAATTCTCTATTTACCTGGAAAAAAAGAATTATTCAAATTAACTTATTTTAACACTGTGTCCCAAAATCACTTCTAACAAAATTAAGCATATGTTTTAGAATATAGTAAGTGTATATTAGCTGTTTCCCTACAAGGAAACATTTGATATTCATTGACTATGAAGCCAGTACTGCTTTCGATTGAAATTAATAAATCTTTCTCTTAAAACAATTTTATCAGGAAATTAGGTTTTTTTCAAGTCCAGCAGCTGTTAATGCTTTTTCCAGTATTGATGGAGTTTTCTTTCCTAACCTTTTATTTGTAGTAATGTGAATTGTCAACATGTTGATTATGTCATTTTTTTTTAAGTTACATGTGCAATCTGTTTTAGTTGTTCATGATACAGTTCTTTGTTAATGGTTCTGTATTGGCAGTCCACAATGTTCAAAGAAGGATGATCTTTGTCTAAATCCTCAGGCTTCATTTGCATAAAGCCTTTTTAAACTATTGATCTGAGAAAGTGGTTAATTAAAAAAATAAAGCAAACAAGTCCATCATTTTACTTGTTAGATTGATATGAAAAAATATTTGATAGAATAAGATGATTGCAAAGTACTTTAATTTCTTATAATTTTATGTATCGTTTGAAATTCTTATTGATAATGAGAACATAAGAATTAACCTAATAAGTTTTAAGTCAGATATTGCAGTATCGGAATAACCTTGATAGATTTCTGTTATTTCTTAATGATCTTATGAACTATTCCATGTCCTTGGGGAAAGACGAAGCTATTGTTTGAGAGTTATATTAATAGTTAATCAGTTTTATATATTCTCACAAGTAAAATATACACTAAATCTCAAAATGTGTTCTTCAGTTAATAATAATGGAGGGAGATGGAAAAATATGGTAGGAGAGGAGAAAGATGGGCAGAGATGAGAGGTAAATATAAGAGAGATATGGAGACAAACATTTTGAGATAGGGAAGTAAAGTGTGAAGGGTAAAGAGGGAAGAGAAACTTGAACAAAAGTGTAAGAGTGAAGAAGAAAAAGAAAAGTCAATGGAAAGGAGGAAAATATCTTGTACTCCCAAAAGTATTTTTTTTTAGTCAAGTTATTTGCGGGTGTTTATCTGACCGTGACAAAATAGGCAGGGTGAATATTTTTCAGCCAACTATTTTTTTTGCCTTTTTTAAATTATTGTTGTTCTTGTATTTTCATTTTAAAATGCAACAATACTTCGCATGGATAATATTTTTATTGGTTTTGTAAATAAAAAAAGTGAAAAATTCTTTTGCAATGATAAAATCCTTTCATTCATTTTCTATCGAGCACTTCCCACCTCCAAAAGATCCTCAACATCCAAACATTAAATGAAAATCTTTGTGAATTAGATACAAAAAGTAATTCATGGAATGATTGGAATGCTGCCATTGTGTTTTTAAGCATACCTCACAATAAACCAGTGAAGCTGGTTTATTGTGAGGCATGCTGTTTCATTGAATCAGAAAGTTAAGCAACACAGTCATGTACTGGGTAACCATTTGACCACAAAATTTATTTTCAGTAAATGCTATTTAAATTTTAAATATAATAATTAAATGTAAAAATTTTTTTAATGTTTAAAAATAATACATTTTTTTCAGTAACTCGTTTATACAGTAAACTTCAAATTAGTCATTTTTGTATGAGAAGTTATAAAATTTACATTATTTTTGGTTCATGAATTTAGCGACTGTGAGTTCAACCTCTGGATCAGGCATTGGGTACTTGAACTCCATGAAATCAGACCAAGCAATAATATAGCAGTATTAAAAATAAGCACTAGATGAAATATTCCTAGTCATGGGCAGTGGAATGAGAACAATGTACCACCTTAGATTGTTCAGTTTGGAATTCCCTGTAGGTTAGCCAGATCAACATGCACCTGATGAAGGTAAAGACTAGAATAATAGTTTGCTTGTCTCAGTCAGTTAAGGCTATAGGACCCAGTCTGTTCTGTTATTCAACCCATAGCTGAAGGGAGAAGTAATGGATTTCATACTTTTTCTAAGGGTACTTGCATGGAGGCATGGTAAAGTAATGAATAGCAGCTCGGATTCAGGGATTGGAGAGCCAAGTTTGAATTCCAGTAAAGTTTATTGCATTCACTTGCATGCTAATACCATTGGGAAAAGCATGAATCCAGTCTGATTCCTCAATCTAATCTTGTGGAGTAGATAGACTAAACTATCGCCTGGTTCACACTCCACCCACATCTATAGAACGGGTGAAGTGGCTCATCCCTTGTTCCCTGTTTAGGATGTGGTTTCCAGCTTTCTCTTTTCCAATCTTTTTACTCTTACGTAGCCCCCTGCGTATCAGTGGTGGTACTGCCTTGCTCGGGGTGATATGATTTAAAAAAAAAAAAAAAAAAAAAAATTTGAGACTGACGAAGATTCTAAAGTATATTCGAAACCTGTGTGATCCTAATTTAATTAAAGGATAGGGAGTAATAGATTCATGCTAATCAAACTTACAAAAATGTGAATTGATTGTAAATGACTCATAAATAAATAACTCTTCTGTAAATTAAAAACTTCAAATCAATTTTTTTTAAATCAATTCACCCCAAGCAAGGCAACAATGTCACTAAGATGAAAATAACTATTGGGCATGGAAGAAAATGAGAAGTCTTTAGAAGAAACTGGAAACCTAATCCTAAATAGGAAACAAGAGAAAAACCTTTTTTCACTTCCCAGTCAACTTTGATCTTCAAAAATTTAAATGCAATGTCAGTTGTTACCTTCTGTCTTCTTAATTATTGTTCTTTGTCCTCCCTCTCTCTCCCTGTCTCTCTCTAATAGTATCTTTTTTCTCATATTCTCTAACACCCAGTAAATTTTTGCATCTTAGTGGCATTATTGCCTTCCTAATAATAAAAGGATACTGGGAACTTTTGTATACAAAATATAAATATACTAAGTTTTATCAGTATTGTGACTGTTTCTATGGTAGCAGAATGAAAGCACAAAAATTGAAGCCACTTGTTGCAGTTTGAAACTGTCACCCATGCACAAGGTATAAGTTATTATTGTTTGCTTATGTTGTTTAAAGCAGTGCTTGGAAGGAAAATGTGAATAGTGTGGTTGTTTCATCATACAAAGGAGCTTCAAACAGTGTCCATGGCTTGTGTCACAGATTTTGTTCAAGCACAACGTTTCCCATGTTTGACAACCATCATATTCCCCAGATCTCATCCCATGCAACATTTTCCACTTTCCAAAAATTAAATGCCACTTGAAAGGAACAAGATTTCAAGAGGTCTTGAAATCCAGGAGAAGGAGACAAGGCGGCTGCTTGCAATCTTAAAAAAAATAAAAATCCCAGGAATGCTTCCATTAATGGAAATAATGCGAAATAAAGTATGTGGCTTCAAAAGGGGGCAACTTCAAACAGATTAAAAGCCAAATTGATGTTTTTTTTCTTTTTATAGCACAAGTCCTGAAACTTTTTGATTGAACTCGTATATGTAGGACAAATCAAAATGTGTGCGTGTGTATATATCATTTAAAGACACATTGAGATCTTCCAGGACCTATCTGTGATATAATTGTTGACTATACATACATAATAGCATCATCCACATACAAAAGAAGATTAAAAACAATGAAGACAAAATAAATAATAAATACAAAAGACAAATCCTATATTTATGACATTAATTATGAACATGGTAACAATGTGCTTACTGTGTTCAGAACTTAACATACACATGACTATATACATAAACCAAAAACTTTACACATATTTATTTACAAGTAAAATAATATTCATTCTTTATAATGGCTAAAAGTATAACTGAAAGCACCCAAAAATAATTAAAAAAAAAAAATCTTTGGACAAAAAATAATAATAATAAAAAACCTTTGGACAATAAATAATAATAATAAAAAACCTTTATATAATTTGAGTTTTGAAAAGAAAAAAAAAACCATAAGAACACATGAAAAATTATATATAAAACTTAATGACAATACCTTGTCTGTCATTTTTAATGAAACCTGCATATATATATTCAGATGTCATGTTCACTTATTTGTTTCTATTCTGAGTTTTGTAGAAATTACATCCACTCATCAGCGGACTTGAGAGTAAAATGTGTTTTGGTGAAATAATTTTTTCTTTTTATATATTTTATGTTTTCCCAATCTCACCTTTTCTAACAGAACCAATACTTTCTCAAGTCAACATATAAAAAAAAACAAAAAAAAAACAGTTTATTTTCATAATTTTAACATCTTATAATCTAACAACCTAAAAAACTGCACATGAAAAAATTCCCTTTGTGTATGAAATATGATAACTTTTTTAAATGTTTAATAATTTCAGTTGATCTTATAATTTACAGTGTATTTACCAGTAACCAACAAATTTTTGTTTATAGATACTTTATTTATCTAAATAAAAAGAGAAGGCATCATCTGACATGATCAACAGTTTGAACAGATCCTCAGATGGTTTTCAGGCACTTTCCAGTGATGCTACAGGTGTGTAATACCTCCCCAGACCAATAGCATCAAGACTTCACCTTATGGTAATATCTAACTCTGGAAAGTAAATATTCTAACTGTTCGACAACCCACCTACATATATAGTTTTATGGGTTTTTTTTTTTTATAATCATTTCACCCCAAACAAGACAGTAATGTCACTGATATGCAGGGGGCTACATGAGAGGATAGCAAAAAGAAAGAGGAACAAGGTATGGGGTGGTAGTGTCAGAAGATGGCTAAAAGAAGGATAGTAATACTAGTGTGAAGGGTGTTACACGAGAATAGAGCAAAATGGAAGAACAAGATACAGGGGTTGTTGGTGAGAAAACTAGAGAAAGATGAAAATCAATGAGATAAGAGATGGCAATTGATGTTGCATTTAATCTCTTGGAGATTGTAGCTATGCAGGAAGTACGATAAAAGAAACTGGTACTTTTGAATACTTTGACTGTAAAAGGTGGCAGGGGGGACCTAGTCAGTTAAGTGCCATACGCGATACACGCTTGAGCAATCATGTCTCAAAAGAGACATGACTGATTGGGCAGAAGATTATCCTGCAGTAGGTTGCCATTGTTTTCTGCAGTAGACTGGTTGCCGACCAAGGCTATAGAACCCAATCTGTCCTATTATTTAACCCATAACTGGAGGGAAGAGATGGATTAATACCTTTCCCAAGGGTATTTGCATGTAAGTGAATGCAAGGAATTCAACTGGAATGCGAACTCGGCTCTCCGATTTCTCGTTCTGAGCCGATATCCACTGTGCCACAACGTACATCCTAGTAAACCTAGTAGCTCAAGAAAATTCATATGGTGGGTGCACCAAGGAGATAAGTTTGTCAGAGCAGAAGATGTGAAGATATTTGTAGAAAAGACAGAGGGAAGCCACATCCAGTCAGTGAGAAAGTGACTGAAGTAGAGCTGCCAAATCAAGATCGATAGATTTGCTATGTTTATGGGTAAAAGTGTTTAATATTAGAGATAATAAGAGATTACAATTTAAAATGAAAAATGTATGTTATACATGACGTTTTATTGTAACTGCTAATTTATAATTTAAGAACAAATAAAAAACTTCTGTTTCAAATATTTCCAAGTTTTATGAATTGTTTACAGAAATGTAATCAATCTTAAAATCTTAATCAGCTAAAGATTCCAGTGGTTGTTCAAAAAACCCAACATCACACCTCTACCCGCATCCACCACATATCTAATTATCTTAAGTGGTTTTCAATAATTAGAAAGCATTTTTAATCCATCCCATAATTCTTCCCTCACAAAAATTTGCATTATTCCTGTTTGATGATTGGTTTCTGGATGGCTGTTGGTGTTGGCATTGTAATTGGTTCTGGTTGATAAGATCAATAGTCCTTTAAGCAGGACTAGAGTTGTCTTCTCTTGCTCAGACTGATATAAATAGAAAGTATGATCTTGTAAATACATAATTTTTTTTTTTTATCATTTAACCCCAAGCAAAGCAATATTGATACCAAGACTTAAGAAGCTACTGTGAGTGAAAGAGAATAAGAAGACTTTAAGAGAAAGACCAATAAAAGAACAGGATTCATGAAGACAGAAGTTAGTGCTTGATGTTGCATTTAAATTTTTGAAGATCGATTTCTTACTCCTTTGCAACCAACAAAAGAATTCCTCAAGTAAGAAAAGAAACTTAGAATTGGATTTACAGCTACATCTAGCTATTTCGACAGTAAAGCAACTTGAATTTGATTTTGCAACTGAAAGAATTGATTTGAATAACATTAAAACAATATTTAAAACCAATTCTAGCATATAATTCCCACTGCAGCAATGGTTAGCAAGTCTTACAAACCCTTTACAGGGTGCCCCAATGTTATAACTCAGTGAAACACCTACAAACACAGACCATCTCTTACTAAATGAACTGATGCCTAAAATATTCACATAATCATTTATGTACCTATTCCTTCCAGAATTAAATATACCCAACACTAAAAAGCATACAGAAAAAAATTTGTATGGTCCTGGGCTTGATGATAAAATACATCTGGCAAAAGCCTCTGATGGGGAGTCTTAGAGGAGCATGGAACCACCTCTTAATTTTTGTTGTCCTGAAATCTGCCCTGACCCAAGTTGGTAGCACTTGTTATTGTCCCAATTATGGGCAAATGGTTAATGCTCAAACTGGGGTCATTTAAGAGAAAAAGAAAAAGTTGGGTAAGAGTTTTTAGCTTTGGATAGCAACTTGCCTTAGAGAAGGAAATCTCTTAAATGAAATCTCTACACCTACTCTGTGTAGAAAATGGTAGGCTGAACTCTTTAATCTTGGTAGGTCATCTTCCTAGAGATGGTGCCTCAATAAAAACACTGAGTTTTAGTCTTCTAAACTGGTTGGTATCAGTAAGGGCATACAGCTGTACTCTAATATTTCATAATGATTCAGTTACGGAGCTATCAAGAAAACACCATGCAAACATAGAAACAGGCGTTAAATGATGATGCCAGTCATATAAACATTACTGCACATTTCTACCTATATACAAGCATGCTGATCAAATGATAAGCAAGGAAGATTCAAGTCTCATATTAAAATTTTATAACACTAATATTTTATCATTTACTCTTCATTGGTATGAGTGTGAGGCTGCACCTATAGAGCCCTGGTCCCCATATGGACCTTACATTTTTCATCTGTAATATAAGAGATGGCTTAAATCATCTCTGGAGGGGAGGCTGGCTATTTATTTATCCTTTTGTCTAACATTCTAATTTTCACTTGTGTGTTGTAGTGCAGTGGATATCAACTTGAATTTTCATTCCAAGGTGCTGAGTTCAAATTCCATTTGAATTCTTTGCATTCACTTATGCACAAATACCCTTGAGAAAGATATCCATCTCTTCCCTCCAGTTATGGGTTAAATAATAGGACAGATTGGGTTCTATAGCCTTGACTGGCAACCAGTCTACCATAGAAAGTAATGGCAACCTACTACAGGATAATCTTCTGCCTAGTCAGTCATGTCTCTTTCGAGACATAATCACCCAAAGCATGTGTCACGTATGGCGATTAACAAACTGACTGAATATTTCTGCATTTTATGGTCAGAAGTGACCCCCAGATCAACTCTTTACCATGCTTCTTTTGAGAGTTTAGTGTAACATTTGAGTGCAATGTCTATTCTAGCATAATACTACAGGTGTAGATTAGCATATGTAGTAAATTTCAAATGTGTAATAAAATTTAAAAAATACTCTAAAAAGCATTATACTTTTTAAAAATTTAAGTTAATTTTATTTCTTAATTTTCTGAATTTAAAGTAAAATTAATTCTATGAAAATTTGCAGAACAAAAGGTCATTTGGTATGAATATTTTTTTATTTTAAAACTGGTACCACACCATGCATTGTGGTCCACTGGATATTGACTTGCAACAAGAAAATGGAGTGCTGAGCTTGAATTCCAGTTGAATTTGTTGCATTCACTTATGTACAAATAACCTTTAGGAAAGATTAATTTATCTCTTCCCTTGAGCTATGGATCAAATAACAGAACAGATTGGGTTCTATAGCCTTGTCTACCACAGAAAGTAATGGCAACCTACTGTGAGAAACTTCTACCCAGTGAGTCATGTATCTTTTGAGTCCAAGTGTGTAGCACGTATGGCACTGAACTGACTGACTGACCACCCCATGCAAGGAAGTAAAGCCATTAGTGCACAAGTAGTTACAGGGTGTGGAAGAATTAGGGATATAAACATTAATAATGAGAAGATTAAAGTAACTCAGTGGGTAGTAGATAGCGAGTGACATTAATCTGTAAAAATTCAGATGCAAAGTTGGCTGGAACATCTAGCTACATCTAGCTAGCTTAACTGTAAATTGAGAAGATTTCAACACCAGTCTAGTACTGTGTTTAAATTTAAAAACTCATGGCACCTTAGTGAAGAGTTGATCCAAAAGATTACCATGAAAGTATTTATAAAAATGACACCGAGAGACAAGCTTTTGGTGGTAGGAAAGTGAGTGTAGCAGAGCCACCTGATCAGGACCAATAATATTACTAATATTACATTTCAATAAAAAATAAAATAACCATTATTTAGCGTAGACATTTCATTGCCTGGACTTTAACTAAGTTAAAACTTATCAAGTCAACAACGTTTTTTTTTTTCTTTTTGTTTCCTGTTTAGGATGCGGTTTCCAGTTTTCTCTTTTCAAATCTTTTCACTCTTTTCTTTTTTTATTATTTTTTTTTTCAATTGGAGTAGACAGACTAAACTATCGCCCGGTTCACACTCCACCCACATCTATTGAACAGGTGAAGAGTCTCATCCCTTGTTTCCTGTTTAGGATGCGGTTTCCGGTTTTCTCTTTTCCAATCTTTTTACCCTTACGTAGCCCCCTGCGCATTAGTGGCGTTACCGCCTTGCTTGGGGTGATATGATTACAAAAAAAAAAAAGTCAAAGTGAGTAATAGTAAGTTGATGAATACCGATGATTAATTTCTTTTTAGGCTTTGCTATCAATTTTGATATCAGCAAGATATTTGCGTAGAATTTGTCCATTTGCGAGTCTTTCAGAGTAAATGGAATTTTTTTTTTCCTCTGATCAATTTGTGAATTAGAATAATTCTTCCATCTGCTTAAAAACAACTTTTTTTTTTTCATGGGACAATTTCTTTTACCTCACTCACTGTCCACCTGTAAATTTAATCTTTAATCTTTGCTAAAAAAAAAAAAATTAGTAAAGAGCATAAATTCTCAAAACTATTTCACTTTTTTCATTCAATCTGATTACTGATTAATTTATACGTTAGTTGAAAAGATTTCTAATTAATTTAAGAGTAATTCTTTGCATTGCTCCTGAAAAAACATTTGCATTAAAGAAAGGGGAAATAAGAAACATTATGAGTCAACTTTTTATTTTTGCATTATGAGAATAAAAAAAAAAAAAGGTTTTAAATTGACTAAAAATATATTTACAGTATTTACATTATTCGGACTATTGTCCTCATCTTTGTTGCATTAAGGACACATGGCATAGTGGATAGAGACGTTGCTTAGCTTGATTCTTAGAGTTGTGAGTTCAATACCAGTGGTGAACAAATAACTTGCAGGGTTAGAGGGAGATAACTTATGACTTCCAATTGTGGCTTTACGCGAAGAATGAGGATGATATACCCCAGTGATTGTAATAAAGGGTTCAGTTTGAATTCCTAGCACCTGAAGAAGGCCGGAGTGAACAACAGTAGAAACATCATACAAATGGCAACAAAAATGAGAACAATAGACTGAATAATGTAAATACTACCTCATCTCAGAAATATAGACAAATACTAAAAATATATTTCTATCTTCTTTTATGTTCCATGCACTTTCAGGTTGATTGCTTAACTTATTTGTTTTTTATGGCTTCTCAACACTTTGTGATTTAAATTCGGAACATTTCAGAATGTAAGAAGTTGCTTACAGTACCGTGTTCTCTATCTAAGTACTGACTAGTTTCAAACATTGCCTTCCTAATGAGCTTGTGTGAATAGATGGCAGAACACTGATAGAGAGAGACTGTAAAAGGACATATATTGATTTTGATCTTAAAATACCAAAGTTTGATGGGTGATCATTTCAAGATATGAGCAGGTGCTAAAAAACTTTTGGCATAACATGACAGGTGAAGAGGCTCATCCCTTGTTCCATGTTTAGGATGTGGTTTCCGGCTTTCTCTTTTCCAATTTTTTCACTTTTCCTTATTGTTTTCAATTGGAGTAGATAGACGGAACTATCGCCCGGTTCACATTCTACCCACATCTATTGAACAGGTGTAGAGGCTCATCCTTTGTTCCCTGTTTAGGATGTGGTTTCTGGCTTTCTCTTTTCCAATTGTTTCACTCTTGCGTAGCCCCCTGCACATCAGTGGTGTTACCACCTTGCTCGGGGTGATAGGATTTTTAAAAAAATAACACATTACCTAAAATCTGACCAAAGAACCAAATCAAAATTTTTTGAAATCCCTTCCTAGTCAGGCCAAGAACATTTACACATGCCATCATATATGTGATATTCTTTAATATGTCATGGAGATACATTATTTACACTGTTTGGACTGTTGTCCTCATCTTTATTGCAATCTTTATGATGTTTTGGCCAAACAATTTAAATAACATAAATACTATCTCATCAGGATGTGCATTGTGGAACAGTGAATATTGACTTGGAACAAGAAAGCGGAGTACCGAGTTCGAATTTCAGTTGAATTCTTAGCATTCACATACGCACAAATACCCTTGGGAAATGTATTAATCCATCTCTTCCCTCCAGTTATGGGTTAAATATCAGGACAGATTGGGTTCTATAGCCTTGGCTGGCAACCAGTCTATTGCAGAAAGTAATGGCAACCTACTGCAGGATAATCTTCTGCCCAGTCATGTCTTTTTCGAGACATGATTGCCCAAGCGTGTATCACGTATGGCACTTAACTGACTACCTCATCTCAGACGCATAGACATATATTGCATAGAGATATTTCTGTTTTATGCTTGGCATGAAACAATTCCTTACTAAGCATTTTAAAAAGAAAATATTCATGAGAGAATGATTTGGAAAGGAAACATATGCCTAAAATGTTTTGTTCACTGAACTGAGGAGATTGTTTTCTTTTAGCTGAAGTTTTCGAGACATGTAACAAAGGATGGCTTGGAGAATCTGATACTCATGAGACAAATAGAGGGAAAGAGAGACAGGGGAAATCAATGCTCAGCATATTTGATGAGTTTGAGCAAGTGAATGGTGGAGCAAGGTTTGAGAGAAATACCAAGAGAAAAAGTGTTAAGAGTGACAAGAGATATGGGTAAGTGGAGGTCCATGATTGTCCATGTCCTGAAAGGACATGGCAAATAAAGGTATAATAAAGAAAGCTCCTTTTAGTCAATCTTGTAAGAAACTGAACAAGAATGCCTGAAAAGACTTTTCCTATACTATAAAATTCTGTAAAATTCTCAGCTTGATCAAGAAAGTTTTACAGCCATGAAATGTATATGCTATTTCATATATTCCTGCAGAGGTTAGGACACCTTGACATAGTATAATGGTTAGCAAGCTTGTCTCACTAGAATCCTTACAATTGAGTTGTGATTTTGATCCTGACTGGGTTCCCCATACTTTTAGCCTTGTGCCATATCTAAGCTGTGCTTAGGAAAATCACTATTCCTCCAGAGATTCAACACTTGAAATACCGTTTTAAGTTTTTCTTTAACACCTACAAAATCTTTAAATATTTGATCATTGAATACCAATTTAGGCTATTAGGTTATGCTAAAAAATTTTCAGCACCTCCTCATAAATTAAAATTCAATAGACAATAGTTCAATATTATTTATGCAGGTAATAAAAAAAAAGCTACATGTCTCTTAGTGACAATAATATTAGGTAATTTTGACTTAATTTCAGACAAGAAATGTTTATGGTTTGTCAAGATGCATTTCTTGTATTTAATATTCAGAATGAGTATAATTCAATATTCACTAGTGCTTGTCTCCTTTCCAGTTATATAACAAAATAGTTGGAAAGATAGGAATATTTTCAAATCACTTTTATAATACAATTATATACCACACTTCCAATATCAGTGAACTATAGTAGATGTTAAAAGAAAAGAATTATTAGATTTAGTTTTTTTTTGTGATTGTATATCACTCATGTTTAAAAAAAAAAAAGAAAACAATCTTCCAGAGTAAATCAGATTACAGGTTTAAAAACAGAATAGCTAAAATAAATGAGAACAGTAAATACTTAATTTAAAGCAAATGCATCTCATGAGAAGAATAGCTTGAATTAACAAAGAAAAGAGAAAAATAGAGTGAGAGTAAAAAAAAGAAAAAGAGAGGGATTAAAAAAATAAAAAGGAGGGTGTAAAAAAAATAAAATGGAGTAAAAAAGAAAAACGAGGGAGTAAAAATTGAGTAAAAAAGAAAAAAGAGGGAGTAAAAATTGAGTAAAAAAGAAAAAAGAGGGAGTAAAAAAGAAAAAAGAGGGAGTAAAAATGGAGTAAAAATGGAGTAAAAAAGGAAAAAGGGGGAGTAAAAATGGAGTAAAAAGGTGCAAAGAAGAAAAAGTGAGTAAAAGAGAAAAAGTTTCAAAAAAAAAAAAGAGGGAAGAGTAAAAGTGAGGGAGAGAACAAAGGGAAGAAAGATGAGATTTAAAAGCATTTAAATAAAATTAACTTGTTCTTTTCCAAAAAGAAGAAAGTTTCCATTTTTGTGTTCTGTCAGATTTCTATGTTCTTTGCAAAAACAGGAATGATTCAATAGCTTTCTCAGCATTGAACTTGAACAATAAAAGACAAATTATCTCTAATTTGACAAGCACCTCCACTCAGTGCAGTTATCAAGGGAATCAAAGATTCAGACAGTAAAAGAATAAGTGAAGAACCTGCTACCAAAAATGGTAGAAATATGCATCTCAGGATATTTCAACTTAAAATTTGGAGAAGGAAAAAAAAAATCACTAAATGTACTTTAAAGTTTCTTTTTTTTTTTGCAACCATAAATAAAATAGATATTTATACATGGAGATTGCAGGTTTTACAAATGTCTCAATGATGACTACGTAAATATTGTTTATTCAAACTCAACATTTAAAAACAAACCAAATTCTTTCTGTAGCTTTTCAACCAAACAGAATTATTAAAAATGTTTTTAACTGATTTTTTAAAAAATAGTGCTTGCACCCAACTAATTTCTCTTCAAGATTTAGATATGTTATTTTACTCATTAACTCCAAATAACAGGATTAGCATTGCAGTTCTTGGTCTTAACTGCAAATGACAGAAATTTCTGCTAGAGTTACTATATTGGCAAATATGGTAACTTTTGAGTGACTTGATCAAAAAAAAAAAATTTCCATGGACCCACTAAATAACACATGTTGCCCTAAAAAAAAAAAAAATGAATCAATTTTGCCCACCTCTGCTGTAGACTTTATTTTACTAATTCTGGACTGATTGTTTTAAGTAGAGATCAGTATATGCAAATCTAGTCCACTCTTTAAATTCATTGCTTTTTCTTTATAGCTCAGTGAGTCAAGACAACAGTCAAACTCTAGATTTTTCTTTTTTGTGAAAGTAGCCCTCTCTCTGACAAAAAGGAATAATTTATCCATTTTACCTCATTGAGCTACAAAGGAAAAGCTATGTGCTTAAAGAGTAGACATAGTTTATACAGTATTTATTTTTCTTAATGTTTAAGTTAAATAGTAGAGCAGATTGAACTCTCCAGCTGTCAGTATCAACTAATCAAGAAGAAACACTATTCTGAACTCAAATCTGCAAAGAAGGCAATGAGAAACCATTCCAATATCTTTCACAAGATGTTGAAGCAATTCACTGACAATAAAAAGCAATCTCTGAGAAGTCATGATTGCCTATGTCCTGAAGGGAAATGGTATTAAGTAAGAAAAAATATCTTTCCCTTAAATAAACTGCCTTACAAAACTGAAGGGCCCAACCTGCAACGATATTTGCCTATATCTGTTGGCTGAACAGTAGGAGCTGACTAGTCCAAAATTACAATTTATATAAAATGCACATGAAAAAAGAAGGCATAAAAAATGAAAATGTTCCTTTAAATTAAATACTGGACAAATAAAAATATATAAAAATGAGTCAGGCCTTCAAAATTATGAATGCTGTTATAAGGCAGACATTATTGCAAATGTCATAGCAGCTGAAAATTCGGGTTTGGGATGGCCAAGAGCATTAAATGACAAGAGATAAAAAAAGAAATGAAAGTTCAGTCAGTCAGTTAAGTGTCTTATGTAATATACGGTTGGCTGATCATGTCTGACTAGGCAGAAGATTATCCCGCATTAGGTTGCCATTACTTTCTATGGTAGACTGGTTGCCAGCCAAGGCTATAGAACCCAATCTGTCCTGTTATTTAACCCATAACTGAAGTGAAGAGATGGATTAATACCTTTCCCAGGGGTATTTGTGCATAAGTGAATGCAACGAATTCAACTGGAATTCAAACTCGACTCTTTGATTTCTTGTTCTGAGCTGATATCCACTGCACCACAATGCACATCCTTAATGAAAGTTAAACGTTTAAAAAGAGAGCCAAAAACATTTATCCTTTATATATGAGTTTATATGTGTGCGTAGATAAGAATTTTTGATGCCATAACAAAAACAATCTTAAAAGTTGACTGTGTAAATGGAAGAGTAAATGCGTGCATAAAGTTTGTGCAATTTGCCAGATGCAAAGAAGATAAAAGTGCACAAAAATGCATTTTTTATGTAAATAAAAAAAGACTGAATAAATTTGAACTCTTTGTATAACAAACAAGTTAGAAATAGCTGCAGATTGTTATGCAGGTCAGAAAATATTAAATATAGACAAACTTGTTTGTATAAACAATAAAAAAAGCAAATTGGAATATGAGTCTGAAGAGTAAAGTGTGTGTGTTTGCTTCCATGAAGGCAAGCGAGAGAGAATACACATAAAACAAAGCTGTATGTATGAAGATGAACAAGTGGGTGAATTTAATTGTGAAATTCCAGATGAAAATCTCATTTCCATCCACCTGCTGGTTAACATGTGTAGGAGGAAGAATTTGAAGTCAGTCTCAGAATATTGTCAGAATTCTTCCCCAAATACAAGAATTTCATTCTTATTCTTCCACCTCCAAGATTTTTCTCACCTGTTATAAGATTCTAACAAATACGACATTGTGTAGGATTGCTAGCCAAAGTTTTACAGAGCATAAAAGCATATTTTTTTTATAAACAAAGAATTCTTTTAGTTAATATCTTTTATCCTGTAAACATTATTGTACTTACCATTTTCCTTTCAACAGTGTTGCTGTAGATATCTATGATATTTACAAGAGTGACATTTTCTATCATTAAAATGATCATCTTCACACAAAAGACGAAAGTGTTTTCATTGAAATAGACTAAATAATACAAAAATAGCATAAAGCAAAAATTGATTAAAAAAAAATATAAATTTATCATGAATTCTCAAATATTAAACTCAATTATTAATAAATATATGGAATTACGGTGATATAATTTTTAAGCACCCATTTTCATCTGAAAGCCTGATTTGTACTTACATGGCTGACTACTTGGGAATAACATGTGCTGTAAATTTGAGAATATGTTTGTGATGTAATGGATAGAGGCTCAAGATGAAAGATTCAAGAGTCAATTTCAAATTTCAGTAAATATATGGAATTATTTTGATATCATTTTTAAGCACACATTCTCATCTAAAAACCTGATTTGTACTTAAATGGCTGACTACTTGGGAATACCATGTGCTGTAAATTTGAGAATGTGTTTGTGATGTAATGGATAGAGGCTCAAGATGAAAGATTCAAGAGTCAATTTCAAATTTCAGTAAGGTTTGCTATATTCACTTGTGCACACTTGGGAATGACATGAACCCATCTCTTCTCATCCCCCCAGTTTTGGGTTAAATAGTAGGACTTGTATCTAAAAAATCATTAATATGGATACCAGTTCTTTCTGACAGTTATTGTCTTTTGGTTTAGTTAGCCTTCCTCCTCTGTGCTGGCTAATGGTATCTTGACCATTAGCTAGCAGGGGAGGAAGGCTCAATAAACCAAAAGACAATAACAAATGAAATCTCTCCAGAGTTAAGACATGTGAGTGGAGAGAGTGAGTGAGTGAGTGAGTGAGTGTTCTATGAAGATGAAAGCTTGGTTTGATATCAACAGTAATTACACTTGGTTGTAAAACAACTTCAGCTAGCTCCAAATTGCTTAAAAATATTGAAAAATAAAAGAAATGACTTACCCAAAAGACAAAGTTGAACAGGATAAAGAGGCATCTCACTAAACTAGACAAAACACCCATGGTTGTTCAATCAATTTGAAGGGAGATCTGGAAAAGAAATAACTTTGAATTAAAAAAAAAAAGTCTTTCAAAACTTACAATTTTTAAAGAAAACTATGAATATCGGCTCGGAACGAGAAATCGGGGAGCCGAGTTCGAATTCCAGCTTAATTCATTGCATTCACTTATGCGCAATACTCTTGGGAAAGGTATGAATCTGTCCCTTCCCTCCAGTTATGGGTTAAATAACAGGACAGACTGGGTTCTGTAACCTTGGACGGCAACCAGTCTACCGCAGAAAGCAATGGCAACCTACTGCGAGATAATCACCTGCCCAGTCAGTCATGTTTCTTTCGAGACATGATCTCCCAAGCGTGTATCACATATGGCACTTAACTGACTGATAAGAAGACTTTAAAATATTAAAAATTATTTTTAAAAAATGCATGTAACATAATAATTCAGCATGTAACTTGGAAAAGCAGAAGTAAGAATTTAGAAAAAAAAAAAAATGAAAACATTTTTTTTTGTTTATTCTTCATAATTTTTTCCCCTATCTCGTTCATTACCATCATTTTTTCCCCCTATTTTGTTAATTCCTATCCTTTTCCCTCTATTTTGTTCAAAATCCCTACTCACTTCATTTATTTTAACCATTCCATAGAACTTTGAATATTTTCACTTTCATGCTGAAATATATTTTTTCCTTATTTTCTATTTTTACTCTACCTTAATTTTAAAAAAATTGAAAACAATTTACACTAATTTTACTGATCTGAGTGGATTATGAACAAATTCGGGAGGGGAGAAAAGGGTTATGTAAAGGACATAATAGGGGGAAGAAATAAAAAAAGACAAGAGGGCTTCTGCACTTCGAGCAAGAAAAAAATTCCATTTATTCAGCCTGAATTTGGCCAATGTTCACTTTCAGTTCTCAATCCACAATTTCAGATCAGTAAAATTAACTTTCAGCTGATTGGTACTTTGTAATTTGTGTCCATTAGAAAGAGAGGAAGGTTCCAAACCAAATTGGCTGATTTCCTGAACTCCATGTCTTTGATTAATTGTGTGTCTGAAATGCCTGACATGTTAGTGTTCAACATAAAAGAGACCACTGGATGGTTTTCAAAATGTCTAATTTGATATCATGTCTGACAAATCTCAGCTTCAATAAATTTTGTCTATTTACAACGAATGATAAAACTAACCTGATAAATGTACTGACTTTTGCTTGTTCAAAGGAGTGCTTTTGACAGAGTTTTATTTTTTAGGGTTTATCAACTTATCAGGTTATTCAAAACCAGAATATATATATATATATATATATAGATTATGAGATATTTTTGGAGATAATTATTTACTGAAACAAGTACTACTAATTAACCCATATGTGAGAGAATGAAAGATGAATTCATACCTTCCCCAGGGTTATCTAAATCTAAACTTATTTATAAATGGAACTTTGTGTGTCTGTGTCCATTACCTATAAACTCTAAAATGGCTGAACTGATTTTCTTGAAAATTTACACAGTTGTACTATAAGTGTCTGCAAGTGTTCTTAGCTTGGTTTTGTGTCGAGGTACCCCTGATAAATATTGATAATCGAAAAAAATCGGGTTATAGAAGGAGTGGTCCGATTTTAATCAAATTTGATACACTTATAGACAAAGATGTAAGAAATGATATTCAGAAGTTTCAAGGTTGCAGTTCTTACAATAGTGCAGAAAATCGATTATATATATATATATATAAAAGGCAAGATGTTTGTGTGTGTGTTTGTTTATCTGTCTGTATGTCTATTTTTTCAGCCCTTTTATTTTAGTTTTTGCTTCAGGTTTGGTTCTAAGTAGGTATAATTGTAGTTCTTAGTCTCAGCCATGATACCATTTACTCAGAAGACTTATTTAACCATCAAAATTCAGTTTACGACAAAAAAAAAAAAAAAAAACTTATTTGATATCGATAGCAGGAAATCAAAATTTGACTTACATCCATTCATTTTTCTTTCAGTCTACAGTTTTGCTTTAACTGGAAACAACTATTGCTTCTTAGTCTTTCGTGCCAATGTCCAAAGAGTCTGAGCTCTAGGACCATGGATTAGTTTTAAAGCTTTCATTACACCCGAGCAACGCCGGGTTATACTGCTTGTTTGCACATAAGTGAATATAACAAATTCAACTGGAATGGTTTGTTTCATATGATGAAGCATAAATGTTCACCAAATCGTGGAATGAATATAAAATACTTTCCTCCCCACAATTTATAGTCAGAAGCACACAAATCTAATAGCACGAGTAAATACATATGATCAGGGTATCAGGAGTAAAAAAGCTCATCAGAGCAGTTTCCACAGAAATACTTGTAGAAAAGACAGAGGGAAGCCACGTCATATTGGTGAGAAAGTGACTGAAGTTGGGCTGCCAAATTAGGATCAATTATAAGGCAGATCCTCCTTTAGATTTTGTCAAGAACCTCAAGATGAATAGCAGGAACACCTGACCAGATATGGCAGCAGTATTCAGTGCACAGATGAATGGTAGATTTATAAATATGCAAAATGGATTCTGAAGAGAAAAACTACCTGGCCCAACATGGTCAACAATCCTTCATAGCAGTAGATGCAGCTATGGGTTCAATGTTTGAAGGTTTAAGTTTTGTTCAACAGCATATCAACCGGTTATTTAATGCCAAAAAGTTGAAGTTTTAACCTATTTTTTAATGTTCAGTTATAGTGAGAAGGTTGATTTAGTCTGAGTTTAATAAAAATATTTTTGGTTTTTATTCTTTTTTATTTTAGGTGTCTTTTAGTTTTGTATTCATAAATGTTTTGTTTAGAATTTTTTCCTTCAGAAATGTGTTATGGCAATAATTTTTCTTCAAAAATGTATATTTTTCTACAAAAGTCTATTTTTATGTATATATTTCTATAAAAATCTATTTTTATGCTTTCATAGTGTTCTGACCACAGTTTGGGGGTTAACTATTTGCCCACGGCTGGGACCCTAACAGGTGCTACCACTCCGAGTCAGAGTGGACCTGAGAACAACAGCAAGTAAGAGGTGGTTCCATGCTTTTCACAACCTTCCAATAAGAGGCCTTGCTTGAGAGAGTTAAGCAAAGTGCTTTGCTTTTTAGGAGACTATTGTCATCCATTCTAATGGTAGGCAGGAATAATTCTCTGTGGTGGTTAAAGGAGAGCAGCTTCATTTTGGAGTCATTTACTAGGTATTTCCTACTCGATTCAATCAGAGATTGGAGGTTCTTTTAAGGTGCAGCAGTCAGGTTTTCTTTGCCAGCCTTGGTAGACTTCTTACAAAGATGGTCGTAAATGGCAGTGTCATCTGTATAGATGACAATTCAAAACAAATTTGAAAGGAATGATTGGATTAAATCAAACAATCACACACAAATACCATAGTCCTGGAACTTGCATATAAGACCAGCATGCCAAACTCTGTCAAATACTTTTGAGATATCAAGAGCAACAATTCTAGTTTTGTCATTCTTATCAAAAGCCTGGTGTATATATATATATATAATATTTTGTGATAAACTGTTAGAACATCAGTAGTAAACCTGGCAAAATGGAATCAATATTGTTTTTCAGTTTATATTGTGTGTATTTATTGCCTTTTGTTTAAAGTACTCAGTATTTTCTAGATAGAACCATATATTGTGCAAGATGACTTTTTAAAAAATTGTATGAAAAATGTGACAAGCATAGGCATTATTAAAGTCTGATAGCAAAATCAGGTGCATCATCTGATCCATCTGTATTTTGATAGTACAAATTATTAGATCCTTGATTCTACTGAAGTACAAATGTATTATATCATGTGTTCAATTTTATTGTGACAGTTTTTCACATTTTTTAGCTCAATCTTAAAAACAATTTTTTAGTTTATAAAACCAGACACTGAGTTCAATACCGAGTGATGAGAGTGTTTCATGATTAAACACAATCTTTCAACCTGCTCACTTTTATATTTACATAGATATGATATTGAGCACTTTTAGCCCAAAATATCAGTCATTTGTGATACACACTTGGGTGATCATATCTTGACTGACTGGGCAGAAAATTTTCCCGCAGTAGGTTGCCATTACTTTCTGTAGTAGACTGGTTTCTAACCAAGGCTATAAAATCCAATCTGTTCTATTATTTGACCCATAGCTAGAAGAAAGAGATGGATTAATACCTTTCCCAAGGGTATTTAAACATAAGTGAATACAACAAGTTTATTTAATCCTTTCTCTCAAACATATGTTTTCTTTCCCTTACTCTTCACTAGAGAAAATAAAGTCATGAGTTAATTCTTGTGAATTTTATAAGAGTTTTCAAATATCTTTAAGTGGTACAAACAAGAAAATCTGTTTGCAGAAAAGAAAGAAAAAAAAATTAACTTTTTTCTTCTCCACTGGGAATAAGATTTTGTCAGTGTCACGTTTGAACTCTTTTTTTTTTTTTTTTACTGAAATTCTACATTATTCTATTTAATTTTTCTTTTTTTTTAATGTAGGGAAAAAAGAATTGGGTGAGTAAAGAACAGCAGGGTCAGAAAATTATAGTTGCTCACTTACATTTAATAGCAGTTGGCAGACATGAAGGGTTGGGTATGAAAATAGTATGTAGAATCAGTGACCTTATGTTGGACACTGGAGAAAGCAGGAATCAGACACTGATAGAGGGAGAAAGTGACAAAGAAAAGAGGAGAAAAAGAAAATGATAGCAAAGATATATAGCGGGAGACATTGACAAATAGTGAATACAGAATAAAATATTTTCAAAAAGCTTAATAAAAAGGAGAAAAACAGAAAAAAAAGAAGAAGCAATTCAAGAGAATAAAAAAAAAAGAAAAGCAAACAGAGGAAAAGAAACCATGACAGCAAAAAGATGAGTGGTGTAGATAAATAAATACTTAGTGCAATATTTTAAAGAATGCATTAGGAGAAAAAATATATATAAAAAAAACAATTTTTGAAAAAGTAGAATTGTTTTTATTATTTTTGTCTCCTGAAAATATGTTGAACTTTGTCTTTTTTATAATTTATCTGAGCCCCCACAAAAATTGAAAAGATTTGACATGACTGCAAGTAATATTAAAAAAAAAAAAATGGCATATTAAAAATGCTTAAAGAAAATCCTGCAATTTGATGTAATAGAATTTGCTAAGAATATTGTAAGACCAATAAGTCAAGTGCAAAATTAAAAGGTCAACATCTTAGATTTTTTGAATCTAATAAAAAGCCCCACAAAGTACAGAGTGGTTGTTGAGAAGGTTAGAATGAAGGAGATTTTAATTGACTAACTTTTTTTTTAATGGCTTATCAACTCTTCTCAGGTTATTTAAAGCCAAAGAATATTTTTAGATGGTAAAATTTTTTTTTTTTTGAGATAATAATGATTTTGTAATGCAAGTTTTACTGGTCATTTTTTTTTTTTAATCATGTCACTCAGAGCAAGGCGGTAATGCCACTGATGTACAGGGGGCTACGTAAAAGATTGGAAAAGAGAAAACCGGAAACCACATCCTAAACAAGGGATGAGCCTCTTCACCTGTTCAATAGACGTGGGTGGAGTGTGAACTGGGCGATAGTTTAATCTATCTACTCCAATTACTTCACCCAAGGGTATTTACACATACCTGAATTTAATGACCCCAACGTCAATTGAAACTTTGCTCACCAATTAACAATTCCAACCCATTATCCATTACACCACTCATATATCTAAGCTTACAGCCCCTTGAATTCCAAGCAATCACCCATCTAGCTACTGACCATGTTTGACATTACTCAACTTTGGAGATCATACAGGAATCAAGGATTCAGTATGTGCCCATGAGCCTAAAAGAGGAGTTGATGATTATAAAGGTTAGTAGAATAATTTACCTTTGACTCAAATTTTTCAGGGAAGCACTCACATGGGAGTCTGTAGGAGTGGAACTTTTTTCCATAAATTTAGAAACTGGAGGAAATAAAGGTGATGCAACCCCATGAAAGTATTTACACTATTTACATTGTTTGGATTGTTCTAGTTCCACATGACATGCCTCCTCTGGATATCTTCGCTATTTCCATTTAGTAATTCAACTTTCCAAGTTTTTGTTCAACTCAGCTGTGGCCAGTTATGGAACTCACAACTCAACCAACACCATTATCTGCTAGGTCATGTGTACTCAAGTTCAAATGGTATAAATAGTTACAATACTTTATCTTGGAAATATAGACAGACCCATGAATGTAAAAGTGTCATGGCCATAAAGGTCTGAACTGGTAGAAAATTGTATTTGTTTGCTATTTACAATTTAAGAACAACAAACCACAAGTATATACACATTTGCTGAACATAAATGCCTGATATGATTATTTTTTTAAGTAGAAACATGAAGGAATACACATACAAGTGTTCAAGACAGATTTCTTTGCATGTAGGAAACTCACATATGATTATTTTTTTAAGTAGAAACATGAAGGAATACACATACAAGTGTTTAAGACAGATTTCTTTGCATATAGGAAACTCACATATGATTATTTTTTTAAGTAGAAACATGAAGGAATACACATACAAGTGTTCAAGACAGATTTCTTTGCATGTAGGAAACTCACATATGATTATTTTTTTAAGTAGAAACATGAAGGAATACACATACAAGTGTTTAAGACAGATTTCTTTGCATATAGGAAACTCACATATGATTATTTTTTATCACTAAGTAATGATTTGATGATTTTTTTGTAGTACAATTTACAAAAAGGACTTTTTATTAAATTTTATCTGAGGTGATCTGATCTTTCTTTTCATTTGTCAAGTTATTCATTGTTTCATTTGTCATCAGGAGCATTTCCTATATCTGTGGAAGTCACTCTAGAAAAAGATCCTCAATTTCTATCAAGTTCATTCTTTGTGGAAGACTTAAACCTTAGGTTTCTCAATTTTCTAAGTAACATTGTCTCAGAAATCACTTTATGCATTTTACCAAATTTACATTTGTCAGATTTTATGATTGAGAGATCTATCATATGAAGTGAATATTCAGAAATATATGAAAATATCAAAATAAGAAGTCCTTGTTTCCTGGTTAGGATGTGGTTTCCGGTTTTTCTCTTTTCCAATCTTTTCACTCTTTTTTTCTTATTTTATTTTATTTTTTTAAATTGAAGTAGATAGACTAAACTATCGCCCGGTTCACACTCCACCCACGTCTATTGAACAGGTGAAGAGGCTCATCCCTTGTTTCCTGGTTAGGATGTGGTTTCCGGTTTTTCTCTTTTCCAATCTTTTCCTTCTCACGTAGCCCCCTGCGCATCAGTGGCGATTTCGCCTTGCTTGGGGTGATATGATTAAAAAAAAAAAATCTATAAAATAAAAATCTCATTTGTTCAAAATCTTAAAGAAAATGTAGCTCTTAAAACTTATTGAATATAAGAAAATACATTTGAATAATTTTGTAAAATTTTAAATTTTTAGTGAAACAACATTTTTCACAGGTAGATATATTTAAATCTATCATCTGAGAATAGTTAATATAGTTTTAAACAGTAATATTGCCATATTTCATGCTATACCAGATGCTAACCAAGGGAAACTAAACAAATTGGCAATTCTGCTCATTTGTCAAGTTATCCACTCCTTCAGGAAATAGGCTTACACCCTATCATGTTGAATATACTGGTTCTCGCTCGATCACCAAAGTTAAGCAACGTTGAGCCTGGTCAGTACTTAGATGGGTGACTGCTTGGGAATACCAGGTGCTGTAAGCATTACATGACAGATGTGCATTGTGGTGCAGTGGATATCGGCTCAGAAAGAGAAATCGGTGAGCTGAGTTTGAATTCCAGTTGAATACCCTGCATTCACTTAAGCACTGGTACCCTTGGGAAAGGTATTAATCTGTCCCTTCCCTCCAGTTATGGGTTAAATAACAAGGGTAGGACTTGGGAACCCTGCCCTTAAGAACAAATCCCAATGAATCTTGATACTTGAAAAGAAAAAAAAAGTATTACTAGACACAAAACTTATATATAAAAAAAAAATAAATTGTTGAAAAGAAAAAGGTAGTACCAGAAATAAAAAAATTTTGTTGGCATTAAATGACCTGCTGAGGTTGATATGCCATAAAAACAAAACAACCAACCAACAAACTTCAGAAAAAAAAAAAAATAATATCAATTTTATTCTTTTTTTGAGGAAGACACCTTAAGTTTTCCTAATTTTGGAAAGAAAGACATGTGAAATAGTTCTTTCTTCTGAAAAAATTAAAGTTATGAGTGAATAGAGTTCTAAACTTGATTGATTTTTTTTATGGCTTTGTGGATTATTTAAAGCACTTTGAATTATAAGAACATTTCTATTTTGTGAATGAATATGTTCTGAGGATAACAATAAAACCAAACTTACTAGAAACAACAGCACAAAGATTTTTAATAAGGCTTGTGTAGAAAAAATGTATTTTTTAATCAAATGGCTTGTTCAGTTTAAGTAACAGATGTAAGGCCCTTGTTCCTCACTGAGCGAAGTCAACATCCATGTCATACATACTCCCAGAATAGGAAATAAAAGTTTTGTCAAAAGCTGCTTTTTTATCAGTTAAAAATTAGCAACCAGCAAAAAGTTTAATACCTGCAAATTATTAATTTAAATCATTTGAAAATTCAAACAACTTGAAGACTTAAGTTTCCTATTTATGACAATATTTTTATGATGTAAAATTGTGCAATATTCTTGCACTTGGAATATATATCAATTCCAGTTCTATTTAATTTGTACTAACAGATTTAAAAATAAACTAAAGAGGTGGAAAAAAAAATAAATCTACACCATATCTTATTTAATTTTTTTTTATATACTATGAACCTTCAGGACAGTGACAGTTATGGCTTTCCAAAATTTTCTGTCCTTTGTCACTCTTAATAAAAGTTGTCATCTCTCCTAAACTTTGCTCAGCTATCCATTTACTTAAGCTTGTTAAGTAGGTTATCCATTGTTTGCCTCTCTCTCTCACAATCTGTTCTGTGAGTGCCAAATTTTCCAAGCTCTTTTTCATCATTATGTGTCCTAGAAATTTGAATGATCTCTTTCTGATTCAAAGAATGTCATTTTTTTTTTTATACAGTCAAAAACCGTCATTGCTTATATGCTTAAGCCATGGTACTCTGAGCATCCTTCTATCGAACATTTCTGTTGCTTCAAGGTTCTTCTTTGTCTGTGATGAGATTATTCGGCATTCACAGGATTTATATTACATAATAGCTCAGAACTCTTTTCTTTGTAGAAGCACATTTCTGTTGCTTCAACTCTCTTCATTTGCCAGGAGGTTGTCTAGCAATCACTGCCATATAGGAAGACTGATATTACATAATAATTCAGTAATATTTCTTTGTTTTTCCACAAAATTTTCCTGTTTTTTGCTATTTCAATGCACCTATGGATTTCAGCATTGCGCTTTCTGTCCTCCAGTAAACTATTTTCCTAATGTTTAAATTACTTTGAAAATTAAACGTACAGTGCTGACAACCTAAAAAAAAAATTATTTCATAATCTGAAAAATTAAAATAACAGAAGTAAAAGCAAATTAATGGTTTTTATCATCAGGGTACAAGCTTTTTGTTTATTCAAATAAATTTTAAACTAAACAGTCCAAAATTAAAAAGTAAAAAAAAAAAAAAAAAATGCTGGAAATTTAAGGTGAGGCTTTACAGTTATTCTTTCAACGTAAACTGAACTTTGTAACGGCAGCAATGTAATAACATAGACAACAAATATAGGAAGTAAGTGCTTTTAGTCATAAAATATTCCATATTATATAATTATTGTTGATTAGACTGGTTTAGTGGCAACAAAGCTCACCATGAAATTCATTCTTCCTTGATTCTGTAAGTTACTGTGCCTGAGTTAGTGAAAAATAAAAAATAAAAATTTAGATTTTTTTTTTTTTGACAGTTTATGATGTAGCTACATTTAGTCTTTCCACCAAGAAAAATTCGTGGCTCACTTGATTAAAGCAGGGCAGATTTCTTGAAAAATCTGCAAATATCTGATGGCATATAAATTCTGCCTGGTGGTGTTTATATTATATTACCATGTCAGAATTAGATAAGGCAGTGGATGGCATTTGGATAAATATTAGCCAACCAGACACCTCGTATATTCTTGGAGACATTTTGAAGACTAAAGACTGGTTTTATATACTATCAAATGTATTCCATTTTTTTTAAATCCTTTCATACGAAGCAATTCAAGGAGCTACCATAATGATACAGAAGGCAATTATCTCCTTTTCATAGAAATAAGTTACATGGATCATGTGATGACAGCTTAGTGATGTCACTCCATGCAGTGATAAAAATGGCAGTCAGTTTACAGTAGAGGTTGCTTTCATTAACCTAGCCCCCACCTCCCCAACAGCCCTGGCAGAGGCTAAAATGCCTTCCCAGCAGCCATGTTCTTTTTGGGAATATATCTTTCTTGGATATAGAAAGAAACTTCAGCTCACATTCTCAATTTGGGAAAACCCAAGATTTACTGTTTCCTGTTCACAAAATATGTCCTCACCTGTGGCATAGATGAATCTAGCCCATTTGAATCTGGAGTTCTAAAGATGGCTTTTCCAGACACAGGATTATCACTATATTATATATACCGGTTCACACTCCACCCACGTCTATTGAACAGGTCTAGAGTGTTAGGATGTGGTTTCTGGCTTTCTCTTTTCCAATCTTTTCACTCTTACGTAGCCCCCTGCACATCAGTGGCATTACCGCCTTGCTCGGGGTGATATGATTAAAAAAGAAAAAAAGAGCCTTTCATTTTTACTTCTCCTTATGCACTGCTTGCTATGTCGAAATATGAGATATTTTTCTCCATGTATGACAGGTGTACATATCTAGATATAGTTTTGGATATGTCTTAGTTGTATAAAATTCACTGAGAAGTTTGTCATTACTTTTCTTTTCAGCCATTCAAAGAGAAAATAAACCTTTCTTCCATAGCTGTTCCCTCTTACATTGAGAAGGAAAGAGAATGAGAAAACATTAATGAAGAGAAAGGACAAGAAAAGAACAGAATTCAGAAAGACAGAAGATGACAATTGGAATTTTATGTAAATGTTTGAAAATCTTAAGTGGTTGTGAAGCAAGAAATTGTCAGGGTTCCACAGGTGAAAAGTGTGAGAAAAAAAGCTATTTGAATAGAACATACACAAAGCTAGTTTGGCAACTGGGTTTTACAGTTTTATTGTCAATCTAGTACTCTACTTAAATTCATGCAGTCAAGGCGTCAAGCTCATCAGAACAATTGCCATGAAAATATTTATAGAAAAGGGGGGTAACTATGACGCAGTGGTGGGAAAATGATGGAAGCTGAAATGCCAGGTCAGGATTGATTATATAACAGACCTTTCTTTGTATTTTGTCAAGAATCTAAAGATGTATAGCGATTGGATTACTTATATTGAATCACATTTGGTTCCAACAAAATGTCTAGTTTTTCACATTATATGAATTTATAAAAGCTTTTTTTTGCTTATAATAATATATATATATATATATATATATATATTTTTTTTTTTCCCCCCCTCAAATAAAACTCTGAAAATTACATATGTTGTATGACCCTTTCAGTGAGGAAAAAAAGTCTTTCTTATGTAGGATTATATATATATATATATCCCACCCCTGTTTGCTAGTGTTTCCTCCTGTCTGCCAATCCAACACTTTTCCTTCCTCTTCCTTCCTCTCCTTTTATCTTCTTTCTTTTCCTTCTAACACCCACTACTTCTCTTGTCTTTTCCCACAACACAATAATTATAATTTATCATATCATTGTAATTTATCATAATGACTATGATTGTCGATGATATGAAATTAGTTTCACCTGTGCTAGCTTGAAATCAAAAGTCATAATGACTGAGTGTTTGAGCATCCTGGCATTGTTCAGTGCTCTCTACCATAAACTGTAACTAAGGTCCACTCAGCACAGTTGTAGTATAAACCACAGATAGGCCCTGTGGGTGTAGAACAAACACAAGTGTGCCTGAGCAAGCGTCAGGTATCCTCTAATACAAGTGACCAGCTATTATTATTATTATTATGCCTAGGAACACTTGTCTGTATATATCAGTCAGTTAAGTGCCATACGTGATACACGCTTGGGTGATCATGTCTCAAAAGAAACATGACTGACTGGGCAGAAGATTATCCCGTAATAGGTTGCCATTGCTTTCTGCAGTAGACTGATTGCCGACCAAGGCTACAGAACCCAATCTGTTCTGTTATTTAACCCATAACTGGAAGGAAGAGATGGATTAATACCTTTCCCAAGGGTATTTGCGCATAAGTGAATGCAATGAATTCAGCTGGAATTTGAACTCGGCTCCTCGATTTCTCTTTCCGAGTCGATATCCAATGCACCACAACGCACATCTGTATATATATATATATATATATATATATATATATATATATACGTGAAAAGATCACAAGATCGCCAAGACCTACCGCGGTTTCGCACAACGGCTCGTCAGTTTTGAATCGTCGCGTGTGTTTTTGCTCTACGTTACTTCCTCTTTGTTAATTCGATTTGGTTAGTTTGTATCGAGCACTTTTCTTTCTTTGTGGTTGGTTCCGTTTGAGGGTTTTTTTTTCTTTGCTGCGAGGTACTGTATGTATTGTCGGTACTCCGCGGTTTTCTTTTTTTTTCCCCCTCTTGTTTAACGCTTTATAGCGACGGACAGTAACGGAGTTAGATTCTGCCGGTTATTTGTGGTCCTCAAAGTTTACTTTTGTAAAATTTTAGGATTTAGATACGTACAGAGTCGGTCTTGTTATTATATATATATATATATATATATATATATATATATATGACACAAAAACTTACTTACATACATACATACAAAAATAATCATATATTGCTTTAATATATATTTTTGTTTAATCATCTCATCTCAAGCAAGGCGATACTTCCACTGATGTTCCAGGAGCTACATTAGAGAGTAAAAGTTCAGGCAGGAGAAGAGCAAGAGAAAGACGAACTAGTTATGGGGGGGTGTCAGAGAAAAGGGCAAGAGACGGATGGGAAGACAGTAGCAAAGGTAGAGTGAGAAAGGAAAAGAACAATATACATGGGGTGGTGTGGAAAGGACTGGAGTCAAGTGGATAAGAAATGGGAATTGACATTGCATTTAAATTTCTGGAGGTTGTAGCTGTCAGGAAAGCAAGTATACAGAAGAGAGTTCCACAGGCGGGAAGTGCGAGAAAATAAGCTGCTGGAGTTGAATTGTCAGCTGCATTTGGTAGATTTAACTCTAAAAGGGTGGGACCTTGTTGCCAGTCTGGTTAGTTGAATAAATTCTTGTGGAGGGGGCACCAGTGACCTAAATTCAAAGTAGATAATAAAAAAATGAAGATATTTGTCTATATTTCTGAGATGAGGTAGAATTTACACTATTTACATGATTTGGACTATTGTCCTTATCTTTGTTGCCATGTTTACAACGTTGTATGCTCCGGCATCTTCAGGTGCTAGGAATTTTAAACCTCACCCTTTATTACAATCACTGGGGTACATAACTCACTATTCACACAAGAAATGAGAATTAAGTTAAGGGGAGATAACTCATGGCTACAGAAGTGGCTTCACACAATGAATGAGAATGATATACCCCACTGATTGTAATATAGTGTTCGGTTTGAAATTTCTAGCACCTGGAAGGTCATAAACATGGGAACAAAGACGAGGACAATAATCTGAATAATGTAAGTAGTGTAAGAATGAAGATTTACACAAGTTTGGTGTTAAAAGTCTATCATAATTAACTAATTTTCAATACTTTATTCGAATGCTTTTGTCATTTATATACATGTGTGCACAAAAACATTTATTCTTCTTACAAGGCTTTAGCTGTCAATCTTATGTAGCACCCTGCACACCAGTGACTTGAGATGAAACAAAGAAAAAAAAAGAAGTAATATTAAAGAAACTCACAAGATTACTGGCATCTTTATCATTTTACACTCAGATACAGCAAACATTTTTAATAAGAAACTTCATAAAAAATATAATTTATGATACATTAGTACCCACAATAATGAAATAAAACAAGATAAAAAGTAAACACTTGATTATATATTTGTCCATTTTCAGATTTTACTAAAATATCATAATATCAACAGCGGATGTATTTATACAGAATCAAATTTTACTTCAGTTTGCTTTCAATCATATTAAGAAATAAGTTTGCACAATTAAAAGCTTATCGAGCATAAGTAACTGATTTGATAAGGTTGAGTAAATGGATGGTAGAATAAGTACCAGAAAATTGGGAACTATAATGGAGCACAGAAGATGGGGAAACTGTAGAGAGCCATGGTCATCCAACTCTTGACAGGAACATGTCCAACAGAGACAGAAAAAGAGATTACCACAAAATAGATAACAAAAAGTGAATGGAAAAATATTTTTTTCTAAAACAATTATAGCAAATAAACCACCAGTTTCAATTTCTTTAAAATGCTATATCTCTCCTAGACATAGGCGATCATGGTTCTCCACAGCTTTTTCTTATCTGTGAACTGTTATAACTTCCTGGGGAAAATAATGAAGTGGCTTCCTGCTACCTTTATGGCTTACAGTTCATTTAGAAAATTAGATTCTTTGACTCAATGGATTTTAAATTGGACCTTTTTTTTTTTTTTTGCAAGGATTCTAATTAATTTGTGCTGATTAATTTTATTATTAAGTAGCTGAACAATTCATCCAAATGACTGATGAACTATTTTTAGCATTTTGTGGTACAGTGGATATCGGCTCGGAACAAGAAACCAGGAAGCCGAGTTCGAATTCCAGTTGAATCCATTGTATTCACTTACACGCAAATACCCTTGGGAAAGGTATTAATCCATCTATTCCTTCCAGTTATGGGTTAAAATAGCAGGATAGATTGGGTTCTATAGCCTTGGTTGGCAACCAGTCTGCTGTAGAAAGCAATGGCAACCTAATGCGGGATAATCTTCTGCCCAGTCAGTCATGTCTCTTTCGAGACATGATCGCCCAAGTGTGTATCACGTATGGCACGTAACTGACTGATTATTAGCAATGGTTATAGCAAATGTTCATATTAGAAAGTTTTTTTTAGGTATAATATTTAAAGTAAACTTAACAAAAATTGCCTGAATTTAAACATCTGGAAAGCTTATGATTTACTCAAGATTAAGATTTTAACTAGTAAGTTTTTCAATAAAAAAATAAAATGGATTCATTTTATTTTTAAAGACCATGTTTCTTCAGGATGTAGGATATTCATTGCTCACCACAGGTTCCTTGTCTTCATTATATAAAAAAAATACCATGATTTTCTCTTTCTTTATTCTTGGGTTTGAATTCAGTATTGTCCTTCTCTAAGAATGTCACCTGAATCTACCCTCATAGCTGGAGGTCAATCTCATAACTACTTTTGTAATGACAGTCATTTTCTCATGGCTTGCAAGGTTGTGATCATTGTGTGTGGAGAACCACACCCTTATGACTGTCTCTTCTCTGCAAGAGAGAGGTTGTGTTATTTTCCCTACAAAAGAAAATAGTGTTGGTAAAAGCAAAAAAAGGGATTTGCAAATTTTAATTTCTGCTTGGATTGTTTTTTTTTTTTACTGCAGTCTGGCTTTTCACTTTTAAAGGTTCACAGCCAAAGTGACAATGTATTTAGAAGGAAAAAAAAAACAGCTGGATATTTTTAAATAGAAAAGAAAGAAATATGGCAACAAAAAAAAATAAAATAAAACTCAGAAATAACACAAAGGGAAACAGTAACCGACTGCTGTCAAGATACAACCATCTGCTGCTTCCATTTTCAAGAAGTTAAATAACAAAAAATACATACTAATTAATCCTTGCAAAGACAAAATATTCTGTTAAGAAAAACAAAAAAAAGGAAAATGTTAGACTTCTGAAATAAGAACTAAATTTTTCTTTGGACCCCCCCCCCCCAAAAAAAATAAAAAGATAATTATCAATTTTCCATTGCTTAACTTATGTTTGTGGCATAAACCATGAAAATCTGATTCACTTTCCAAGTATATCAAGAACCAATAAAATCCTCAAGAAACACCATTTTCCAAACAAAATATCAGTGACACGAGTAAAAATATAAGACTTTAATAATTCCACATTACTAAAGAAAGGTAGAGTAGATTTACATTTGAACTCAGGTCTTCATCTTTGATGTCATCACAACATTTTGGTGGCTTTGCATTCCAACTTTTTGGGGTGTTTTTTTTATATGAATAACCTTCAAGAAATTTGTAAATGAACACTTTATTTAACTGGATATGGTCTAAATAGTAGGATAGTAGAATCTGTATATAAAAAATAGATGCTATTAGAAGAAAAAAAAATTTATAAATAAATTGTTCTTCCAATATCTAAATTTATTTATAAATGGAACTTTGTGTATCTATGTGTGTCCATTACCTATAGACTCCGAAACAGCTGAACCGATTTTCTTGAAAATTTACACAGTTGTACTATAAGTGTCTGTGAGTGTTCTTAAGTAGGTTTTTTGTCGAGGTACCCCCGATAAATATCAAATCGATAATCGAAAAAATCAGGTTATAGAAGGAGTGGTCCGATTTTAATCAAATTTGATACACTCATAGACAAAGACGTAAGAAACGATATTCAGAAGTTTCAAGGTTGCAGTTCTTACAATAGTGCAGAAAATGGATAATAAAAGGCAAGATGTTTGTGTGTGTGTCTGTCTGTATGTCTATATTTTTTTCAGCCCTTTTATTTTAGTTTTTGCTTCAGGTTTGGCTCTAACTAGGTATAATTGTAGTTCTTAGTCTCAGCCATGATACCATTTACTCAGAAGACTTATTTAACCTTCAAAATTCAGTTTACGACAAAAAAAAACAAAAAAACTTATTTGATATCGATAACAGGAAATCAAAATTTGACTTACATCCATTCATTTTTCTTTCAGTCTACAGTTTTGCTTTAACTGGAAACAACTATTGCTTTTTAGTCTTTCGTGCCAACGTCCAAAGAGTCTGAGCTCCAGGACCATGGATTAGTTTCAAAGTTTTCATTACACTCGAGCAATACTGGGCTATACTGCTAGTTCACTATAAATAAAATACAAACCCAAAATATGTTTCAGTTTTAAAATGACCCCCAAACAATTGATAAACCATAAAAAGAACAAAGATTTCAACCAACCAATCATTATTTAATAACAATTGTTCTTATTTTACTGTTCATGTCTAGGGATATCTTTTGTTATTTAGGACTGTTCAGTTATTGCTCACTGTTTCCACTGAGTATACACTGACTAGTCCAGTGATTGAACTCAGTTACTAATGTTACTAAATTCACAAACCAATGTTTCCATCCACTTGGTTATTGTCCTGTGGAAACTCAGTGAAAATTAATTGAGCAGTATTAATTATGAACAAGATATCCCTAGACCATTGAACCATGCTTAATTATGAAGACAAATCAATTTTAGGAGAACACAAAAGGTAATGGAAAATGAGAGATCCATAAACATGGACAGCAGAATTAAAACAATTTACTCCCATGGATTAAATGAAGAATTCGGTTAATTTCCTGAAGGTTACTTGGATCAGTAATCACCTGATGATGGCTGGAGAGCACAATGACTGAAACACTGTGATAACAAAAGCAAAGATGAAGTCAATCAACTTAGTGCAAATGTAAATAAAATGTAAAATACATAATGCAAATGCTGAAGATTTACAAAACTTATGCTGATTGCCAGTCAGTTAAGTACCATACGTGATACACGCTTGGGCAATCATGTCTCAAAAGAGATATTACTGACTGGGCAGAAGATTATCCTGCAGTAGGTTGCCATTGCTTTCTGTGGTAGACTGATTGCCAGACAAGTTTATAAAACCCATTTTGTCCTATTATTTAACTCTTAACTAGAGGGAAGAGATGGATTAATACCTTTCCCAAGGGTATTTGCGCATAAGTGAATGCAATGAATTCAACTGGAATTTGAACTTGGCTCCCCGATTTCTCGTTCCGAGCCGGTATCCACTGCACCATGATGCACATCTGATTGCTGATTGTACTATGACTAATAAAAATGTGTTAAAAGTGATTTGTGAAGTTTTACAGTGGTTCATTTTAGAGTTCAATTCTCAAACTTTATGGCAATCAAATAAAGACACTAATTGCAAATAATCAACATTATACAAAAGATAACTAATTGTTGTAACCCTAAAATGTTACTGTATGAGAAATTACCAAAACAGAGGTTTGGAATAATAATATACAAACAAGTACAAAACTTACATGCTACATGTAGTAGATACACTGTTAATATAATCACTCATCTTCTCCAATAGTGTCCATGTATTTAAGAAGATAGGAACACCTTATTGCTGTATACAGATAGGTATACAACACTAATACATTGAAAATATCCAAATCAAGCATTGAAAATCTTCTATACCAGCTTTGTTATGTTAGGCACTTTGATGTATCACATCCACATAAAAAAAGAACTACTGCACCAGGTGTGCACGTTGATACTTAAATCTAAAAAATAATGTGATGAGAACAATGAAAATTATATATTTTACAACAAAATGAAATGCAAGAAACAGGGACAAGTGAAATAAACTACTAGGAACTGCTTAAAAAGTTTTCATTTAACAAAGGTGAGACTTTGTATATGTCGGGAATGGAAAGGTGTCTTCTATTTTAAACTTCTTCTGAAAAAACAGATAATTAAAGAGTAGTGTTCCCATTTACACCAACTGAAGGCAGTAATTGATGAAAAGGCATCTGGAATGCGTTTAGAGAAAGGATAGAAACAGGAAGTGAGATAAATGTTATTTTTGTGTGAGTGAGTGACCAGACAAAAATGATTTCTGTTTGACTAAGTTTTTCACTCACCTGACATATTTAACAGATAGTGTACTTTTAGAATTCCCTTTATTCCAGAATTCTTTTAATGAAGAAAACATTTCCTAGAAGAATGTAAAAGACACACAGTGCATTGTATTTTTTTTTTTTTTTTTTTTTTTTGAGAAAGCAAAATATTCTAGGAAGGTAAAATTCCAAAGTTATCTCAAAGACAGCAGGAAATAGTGTAACAAAATGGTAAATATATTATTTAATCAAGTTACTGGCAAAAATTGTTTTAATTTTACTCAAACTGAATGACCTTTATTAGAATGTAAGAGGTTTTAATGGGAGCAATAGAAAAATGATAAATGCTATTGAAATGGCCACCCAAGAGGTCCAAGATAAAAGAAAAATAAATTTCTAAGATGGATTTTTATGTGAAAAAAAAAAAATTAAATGGTAGATATTATATTGAAGATTTATACACTATAATATGGCTTTGGTGTCAGACCATATTAATTTAGGCTCTGATGAAAAGAAAATTTATTCATATAAGTTCCATGACCCCCCAGAATCATAGAGGCACTACTGTACTGCAGTAGAAGTGGTGTGTCATGGCAAAATAGCCTGATAGAGTTCAACTCTCTTGAGGCTGGTTTTGAATTCAGTTTTACCTTCTGCTAGATTGATTGCCATCCAAGGCTACAGAACCCACCCTGCTATTTATGCATAGCTGGTGGGGGGGGATGGCAAATAAATGAATTCATACCCTTTTCCAAGGGTATTAAGATATGATATCTAATTGCAAGTGAATGTATTACATTTGAACATGGCTCTCTGATTCCTCAGTCCGAGCAACTATTCATTATTCCACCATACCTCACTCATATACATACATACATACATATATATATATATATATATATACACACACACACACACACACACAGATAGTGTATGACTCAAGTGAAATGCTGATTAAAATCAATGAACTCACACAAAATAGGATACTGCAGAGATACAATGCTAATAAGTGAAGTAAGGCACTTGAAAAGACTTGGATATGTGAATTGCTAAAATTAGATCAGTTCATCTACAAGAAAGATGCCAAGTTTCAAAAAGATGGAATGATGAAGTTGCCTCAAAGATGGCAAAAGGTAGAGGAGCAAAACTGCATGTGTATCTGAATAAATCTATGAAAAAAATGTCTAAATATTGTCTTTGAAATCCACTTACAAGAATGCTACTGACTTTTCTAATAGCCCAATATCTACCTATCAGTTCATGTTTCAAGAGGGAAACATAACAATGCATTAAAACCTACTGATAAGTTAATTCATTTTATACTCTGTACACAAAAAGCTTTGCTTATGTAAAGTAAACAAAGTGTTCCCATTTTATATATATAATTTGTTTGATAATTATTTTTAGTAGATACTGTTTTTAATTAAACAGTGTGTGTATATATTTCTACCAGCCTGAATATTTTTGAGAAATTTTGTAAGATATGTGTTATTCGGCAAGATTAGAACCTGCGACACCCTAACTACATAAAAAAACACCAATTGATCTGATATGTTTTAGACAGTGAAATCATTCATGGTCAAGCAGCCTAAGTGAAACCAAATCAAGCCATTGTTTAGACTGTGAAATCAATTCTGGTTGAGTGATCTAAGATGCATCAGACCAATTGATGGATTCTCCTGTCTTGAATCCTGCCAAATGACACATTTTTTCCTAATAAAATTTCTCAAAAGTATTTAGGCGAGAGTGTGTGTGTGTAAATAAATATATATATATATATATATATATATATATATATACACTGTCTAATAAAAGAACAGCATCTACTCAAATATGAGTATCTATTAAAAATAATATTCAAACAAATAAATTAAAATATGTCAGTTGTTAATCCATCGTGTAAATCTCAGAAACATTCTGTAATATATATATATATATATATATAGTTTTAAGATATGCTATGTTTATTGAGTAAAAAGTGTTCAATATCCTGAATAGAGATCAACACTGAATATCAACAATCTGTTTCATTCTAGAACACAATCTTCAGGCTATCCAAAGAATGTGTTCAAGCATGAAACAGTGTTCCCAGTTGGTGTTGATATGTGTTCACACTACTTATATATGATAATAGTTTTAAGGTATGCTATATTTATGAATAGAGCATATATAGATATAAAAATGTAAAACTGGACACTGAAATCAACACTGAACAGTGACAATCTGTTTCAGACCTTAAGATTGCATGAAAGATTGTCACTACTGTGTTAACCAGTGTTCAAGTATATACATATGTATATAAAATACAAAGAATTTGTAACTTTCACTGAGCAGGTTCATGCTGACTGAAGTTTCGTGAGGATGCCATTATCATATCTTCACTCATGAGGCCCTCTTGAAACTTCAATGGCAGCATGAGTCCGCTCAGTGAAAGTGACAAATTCTTTGCATTAAGCCTATCAATGCTCTAGCTCCAACCTGGTAATGAGCACTTTATGATAAAATGTCTGCTTGGCAAAATTCTTTTTATTAATAAAACTACTGAAAAAACAATCTTTGGACTAAACAGTATCACATCTCAAAACACACACACAAAAAAGAGTAACTCAAAAATTATCTAATTTTTAGCATAACATAATATTAGAAAGCAGATAATCTTTCACTTTTCCTTTTGTATAAGGTATATTTAGACAGCAAGTATTCACCCAAACAAATTTGAGTAAAAAGGACTGGCAAAGTCTATTGGTTTAATTTTGTATTATTTTTCTGATTGAACAGCTTATCCATAATTCTGATCACAATACTCAACAGCTTATTTAAAAATTGAAAAAAAAAAAATAAACAAACAGCTTTTGTTGATTCTTTTGATCCAATTTTTATTTTATAAATTTTACTCTGTTCATGGATAAATGATTGTTCATTATTAGGATCAAGTGTAGATATAAATAATGTAATTATAGAAAATCATAAGGTGTGTGTGTGTGTGTGTGTGCACATATACATAAGTGATACTAAAAAAATTTATTATTGCCTTGAATAGGACAAATGTCATCTTAATATTTAAAAAAGGGAAGGGAGAAATATCTAAGATATCAGATAATTTAACTAGTTATTTCTCTTTCCTCTTAGTATTAAGATGTTGGTATCTGTCCTATTCAAGGCATATATATATATATATATATATATACACACACAAATATGTGCAAATCATCATTAGATCAGTTCATCATTAACAAAGAGGCCAAGTTTCAAAAGATGGAATGTGTCATGGTTATTGGCGTATAAAGTAAAAGAGCAGACCCCATATTCTGGTCAATTCTGTTTTGTTCACTTCACACTGATGCTTTTAGGCAAAAACATGAAGTCATCTCCCCTCCCAGCTGTGTGTTAATTAGCAGGATAGACTTGATTTACTCAATGAATTCACAAAATTCACATCAATTTTAATTAAGCATGAAAAATCTATAGACAAAAATTTTTTTGTTATCTAATCAAGCAAGGCAGCTTCAGCTTCAAGAACAGAATAAAGCCAAAAATAATAATAAAAAAAAAAAAACCAGACAAATAAAACTATGAAATTATGAATTTCAGCCATATCTTACCTTTGTTGCATCATGTGTGTGTCAAGCAAGAGAAAAACTTATTTTAAAAGGAAGAATAAAACTAATATAAATATAATTTAGCAGTATGAAAAAAACATGGATGACAAGCTTAGCTTCAGTGGAAATGTTAATGTCCCTTTCTATCTCACCTTTTGTCTGTCTGTCTGTCTAGGCTGGTCTGACAAAATAATGTTATTTTTTTTCATTCATGCTGCCAGTTTCTGTTTAATTTTCATTAGTCAGAAGACTCAAATAGAATACTACCTTCAATATTAACTTTCGATTGAAAAATGCCTTATGACAAAAAGAAATAAATATATTAGTACCAGAGCCCTGCTATCCTCAAATTTTACAAGAAAATGGAATACTGCTGCCATATATGAGCAGGAGCTTCCCAGTTTTCACTCTTTACTTCTGGCTGAATTCAAAAGATTTTTTTCTGTCCTTGTGGGTGACAAATTATTTTCTACTCTGCAATCCCTTTCTCACAAAAAACATTGCAAGCTTCTCACTATTCTATCGCTGTTGCCATGGAAAGTGCTCAAACTAACTACATTCCTTAGTTTCACCAGTTTTGACTTTTAAGACTCACTATGTTATGCACAGTAGTGAACCAACCTCATCCCCTTTGTATTCCTTCAATGAGATGAAGTAAGTTCCACTCTAGCAGTTTCTTTTGGAGAACTGCTGCTTTACAGAACTGACTCCCAAGAGGATGCTTCTCCAGTCACTAGAAACTTAACTTGTTCAAGTCTAGGTTCAGCTGTTATCTTTCCTACATATCCATATAAACTGGACCCCTTTGTCACTTTAACTTAGCAGGTTTACAATTAAGTAATATATATATATATATATATATATATATATATATATAAAACGTAGAATATTTGGTATTTAAGTCAGGTAAATTCCGATAGAGACAAACTCAAAAGAACTCAATGTTAAATTTATTTATCTAATTTAACAGAGTAATATAGTCTAGAAAATTTTTTTAGATATATATATATATATATAATAGAATGAATAAAGAAAAAGAGTATGTTTTAATCTAAAATTTTATTAAATATTCTTCAGAGGTCTGGTTAAAGACAAGACGAAAAATGTTTAAAACACAAAGACAGTATAGTGGAATGTTGTTAAGAGTTAAATTCTTATTGGTCAGATATGTGTCATGTAATAAAACATTTCTTTTTTACAAATATTTAAAACTTAAATTATATTTTCTCATTACTGTTTCTATCCTTGACAGACAGATCCATAACAAAAAAGCCAATCTACACCTTGCTGTGACAAGTGATCTTAAAATGCTATGAAAATGTTGGTCAACCAAAAATGGAATTGGTGCCTTGCCTGACAGAATGCATTTAAACCAGGATTTAATTCAGAAGTGGACACCAAGAAATAGTGGCCAGTCAACCAATATTAAGATGTCTTTCCAGTGGCCAGACAAAATGATCAAGAAGCACAAAATTGATTCTATTGTCAGAACCAAAAGTTCTTTCAGGAGATTAAATTGATATAGCTGACTAATGGTCACTTGTGAGACTGGTGCTATCAACACAAAGGTCAGCTGAAGACTTACCATTCATTGTGGCCAGTGATCACATCACACAAATGCATTTACTGATTGACTAGTCCCCAACTGATGAGTCATTTCCGATGCTGAGTTATTGATTAATATCACAAGCAATGATTAACAAAGCAATCATTTCTGAAGCTTTTTTTTTTCTAAGAGTTGACAAGAAACAAGTGATCAAACCTTGTAAAGAAGAAGATGACTTAGAATGATGTTCACCATGTACAAGGACCAAAAGCCACTTGAAGTAGAGGGTGACAGATGACAATGGTAGAAATAAATATAGTTTCTGAATGAATTTTATATAAGCAGAGAGTTTAGAAAAGTGTCAGAGGAAATATTAAAAACAATAGATTAAATATGAAGAGCTCAATTCAAGTATTTAGTTTAAGGTCTTGGTTTAAAGTGGGACTGGAATAAACAGTGAGATTTGAAAAAACTGAGGCGAGAGAAGTCAAGAATTTGGTTTATTGAAATAAAGAAATAGTATGTGAATATACAGAAAATGATTTAATCAGAAGCCTGTTTTTTATGTTCTTTATTTGTTATTGTTTTCTTTACAGATCATTATGCATAACCATGAACTAATTTCAAAATAACATAAATGTCAAAGTTTCACACTCTTCAAGCACTTTCTGCATTCTGTCAAGGAATAACACATTCTTGTTTACTTACGAGGACAGATTGCATGACTAGAATATTATTTTTGATTAGTTATGATTAAAATGAATTTCTAGAATTAAATGAATTATAATCTGACTGAAGTTCTAAAGGGTAATTTTCTTAGAATTGAAATTTGTTTCTTGGAAGTTTCCACTAAAAATAAATAAACCAGGTGTTTTTAATAAGAGTAGAAGAGTACAATAAAAACAGACTAAAGAGTACAAGGGAACTTCATATTAAGTTTAGTTGGCCAGAGATGTAGATAAATGCTTCATTATTTTTTATGGATTGTAAACTGCACTGCACTCATATCACTGTGTGACATAAAACACTAAGACAGGAATTAAAAGAAAAAAAAAATAAAATAAAATAACAATATTTTTTCTGATTTTCACTTACATCAACGGCCCTCACCCACCCACACTTTAAAAATAAAAATAATCAATACAAATTGGATGGGATGAAATGATCAAAATGATTAACTGATCACAATGTCATGTATCTGATCTAATTTTAAATGCAAGCTCTGAAATAACAATCCTTTCAAATAAGATTGTATTCATTCGTTGGCTTTTTTGGGGATGAAAAAAAAAAAAGATTCCAAAAAGACAAATGCTTTTGCACTCAAAGACTGATATTCGATTAATACACAATAGATTTTTTGCTTCATTTCCACCCACCAAAAAATAGTTTTTACCAAATGCTAATTCTTCAATTCTAGATACTGTTTTCTGAAAAAACAGAAAATGAAAAACTGACAACCTAGTGGATAAATTTTTGATTTCTTTCAATGAAACTTATTAGTTCTGTACGCTATAAGTGAAAACTTGTATCACTGAGCTTCCTAACATACACACACCTTCAGAAGAATTCCAAGCCGACATCCACTGCACCACAACACATATCTGTCAGTAAATGCTTACAGCACCTAGTATTTCTAAGCAGTCACCCATCTAAGTACTGACCAGGCTCAACATTGCTTAACTTCAATGATCGTGCAAGAACCAGTGTATTCAATGTGATATGACTGTAAGTGTGTATATATATATACACACACACACACACACACACACACACACACACACACAGATACAGGGAAACAAAAATATGGATGAATATATAATTAGATAGAGAAAAATAAAAAACTTCATAAAAAGGATTTCCCACATTTTTCAGAATTGTACTTCTAAAAAAATTTATATAAAGAAGATATAAATCACGAGATGTTATCCTTGAACTAAACTTTCATAGCAGAACATGGAACTTCAATATCCTGTAAATTTATTCTCTTCAGAACTCGAAGTGCCTGAAATGTGACATATGTGATACACACTTGGGTGATCATGTCTCGAAAGAGACATGACTGACTGGGCAGAAGATTATCCCACAGTAAGTTGCCATTGCTTTCTGTGGTAGACTGGTTGTCAGCCAAGGCTATAGAACCCAATCTGTTCTATTATTTAATTCATAACTGGAAGGAAGAGACGGATTAATACCTTTCCCAAAGGTATTTGTGCATAAGTGAATGCAAGGAATTCAACTGGAATTTCAACCAGGCTCCCCAATTTGTTGTTCCAAGCCGATAGCCACTGTATCACAACACACATCCCATGTACATGTTACAAATAAAAGCAAAAGACAATGTTTTTAACCAATACAAAGCTTAAGAACCATTTTTGTTTTTTTAATCATATCTCCCTGAGCAAGGCAGTAACGCCACTGATGTGCAGGGGGCTACGTAGGAGTGATGAGATTGGAAAAGAGAAAACCAGAAACCGTATCCTAAACAGGGAACAAGGTATGAGCCTCTTCACCTGTTCAATAGATGAGGGTGGAGTATGAACCGGGTGATAGTTTAGTCTATCTACTCCAATTGAAAAAAAAGAATAAGAGAGTGAGAAGATTGGAAAAGAGAAAACTGGTCAAGGTAGAGTTACTGAATGAGATGTATGATAAGAATGTAAGAGTAGAAAGTAGGAAAGAAAGATTATAAGGATATGGAGGATAGATAATGAAGAGGTTAAGATTGTAGTGTTTGGGGAAGCATACATATTAGAGTATAATAATAAACGACTACAATAATGAACATGAATCAATAATGAATAGTGATAAGTCAATAATTTCAATGTTTATGAGATATGTAGATAGTGTAGCAGTTATTGATGCTGGAATCAATCTCAGCAAACAGAGATCAAGCTCTGACCTCATCCTGTGTATACGTTTACACAAATGTTCCTGGAAAAAACCTGAATCCATGTCCACTCTCTACAGCTATGGATTAAATAGAAAGGATTTGAATCCATGAAAAATTCTGGATTCACAAAGGTAGAGTCAGTCAGTTAAGTGCCATACGTGATACAAGATTTAGGCAATCAACTCTCTTTCGAGACATGACTGACTGGGCAGAAGATTATCCCACAGTAGGTTGCCATTGCTTTCTGTGGTACACTGGTTGCCAGCCAAGGCTATAGAACCCAATCTGTCCTGTTATTTAACCCACAGATTAATACCTTTCCCAAGGGTATTTGCACGTAAGTGAATGCAATGAATTCAACTGGAATTTGAACTCGGCTTCCCGATTTCTCATTCCGAGTCGATATCCACTGCACCACAACGCAAATCCATTAAATGTAGAGTAGGCAATAGAAAAATTACAATTCCTAAGAAGTTATGGCAATTTCCAGATGCATCAAACATATGTGGAGAGCCATGAGCAATTACCTACTGAGGTACTGAAAATCTGGGTGGCTAAGGAGATTGTGATGTTGAGTAAACCATGATAATCTTTCCAGATGTTTAAATTCAGACAATTCTTGGTAATTTTACTTGTTAAATATTGCATCATATGAACACTTACTATAACCATTATTAAAAATAAATTAATGTGGAAAATAGTTTTGCAGTCATTTGAGTGTGTTGTTCCGTTACTTAGGAATAAAATTAATTAGCATAAAGTAATTAGAAGGCTTTCAAAACATATTTAAAGACCATTAAGTCTAAAAGGCAATTTCCTAATTGCAGTAAGAGAGAAAACATTATGGAGAAGAAAATTCTAGAACTTTCAGTCAGTCAGTTAAGCTTCATACATGATACACGCTTGGGTGATCATGTCTCTTTTGAGACATGACTGACTGGGCAGAAAATTATCTCGCAGTAGGTTGCCATTACTTTCTATGGTAGACTGGTTGCCAACCAAGGCTGTAGAACACAATCTGTCCTATTATTTAACCCATAACTGGCAGGGTAGAATGGATTAATACCTTTCCCAAGGGTATTTGCACATAAGTGAATGCAAGGAATTCAAACTCCGCTTTCTGATTTCTCGTTCTAAGCGGATATCCTCTGCACCACAATGCACACCAATCAATTTAGTGCCATACATGATACACACTTGGGCGATCATGTCTTGAAAGAGACATGACTAGCTGGGCAGAAGATTATCCTGCAGTAGGTTGCCTTTACTTTCTGCAATAGACTGGTTGCCAGCCAAGGCTATAGAACCCAATTTGTCCTATTATTTAACCCATAACTGGAGGGAAGAGATGGATTAATACCTTTCCCAAGGGTATTTGTGCGTAAGTGAATGCAAGGAATTCAACTGGAATTTGAACTCGGCTCTCTGATTTCTCATTCTGAGTTGATATCTACTGCACCACAATGCAAAGAAGCCTAAAATTTTTTGTAAGAATTTTGATTTGTATAAATATTTTGTGAAGTAGTAGCCATGGTCAAATGCAGAATAAGAGGACTGTTCAAACAGAATTGTCTAAGTTTGTGATAAGCAATAACAAGAAGAAAAAAAGAACAGGACAAAAAAATAACATAAAACAAGCAAACAATATATGCATATATAAACAATATGCAAGGAAAATTAACAGTAATATGCTAAAATTTCATAAACTAAAAAAGCAAATTTGGATAAGCAAATATAGCATTCTGATTTCAAAACAGAGTAGGAATGAATCATATGAAACCAAGAACTGGCCTATTTTATTGGCTAGAAAAAATTCTCAGTATGCATTTGTGTGCTTCTGCCTACAAAATGAGGAGGGAAAATTATTTTGCAATAATTCCCAGTACATACTGGAACCAACACACACACGTGTGTGTGTGTGTGTGTGTGTGTGTGTGTGTGTGTGTGTGTGTAAGTAAAGAACAGGTAGAAAAAAATGTCTAATCTAACATATTTCACTTTAATAAGCTTCTTCAGAGATTTTTTTAAAGATAAAGTTTATTAAAGTGAAACATTAGATTAAAGACACTTTTTTCCTTCTTGTTCTTTAATTATTCTAGATATCTTGTTGGATTTTAATTCATGTAGTCAACTCATTCAAAATATATATTATAATTTTTTATATATATTTATATTATTTAATTACTTAGTTTTTGATCATAATAAAATTAGACCAGTACACAGTTGTATAAAAAGTGTTCAATACAATTATATTGTAGAACTTTTGAATATTCTTCATTTGTAAGCGAGTTACTATGTGACCTAGGTTTCTACCATGTGATGTCTTCAGGCAATTTGCAATAACTTGTAGAAACCTAGGTTGCATAATAACTCATTTACAAATGAATATATATATATATATATATATATATATATATATATATAATGTATACATTAAATTTCTGTGTGTTACTTAGGGGGAATCTGTGTAACACAGAGTTGCCTCCTTTCTCCCTTTTCTTTTCCCACTAATATTTATTAGTAATAATAACTAGAAATTATATCCCTTTGAATTCATCCCCAGAATTTTAATTTTTTTATCTTCATGTAATATTCATCTATTAGTTTTACAATTATACTCTGAATAAATAAAAAAATAGTACCCTAACATTGTATGATTTAACTTCCACAAACATTAAGTGAACTTAAATTCAATTTTCTCAAATGGTCAGTTTGTAATATACACCTGATGATTGAGTTAGTGCATGAAACTTGAGTTGTGTCACGACATAGGATATTATGTATATTTATTAATATATAATTAATAGCTCTGTTTATACTACATTGAGAACTGTTTTATTGACACCTGAATAATATTTTCATATGTGCATATACCCATATGTATATTTATTAATTCATACACACACATATGTGTATTGAGCACTCTGGAAGAATGGTAGACTTTGAAAAACAGTAGCTACTCTAGCATCTACACATCGTTCATTCAGCAATGAATTTGAACACTCTCAGCTATTGGGCATGTATAATGACAATATACACGCTAAAAAGCCTGCCTCCTTCTACCAAGTGCCTGTAGCTCAGAGGTAGAATCACCAACTGACACCAATTTGATCGGGTTTCAATCCTGGGTAAAAAGCAATCAGATGTCTAACTGTACTGATGAGTTGTGATACAGCAAAACAGATCTGTCTGCAGATGACTATATGTTTTAGTGCAGTGAGGACGCTGTTAGGACATCTTCACTTGTCGGGGCTGTTTTTTTTTTTTCAAAAATATAGTTTTAAGGTATGTTAAAAAGCGTTAAACTGCCTGCTATCAGGAATACTGCATATTAATATAGAAGTAGATAAGGTCAACATCCAGTGGTGACAGTCTGTTTCATGCAGTTGTTAGGCCATTATGGGATAGATTATCTATAGATCATGGACTGATAATTATGTTTAAACATGAAACAGGCTGTTATTGCTGCATGATAAACTCAATGTTGACTTTTATGTTTATATGTAACTAGCAGTATAGCCCGGAATTGCTCAAGTGTAATGAAAGCTTTAAAACTAATCCTTGGTTCTGGAGCTCAGACTCTTTGGACATTAGCACAAAAAACTAAAAAGCAATAGTTGTTTCCAGTTAAAGTGAAACTGTAGAGTGAAAGAAAGATGAATGGATGTAAGTCAAATTTTGATTTCCCGGTATCAATATCAAATAAGTTTTTTTCATCGTAAACTGAATTTTGAAGGCTAAATAAGTACTCTGAGTAAATGGTATCATGGCTGAGACTAAGAACTACAATTATACCTACTTAGAGCCAAACCTGAAGGAAAAACTAAAATAAAAGGGCTGAAAAAAAAAAAAAAAAAATACAGATATACAGACAGATAAACAGACGTGGACACAAACATCTTGCCTTTTTATATATATATATATATATATATATATATATATATATAATCGATTTTCTGCACTATTCTAAGAACTGCAACCTTGAAACTTCTGAATATCATTTCTTATGTCTTTGTCTATGAGTGTATCAAATTTAATTAAAATCAGACCACTCCTTCTATAACCCGATTTTTTCGATTATCAATTTTTATCGGGGGTACCTCAACACAAAACCTAGCTAAGAACACTCGCAGACGCTTATAGTACAACTGTGTAAATATAGGTAATGGACACACACAAAGTTCCATATATAAATAAGTTTAGATCCTTTAGGACTTAATCGAACTAAGTTTATATTTATGTTGATGTGACTACTCATGTGCATGAATGAAAGAAGTATTTCCTAAGTAATGGAAACATAAGCAAAAAAGAATAATAATCTTCAATTAGTTAGATTATATACGTAAAACACATTTTAAAAATTATATTTCATATTTAAAATTCTCAGAATCTATTTTTTTGTATGCATGTGTAGTTGAAATGAATGTAAACATAAACTTAGTCTGATGAAGTCCTAAAGAACAAAACATCACTCGAAACTTCTTCCACTTTGTCATACTTCTTTCCCCTAACACACACACCCCATCATACAATCAAAAAGAGGGTATGTCCTCATCTCAAAACCACTTTCTCAGATCAATGATTGAAAATGTTTTTTAGCGTTGAGAACTTTCAACAGCAGTAACAACTAAAATGAATATCACATGTAACTCAAAGAGAAAATAATGATATTCTGAAGATACTGATGTTCCACATTACTTTAAATAAAATTCTCATTAATACTGGAAAGAGGGATAACAGTTATTGGACTTGAGAAATTTTCCTGGAAAATTCTTTTAAGAAAATATTCTATACATTTCAACCAAAAGTAATACTAGCTGCTGAGTCAATGAATGACTAAAATTTCCTTATATGGAAATGGCGAATATTATTGTTACCATTGGTTCCTCTTGACAAATTTTTCCTTTTGGGAATATGTCTCACCCATAAAAAATGAAAGTCCAAATAGAGTCGTAAATATTATTGTCATTTGGCAACAAATGAAAGTATTTTTATTTCAATTTATTCATGTTTTTTACTGATGATAATTTATTTTTTTCTCTTCAAATCATTATTTTTGTTTCATTTTGTTACTTAATGTTTTCTTTTTCTTTGACCAATCCAAATTCTTGTATCTTGCAATAGGTTTTGATAAAATAATTTCTTTGGCATTTTCTAAAACATTCATTGGTTTAGTCTGCAGTTATAAAACTAAGAGTCAAGATGTCTAATAGTGATTACTTCAATCAAATTCTGATATTGCCAAAACAAACAAAAGAAAAAACTGTTTCGCTCAATTGAAAATTCTCAGAAAAATTACTCTATTCATTTTTGATCTCTTACCAAAAAAAAAAAAAAAAAAAAAAAAATAGAATTATGAAAGACCACTAAAATTAATATCAACCTGTTTTTAACTAAGAAGCCCTTTACCAACGGCACAGTCATATATCTTAACCTGTGTTTATTTTGCATCTCTAATAAATGTATATTGGATATATCAAGGTCGACATATATATAATCCATTTGTTATTTCCAAGCCAGGTCATAGTGAAAGAATCAATTATTAATGTATGCTTTCATTGTATATTTTTATCATGGATTATCGATATAGAGATTATGGGATGTGCAGGAAGTATGACTGATGACTGAAAGTAAAAGTGGCAAACCAAGCTCAGAATCCAGCCTAGTATGTTGCATTGACTTCAGACTATAACCTTGAAAGGAGCATGAATCCTTCAAGGGTTAAATAGACTAGGTTCTCTAGCCTTGGATGATAGCCAGAGAAGGACTACTATAAATTCAAAATCATGAAAATGGTGGCAGGAAACCACTCCATCTCAATATCTCTATTTGTGTGGACATTTTTTATTTTATTTCAAGCAATATTTTGCCTACCAACACAGGTTCAAGAAAGATTGAAGAAAATGTTCCCTCCAGCAGAACGTGAACCTGTGCCCTCCTCTGCAGAAGAAACCATTGTTTGATCTAGCATGCTTTTACTGCTTGTCTACAAAGACCTTCATCTTACTTGATCGTGAAGCTCTTTGTAGCTGAGCAGTCAAAGCGATGTGGATTGAACAGCTTTGATTCTTGTCAGAGGGCATGTTTTTGTTATTAAGTTTTCTTGAGTATGCAGTCTGAAGACAAAATACTGTTTAAAATAAATGCTGCATCTACTCAAATACAGTTATCCACTAAAAACAACTTTTGAAGTAACATATATATATGTTACAGAAATTAACAAATTTTAACAAAACTTGGTTATAAATAATCAACAATTTTAAATGAATTGTTTGAACATTATTTTTTATCGGTACTTGTATTTAACTAGATATTCTGTTTTTTAATTAAACAGTATTATATATTTATATCTACTGGCCTGATTATTTACGATAATTTTTTATTATGAAAATGTGTGATAAATACGTAGATAGGGGTTGCAGTTCGAATTCTGCCGAATGAAACACATTTTCGTAATAAAAATTATGTTCAAACAATTCTTTTCATATTTGTGTAAACAATCGACAATTTGAAATGATTTGTTTAAACATTATTTTTGATCAATACTCGTATTTACATACATATTCTGTTTTTAATCAAACAATATTATATATTTATTTCTACCAACCTGATTATTTATGATAAATTTTTGTTATGAAAATGTGTGTTATTCGACAGGATTTGAACCTGCAACCCCTATCCACAGAAGTGAAGCCACCAAGTGATCTGGTGTGTCTTAGACCTCACAACCATGAATGACGATCAGTCTAAACGAAGTCAAATCAATCCTATATAACACAATTTTTGATTCATTGTAATAATCATATCTGCTCTGAAATGTATCGTAATGTCAACAAATGTAAAGATGTTACGGAAACTAACGAAGATTAATGAAACTGGTTATAAACAACCGAAAATTTGAATTGATTTGTTTGAACATTAATACTATTTGATTAAATCAAATATCTACTTAAATATGAGTATCGATCAAAAATAATGTTCAAACAAATCATTTCATGTGTGTGCATGTTAGAGAAAGTGAGAGATAGAGGTTCCCTGCAAAGAAATGCAATACCAAAGCTTTTAATTTAGTTTTAAAATAAAGCAAGTAGATGAAATAATATTTCTAACAAGCAAAATATTTTGTTGTATTTCAAAACTAATATAAATTGACAGAAACATGTTCTTGTTTTGAAATCATTCATTTTAGTTTCATTTTTAGCCACCTGTCATCAAATGTAATTCTCTTTATTCAAAATCTTTCAAAAATAAAATATACATTTCTGAAAATTTATTTTAGAAATATTAACTTATTTAAAGTTTAATTCATCTGATTTGAAACACATTAATTCAAGTTTAAAATATTGCAGAAATACATTTTTTAATATGGAGATAGGTATTAGAAGTTTTCATTTTTTTCTATAGGGGACAAAAAATACTTGAGGATTATATGAGCAGCTTTTATATATATATATATATATATATATATATATATATATACTAACAGTATAGCCTGGCATTGCTCAGGTGTAATAAAAACTTTAAAACTAATCCATAGTCTTGGAGCTCAGACTCTTTGGACGTTGGCACGAAAAAATAAAAAGCAATAGTTGTTTCCAGTTAAAGCGAAACCGTAGACTGAAAGAAAAATTAATGGATGTAAGTCAAATTTTGATTTTCTGGTATCGATATCAAATAAGTTTTTTTTGTTGTAAACTGAATTTTGAAGGGTAAATAAGTACTCTGAGTAAATGGTATCATGGCTGAGACCAAGAACTACTTAGAGCCAAACCCGAAGCAAAAACTAAAATAAAAGGGCTGAAAAAATACAGACATACAGGCAGACAAACATCCTGCCTTGCATCACAAAAAAGATGCTAAAATTTCCAATACTAATTTATGGTCCACTGTTGATGCAAGAAAAAGAAAATTTTTAACCAAAATTACAAACATTCTAGCAAAAGATCAAAAAATATAATTTAATAATCAACAGATCCTTTGGTTTTTCCTTTTGGTAATAAAGATTTTGACAATAAAACTTTTCAAGTTTAGGGCATTTTTTCATTATGTATGCTCACTTTTTGAGGGGTATCTATTTTTTTTTAATGAAGAGAGATTTTTTTATTAATCAATCTGACAGATTTTATTACTTAAACATTATTTTCAGTGGTTACCTATATTTGAGTAGACACTTCATTTCTTTATTAAACTACAAATTTCCTCGAGCCACAAGATTAGCAACTAGGTCCTACCCTTTTACTGTGAAACCAATAAATTGTAAACGCACTTCCCGCCTGTGGAATTCTCTTCTGCATACTTGCTTTCCTGACAGTTACAATCTCCAAGAATTTAAATGTTAAGTCAATAGTCATCTCCTGTCTCACTAACTTACATCCTCTCTCTCATGCTTTTCTACATCCACCCCACTCTCATCAGTACTCTCTTCCTTTTCCTACTCTCTTCCTGACACCCCCTGCAACCACTCACTCCTCATATCATTCCTCCTATATAACCCTATGTACCTGTTGTACAGTAAAATGCCTTGCTTGGAGTGACACGGTTATAAAAAAAAATTCATTTCTGTTTTTATTTCTGAAATGAGGTATTATAATTATTTACATTGTTTGGACAGTTGTCCTTATCTTTGTTGTCATATTCATGATGTTGTTTTGACTGTTGTACCCTCCAGCCTTCTTTAGGTGTTTGGAATTTTGAACTGAACCTTTTATTTTGTCCACCAGGGTAGATTGTTCTAGTTCCATGTGCAATGTCTCTTCCAGATATCTGAGCATCAGTTATCTCACTTTTAACTCAATTCTCCAAGTTTATGTTCCCCTCTGCTGTAGCCAGCATTGAACTTACAACTTTGTGTCAAGTCACTGGGATACTGAGACTGCAATGCCTGGAAGATGCATAGCATGTGAAACTAGAACAATCTACCATGGTGAATGAAATAAAGGGTTATGTTAAAAATTCCAAAGAAATGAAGAAGGCTGGAGCATACAAAAGTTGAAATGTCGTGAATATAGTAAAAAAAGATGAGGACAACAGTCTGAACAATGTCAGTCAATTAAGTGCCATACATGATACACACTTTTGGCGATCATGTCTCAAAAGAGGCATTATTGACTGGGCAGAAGGTTATCCCACAATAGGTTGCCATTGCTTTCTGCAGTAGACTGGTTGCCAATTAAGGCTATAGAACCCAATCTGTCCTGTTATTTAACCCATAACTGGAGGTAAGAGATGGATTAATACCTTTCCTAAGGGTATTTGTGCATAAGTGAATGCAACGAATTCAACTGGAATTTGAACTCAGCTCCCTAATTTGTAATTCTGAGTCGATATCCACTGCACTACAAGGGTCAAATGAACAATGTAAACAGTGTATTTCCATCTACTGGTCTGAATATTCAAGAAGCCTTATTAAAAGAAATATATGAGATCTCTAACAGTAATTGAACCTGGGTTCCTCCTAACAGGAGAAACGCAGGTTCGATCTAGAGATCTCATTTACAAAAAAAAAAAAAAAAAAAAAAAAAAAAAAAGATAGAAGATAAAAAAGAGACCAGGAACTAATTATGTTAAGCAATCTTTTGATTCTAAATTTACAAGCCTGTTGTAAGCCATTTGCCTGTTTACATATTGTATATTTATAAATTAAAAAAAAAACAAAAATAACATTTTTGATCTATAATAATAAAGGGCTTTTGCATAATTTCTGTTTTCTGTCACTGGATTAAGTTAAATGTTTCTTACCAGAATTGATAGCTGACTTCCGTAATAACCAAGTGAAATTGTATATTAGCATCAGATGTAAAGGGGCCTAACATTATTGATTTTTCTGATCTGCTACTGAAGCATTGATTGGAATGCAAGTAATCAATGATGGAATGGTTATATCTGCAATGATACTTCAACTTTTCAAGAAGGCTATATAACTTATCATTTATTAAACTGAATACAAAATTTCCGTCTCTTCCCTATTAATTCTAAGGTAATGAGGTCTTGTAGATACAGAAAGCTTAAACAGAAATAACACTGTACTTCTGTTACTGGAAATGTGCTTGTATATCTTTACAAAAATTACATTGCCTGCTGTCAGAAAATGTGTGTGTGTTTTCAACCATCTGACATTTAATGTAAAACTCCCAAAATATACAACTGCTGTTTTTCAGAACGGTAGCACATGGATTTAGGTTAAACCCTCACCTCATAGTTGTGAGTTCAATTCCTGGATCATGAAATGAAACACTAGTTCAGTAGAAATGAACAATAATTGGCTTCACAGGAACAAGATAACAGGATCATCAGATATCTCATATCTAGCAAAAAAGGATACCTGATGATGGCCAAAGGGTACTTGACTGAAACATAATAACGTCTATAACAATCAAGATGAGAACCATAGTTTGAAAAATTATATACTCATAGCATTGGTTTAAAAAAAGAAATTCACTTAAGTAAGAATCATGTGTGTGTGACAGTTATCCCACTTCTTCTTCTTCTTCTATGTGCCCTGTCCCTTCAGGACGTAGGCGATCATGGATCTCCACGTCTCCCTATCCCTTGTGGCTCTTAGTATGTTTGCTCCTGTTGCTCCTGGCAACCCCCGTTCCGTCATCCACCTGATCAGGCCCTGCAAATATGTTATCCGCTGCCTTCCTCTGTCTCTCCTTCCTTCTATCTGTCCAGTCAGTATCAGGTTCTCCAGGCTCTCCTTCCTCATTGCATGTCCCAGGAACTTCAGTTGTCTCTTCCTGATGCTCAGCATCAATTTCCTTTTTGTTGCCATTCTTTCTAACACTTCGTCGTTGCTTGTATGCTCAGTCCACGATATCCGTAGCATCCTTCTGTAGAACCACATTTCGGCCGCTTCCAGTTTTGTCCTCATTTTCAATGATATTGTCCAGCATTCACAGCCGTACTGAAGAAAAAACAGTTTTTAGGTAGTGCTCCTTAAGCCAGTATAAAGATGTGAATTCCATAGTTTCTTATCTTTTACAGCTGTCCAACTCAGGCAGTAAAATGTAGTTTACATATTGTTGGATGTGGTCACTAAGCCCACGTACATTTTTCTTTCTCTCTTCTTTGAAATACAGTTGATTGTGGTCACTAGGTTCTTGCACATTTTTCTTTCTCTCTTTACTTTTAAATACAGTTGGATGTGATCACTAGGCTTGCATACATTTTTCTTTCTTTCTTTACTTTTAAACTCAATCACACACAAAAAAAGTCTTTCAATGTTTTCTTCTTCCATTGTAATACATTTTTTGTCGATACATGCAAATTGTTTTTTGTTTTATTTTGTGTAACTCGGTTTTTATTTAGACTCACAAAGTCCCCAATAATTGTAGTGGGATAAAAATATTTCAGGACAAATGTTTTCTACATAAATGACACTACCAATCTGCAATGTGTATGTATGTGTGTGTATATATATATATATATATATATATATATATAAAAGTCTTGCAGCTTTGCCCTTTCAGCAACTCTGACCATGCTGTTGTCTCTCTTAATATTTTTCTCCACTCCCACTCCCCTCAGGAGCCTCTAACCTATAGGACCTTCTACTGCTACCAAAGAGCTGGCTGGGACGCCTTTCACGATTTCCTAAAGTGTTCGATCTCTCATTTGATGACTGTGCCTCTGAGATTTCATCCTAGATGAAAGCTGGCATTGATGCCTTCATACTTACAGTAAGTTTTGTCTCAAATCTCATTCCTCCCCTTGGTTCTCTTCTGCCTGTTCAGCCGCCATTGCCCACAGGAACCACTACTTCTGACTATTTCGGGGGCAGTCATCTAACCACAATAGGTGCCTATTCACGTCTGCTCGTAATGAGTGCAAGAGAATTCTGAATGATGCCAAGTGGTTGTTTACTGAGAGAATGAGACATTGCATAGCTGACCGTAAGTTCAGCTCCAAGGACTATTAGCTGTTATGCAAACAGGTGCTGAACAATAGCAAATCCTCTATCTCTATCCCTTAATCAATGAATTTGAGATCCTCTCATCAGCGGACAAAGCCAAGTGCTTTGCTTGCAGATTCTCATCTAACTCCACATTTGACTCATCTGGAGTACCCTCACCCAACTTTCGTATTAGAACTGAGGCTAAACTGTACAATGTATACATTACCTTGACAGTAGTATCTTGAGTAACATCATAACTTGACCCCCATAAGGTGAGTGGTGGTGATGGAATCTCAGTGATTGTCCTTAAAGAATGAGCCCCTGAACTCTCCTCTGTCCTCTCTAAACTGTATAACTACTGCCTTTCTGCTTCCAGTTTTCCTGTATGCTGGAAGTCCTCTCCTGTCGTTCCTGTATTTAAGAACTCTGGTGAACCCTCAAACCTATCCAACTCTCACTATCAGCTTTCTACCAATTTTCGGGAAAGTGTTCAAGGCCATTATTAATGCTGACATAGTTCAACATCTTAATGCCCATAAACTCTTCTCTGACAGGCAGTATGGCTTCCGTTTTGCCAGGTCCATGGCCGACATGCTAACGACCATTATGGAGTACATGTTCCAGGTCCTTGAGGAGTCCAGCAAGGCTCGTGCTATTGCTCTGGATATCTCCAAGGCTTTTGACAGGGTTTGGCATTCTGTGGTGAATTGGGGTAAGAAGTGGCTTGTAAATTTCAATGCGTTTAAGACCAAGCTGCTGTCTGTCAATCATCACAGGTAACCTCTCCTGCCTCCCATAAACATGGACCAAGCGAGTCTCTCGAGAGCAATACACTGCACCTCCTCGGCCTTACCCTCTCTTCTGATCTTAAATGGAATCACTACATTGAGTCAATAGCTAAATCCACTGCTAGGAAGGTTGGGTCACTGTGTCGGGCCAGGATGTTTTTCCCGTCTGAATCCATCCTGCATATATACAAATCAACTATTCGTGTGTACATGGAGTACTGCTCCCTGCTGTTCATCTCAGTGTTCTTCACAGGCTCCAAAGGAAAATCAGTAATGTGATAGGTACCGACTTGGTGGCTCGATTCCAGCCACTTCCCCACCGATGGACTGTGGCTTCTCTTTGTTCTATAAATACTTTCATGGCTTCTGCTCCAACGAACTTAAATCACTGGTGCCTCTGCAACAAGTGTTTACTCGTGCAACCAGACTGGCAACTGAGTCTCATCCATTCACAGTTAGATCAACCAAATGCAGACGACAATTCTACTCCTGCAGCTTCTTTTCTTGCACTTCCCACCTGGTGTTACCGCCTTTCTTGGGGTGATATGATTAAAAAAATATATATGTGTGTATGTTATTTAATTCACATAGTGAAATCCTGACAACAAAGTTTTAAAATTTGATACATGGAAATGCTGCATGAAAAGAGAGGAGAGATTTGATCAGTCAGATGATGCATTTTTCTAATTGAAGGCAAATCTGATGATACATTTTGCCAATTTAAAGCTTCATCTATTTGATCAAATCTGTTTCCATGGAACGTTCCCATATATCAAATTTTATATATATATATATATATGCATGTCTAAAAATGGTGAGGAGCACATAATCTGTTATGATCAGCAGTTTGAACAGTTAGAGTACACTAAAGCCCTCAGTCATGATGACTTGTGACTTTGTGCTAGCACAACCATTGACAGTTTCGGAACAGTTCTGTCTACCCAATTTTACTGATCAGGATCGGGTTAACCTGTGATTTAGTTTTTCAGACATTTTCCCAAAAGTGCCGTGTGCTAGAATCACCTCCCCAAACTATTAACATTCACCTTCTTGAAAAATAAACTTATATGAGATCCAACCTCAGGTTTGGTATTCAGGAAGTAAATGTTTGTGCATATATATATATATATATATATATACATATATATAGCTATATATGTACTATGAACAAAAAAAAATTATAAAAATATTTTAATCATACCACAGATCTCTAAGACAGGTCTAAAATAATTTTTTTAAGAAAATAAAGAGCAGAGATATGTATGACTCTAAGAGTATTTCTTTGTAACTAAAATGAACATAGCTTGCTGGAAGTAAGCAGTCTAGCTGCAAATAGCTGTTTTCTTAGACATGTATGAACACCCCATATCCCCTAACATCTAACGTATATTTTCAATTTTCAAAGCTGACCTTCATTCTGATTAGTTAAATTAAACACACTCATATGATCTAAATTTTCTGTCTTTTCTCCTCCATATGAACTCATTAATAAGCAAACATAATGTTTTTCCATTTTCAAATGTAAATCATTTTCGCTAAAGTTACTGAACATTGCCTGATGATGATATATCTTTAAATCTCAAAACAGAAATTACCATGTCAGAATGTAAAATAATTTTAAATTAAAAAAAACAAATTTAATTATATATAATCCAGCTGTCCACTCAATTATTTGGGAAACCACCTTAATTCTATAACTAGTATAGCAATGAATTTTAATACCAGAAAAACTTCAAACTATTACACTACTGACGAATTCATTTTGGGTCATCGCTTTACCCATGTTTTTTATGACTGATATAATGCCCACAAAATGCTATCTCAAATACTGAGAAATTTGACTATGAACAAAAATAAAAAAAAATTTACTCAACTTATGCTTAACTTTCTCCATCTTTGAAAGACTTCTCTGCTTGTTTGTTTACTCACTGACTCACAAAGTATTGCATAGTCAGAACCCTCTTTTATTTGTTTTATACAGCTCTTATTTCCCCAATCATTTGGAGAGCAGTTACATGAAGTCTGTCCAGCAAACAACTAATCATTTTGAATATCTCAAGAACAAGTTACATAACCTTAATGTATTTTGACAACCAACCAGAGGGGACTTTACACCACACATATAAACAGATACTCCTAAGCCTACGTAGCATCTCTTAGATATTAGCATTCTACTATACAGAAATAGCTGCCATGGATTTTTTAGCTTTTCTCCAAACTAAAATTAGAATTAAATGGTACCCCTCCCCCATGGATCTGGCTACTGTGCCTCTTTGGCATAACTATCAGCTGACCTCAAGTAGAATGACTACATTGAATCCACAGCTAAATCTACTGCTTGAAAGGTCAGTTCACTGTGTGTAGGGCCAGGAAGTTTTTCTCGTCAGAATCCATCTTTCATATATGCATTGCTCATTCTGTAAAATGAATTAGAGCAATCTAGCTATTGGGTGTGTATAATGATAATATATACACTAAAAAAGTCTGCCTTCTTCCACCAAACGCCCATAGCCCAGAGGTAGAATCGCCAACTGATGCCAATTTGGTCGGGTTTCAATCCTGGGTTGGGGAACAATCGGAATCTAACCATACTGATGAGCTGTGATACAGCAAAACAGATCTGTCTGCAGATGACTATATATATATATATATATATATATCTACCATCCACCCATGCATTCAATACTGCTGTCACATCTGGTTGGTTTGCATTTCCTTCCTGTGGAACTCCCTTTCGTATACTTGCTTGCTTGACAGCTACAATCTCCAAGAATTTAAATGTGCATTTAATTGCCATCTTGTATCTCCTCAACTCACATCTTTTCCCTGACAACCCTTGTATTATGTTCTCCTTCCTTTCCACTCTACTCTCATGCAGCTCTCTTCATACCAGTGTTCTCATTCTTCTCTTATCCATTCTCTAACACAACCTGTAACTTGTTCCCCTTTCTCAGCACTGACCTCTTATGTAACCCCCTGTGCACCAGTGGCAGTTCTGCTTTACTTGGGGTGAAACGATAAAATTATCATGAACAAGGTTAAGAATATGATAAAGCAGCTTATATCAATCACAAAAAAGACTTTGTATATATATATACAAAGTCAATGAGATGCTTCAACATGTGTATATTTAACATCCCCAGGAGAATATTTTACTGAGAACAAAGAATTATTCATCATCTCATCCATTACACCTAATGGTGTGTAGGGCAGCAACTTTTTGTTACTGTTTCCATAACGAACTGTTTTTTTTATGGAGCAGGGGGACTGATGGACCACTCTTGGTCTCTACATTTACAGCACCTGGTATTCCCAAACAGTCACCTTTCTAAGTACTGACCAGGCTTGATGTTGCTTAACTTTGGTGATTGGATGAGAACCGGTATATTCAACATGATACAGCTGTAAGCTAAAGAAATATTGCTCATAAAATTTCAGTAAAATTAAATATATCTTATACCTGTATCTTAAATTACTGCAATATTTATCTATGGAATAATGTATTGTAATTATTTGCATTATTCACACTGTTGTCCTTGTCTTTATTGCCATGTAGGAGCATATGTAATATATTTCTATGATCCACAGAAATATGATTTTGCTCAAAGTCAGTAATATAATGTATTTCTGCCACTCGACAGAAATGTGTTTGGTGTCAGAAACAATGACCAACAAAAGTGTGTTGCATCAGGGCAGCCGTTTTCAAGGTCAGAAAATACAAGCAATGGCAGACAAAATGTGATGACATCAAAGGCCCAAAAGCAATAATCAGTAAAAATTATCAACAGATGTGCCTATCCATAGATGATGCTATTAAACTGAATTTTAGGTATGTCAGCTTATATAAAATTGGGTTTGTTTTTTTTTTTCTTTTCATTCAAAAGCAGGACATAGAGAGGACTCAGAATGAGTGCAAGGAAAATAACTCTAGCTAATCAACTCCCTCATATGTGCATGATTCCTTTTAAGTACAACTCTACACACAGCTGTCATCAATGAGAATCAAAATATAAGATTATATTTTTATATACTCATTGTTCTGTATTTGTTGTTATTTATCACGACAATTGTTTTCAGCAGCAGAAGCATTATATAACATACACAATGGCCAAAACATTGTGAGTATAACAATAAAGATGAGGACAACCGTTAAAACATGGTAAATAGTGTAACTTTTTATCACCTATGTGCAATGTCCCTTTAGGATGTGGCTGACATGGCTCTCGATGACTTTCTATTATTCGTAACTCTCGGTAATGCTTGTTTGCTTACTATCCCCCCTTATATTTGTCATACTATAATTTTTACATGCTCCTTAAGTAGGTTAGTCAATTTTGACCTCTTGTATAATATGTAAGAAATTGATGTTTAGCATTCAGAAGACCAACAATCTAACTTGAAATGATAACAGTACAAGATTTTGACCTCTAAAAATTCTCTGTGAACCAAGCACCCAAAAATGGCTTGGATGTTGATTGGTTCTCTGAAGGTTTGCCAAATGAGTCGGCATTATTCTGAAGAAAATCAGGTTCTTTGGCCATGAAATATTGGCATGTTCTACAATCAGCCACACCTACCAACCTGCCATCCCTTATACTCTTTTTGTTTCTTTCGTTTTTGATGCAATTGCTTACTTTCCTATCCTTTCCAGCTTGCTGTAATCATTCTTCATTATTTTTTACTCATCAGATGTTTCTAACATGTATACAATATAGATAGGATCATTACTAAATAATGCAGATGGCCTAACAGTTCAGATCATGGAGAATGGAATAAGCAAACCAGGTTCAAATTCTAGTTGGACAGCTTGTGTTCACTTTACAAAGATGCTCTTGACAAAAGCATGAATCCACTTGCATCTCCCCACCCAGCACACACAAAATATTAGTTAAATATTAGGGCAGTTAGAGCTCTTTAACTCTAATCTAAATTAGAAACCAGACACCATAAAAAAATTTTTTTTATTATACTAAAGTTCACCCAATACAAGGTTCAAGTGCTACTCTTGATAGGTTTCTGCATGACTTATTCATTCATTTTTTTTTTTATTTCTTCAATCATTTGTGGACTATTTAAAGCAAATTTTATTTATTTTGTGACTAAATACGGCATTATTAATTCATGGGAGATAATGATTTTTCTAGAACAAGAATTTTGGAACAATAAAATGGAAAGCAGACTGACTTCCAGTTAAATTTGTTCACTTCACTTATGTGAAAATACCCTTGAGAAAGGAAAGGTATAATACATCACTTCTCCCTCCAGATATGGGTTAAATAGCAAGACAGATTGAGTTTTATAGCCTTGGTTGGCAACCAGTCTACTGCAGAAAGTAATGGCAACCTACAGGAAGATTTTCTGCTAGTCAGACACGACTGTTTTGAGATATGATCACGCAAGCGTGTATCACATATGACACTCAGGTAACTGATTTTTCAAGATACAAGTATTACTACTCAATCCTAGGATTGTGGGGGTGGGGAAGAGATGGATTCATAGCTTTTCCCCAAGGGTATTTATGCATAAATGAAAGTAACAAACTCAACTGGAAGTTAAATTTGGTTGTCCAATTTCTTATTCCTAGCCTGTATCTATCAACACCACCTGTATACCTGGTTACTGAATGAGATGAATGTAAGAGGAGGTTGAAGGGAGTGAAGATTTTGAGGGGGAAATTAGTGATTGATTGTTGACTAAAGGAGGTCAAGATTGTAATGCTTGGGGAATCACATGTGGGAGTTTACCACATGAAGTAGTAATTCCGGTTGGGGGGATAAGTAGTACTTCCTTCTTACAAATAGAATATGGAGGAAATGTGGATGATTTGATTCTGTGGATGTTGCTACAGAAGCAGCAGCAATGTTACTTTGTGCTCGATTTTTACAAAAAATTACAAAACTCATTACTATGTGTGCACAAGTCACCCTTTGTTTGGAACTCAGCTGTCAGTTTACAATTCTGAGTCATTATCCATTGCACCACCTGCACATTCAAGCTTACTGCAATTGGAATTCCCAAGCAATTATTCACCAGGGTACTGACCAAGCATGATATTGCTTAAGTTTGTAAGCATGGAGTTATTTAGAAAATGGCATTTTATCAGCATTAATAATTATAGTATCTGTAGTTTCAAGAAAAAAAAATTAATCTCCCCATAAATGTTCCTACAGAATGTAGGCAATCATGGATCTCCATAGATTCTTCTTTATCATCTCTGAATTTCCAGGATTTCTTGGGGAAGATAGTGACATGATTTTATCATTGCCTTTTTAACTGTTACGAATTTAGTTTTTTTTTTCTGTGCCATTAAGAGTCAGAAATCTCTATTGTGTATTTGCAATTCATATCAACTCACACAAGAGTTACTTAAAGACTTGCATCCCATTGTCGGTCTCCTCATTACCACAATGTCAACTATTATAACAAGAACCCAGTTTACCCTGATATTTAACTCATAGCGTGAGGGTGAAAAAAATTGATTCATGCCTTTCTCAAAGGAATATGTGTGACAGGGAATCCAAAAGTCGATACCTTAGTTTGAACATGACATGCCAATTCCACTGATCCTAATCACACACTAAAAATATTTTAAAATATTTAAATGTTTTAGGAGAGTTTTGTAAATTGCTTGAAGCATGGTGTATATTAGGTGTATGGGTAGGTTTTGAAGGCTATCACGATGCGTTTAGTAAAATAAAGGAAAGTAAAGAAGATGTTGGGTGTTCAACAAAAGGCACAGGCCCCAAATGGACATGAAATCAAGCTCTCCTATCATTCTGAAGATGAGACTATGGTCTCGAAATATTAATGATTAATAAATAGGTAATACCCAATGCCTTCATACCATTTCACTTAAATATTATATATATATATATATATATAAAAATCAAACTTTAAAATACTTTACTTTAAAAAAATGCAGTAAAGATGTTTGCATTCAGGTGATAATTTATGGTTGAATTTTATATCTTTCTCTTAAAACAGTTTTTCAGGATAATAGGTTTTTCAAGTCCAGTAGCTGTTATTGCTCTTTGTTATTAATGGGGGCTTCTCTCCTAACCTTTTTTGCTACATACGATATTCATTTTAGTGGTTGCTGCTGTTGAAAGTCCTCAAGTGATGTGATTTCAGGCATTTGGTACAGTTCTTTATGAGACTTGAACTTGCTACTAACTATTAAGGGCCAAACAGAAAGGTGGGGAGCGCCTTTCATTCAGGTTATTGTTTCTATCAAGAGTTCCTCAGAGCGAATCATTTCTTTCTTGTGTTTCAAACTTAACTGTCTATTTGCCAACTGACGATCATTAGATGAGGTTACTTTGTCAACCCTGCCAAGTGCTTCAGCTTAACTCTATCCTGGTTCTGTGCCAGGATTTTCTGAAGAGCTCTTGTTTATAGACAGTCACACCACAAGATGCTGCCTGTCTGTCATCTGTGAAATCATCTACTCATTTCTGCTTACACAGTTACTGGTAATCAAATCTGGTTAAATAATAGAAGCACATAAGTAGGTAATGAGGTATGTGAGAGGTAAGAGAGACAAGCAGCTTGACATGAGACTGACAGCAAAATGGGAAAGGACGCAGTAAAACGAGACATTAGCACAAGAAATGGACAGAAGAGGAAAGATGGAAAAATGGTAATTAACTTCAAACCAGATTTTGAAAGAAATCAGAGTAAAAAGATATGAAATTTAAAACCTGGTGACAAAGACAAAAATCTTGAATTTTGTATGATTTATAGAATAAGATTAATTATAATAATGCAAATATGATTGGTATTATTTTGAATTATTCTTCTCATCTTGGTTGATACAGATATTATTATAGGACATGTTTCAGCCAAGTATCCTCTGGTCATCATCAGTTGTTCAGTGATTGGCTGATATGGATTATCTGTTGATTATTGTGATATATGTAAAATCAGTTACTTTTCTTTCTTGTAGAAATTGGTGCATCACTAAGATTCATGACCAATAGATGATAATAACATCTAACATGACCACTAGATGTATAACTGCTACATCTATTATGCCACCATTTCAACGGATATAAGAGGTGTATTTTTGAAGCCTTTTATATTCACTGTCATATGGTTTTGACAACTGGTTATACTAGTGGGTTTTTACCACTTTTCCATAATTTTAGTATTTATTTCTGAGACGAGTAATTTTCACTATCTTGGTATTATTTCAAACTATTACAAAATAAATTTCTAAAGAATTAATGAATCTGTTTTTAATCCAACATTTTTATTATTTTAAGCAATAATTGTAGTGGAAACCCATGTTTGAAATATATGTCTAAATTTTTTTTTTTTTTAACAGTGAATTACATCTACTCTTTACTACATTGCACATGCAGAAAATGTGCTCTCTGACAGGATTCGAACCTGCATCACCCTTTGTTAAAGAAACCACTTTCTGATCTGATGCATGTTAGATAGCTTGAACAGAGAGTGTTGTAGCCCAAGAAGATTCTGTTTACTTTTTAAGTAATGCACACATCTACTTTATTTCATATCCAAAATGAAAATTAAGTAATTTCTAAAGAATTAATGGATATTTTTTATTTTTAATTCTACATTTTAATTAATGCAAAAACTATTTTTAGTGGATACTCATGTTTTAAATAGACACATTTTAAAAAAATGTATATTATTACGCCGGGTTATACTGCTAGTATATTCGTATTTGTATGTATGTTCAGATGTCCATGTATGCATGTCTATATATATATATATATATATATATATTTTTGTATGTATGTATATTTGTATATATGTGTGTGCGTATATATATATATGTATATGTAGCTGTATACGTATATATGTATGTGTATGAATAGATAGATAGATAGATATTTAGTTAGATGGGTGTAAGTTTGTTGTCCTAGGTTTCATGCTTTTGCGATCATCAGACAAACTGTTTTAATTTTTTATTTAAAATACTGGATATATGTAGTGATGCATATATTGATGAATTTTTGTGAAAGTGGGATGAACAGTGGGAGGAATATTTGTTGTTGTGACGCCTTTGATACAAACACAGACATAGATTAACATTTGTACAACCATTGACGTGTGCAGAGACACATGCACATGCGAGCGAGACAAGTGGGGCTCACACAGGCATAACTTCATATGAACGAGATGGGGCTTAGCATATATATATGTATAACGTTTTGCACATGTATATGCATTTAATTCATGTATTGTGTATCTACCAAGTTTGATGCCAGAGGTTTTGTGTATTTCCATCTATGTGGTTATATCTTTTTTACAATCTGTGAAGTTTTTAGTCGTGTACATTTTTGTTCTTAGCTTGTGCATTTGTGTAAGTATATATATATAATTCTGTTTATATATTCATGCATTGAAATATGGTTATGTCTGTCCCGACCTCATTCATTCAAGCCTGGTCACATTATGAATTCGCCTTGGCTGTATCCAATATGTAGCAATTTAGTCTGTGTACAAATAAAGCTTTAAAATTTAACAGACAAATTGACAAGTCGATAAAAGCTAAATTTTGTAATTTGTGTATGTATATATGCGTGGGTATATTAATCTGTATATGTGTCTGTTTGCCAGTGTTTGTGAATATACTCATCTATTTTTCCATGTGTGGATGTTCGTAGATTTATTTATGTGTGTGTTCTTTCTCTTCCTCATTTAATATATGAATAACTTTCTAAATTTAATAACTTGTTAAACTTACAAAATTTTCTTTAAATTTCACAACAATAATAAAGTAGATCTAATAGTTAATTAATAATGCTGATCTCATTTTAGTCAAATATTAATATTAATGCCCCCCAAAATTATTTTTAAGTCTGCTCACATATTCTCCAAATTAGAAGTTGCTTTACTCTGATTGGTCCACATTGTACATACAACAATGCCTTCCTGATTAAAGGGGTTTTGCTTGTTTTTAACCCTTTAAAACCATTCAATTTGAAATAAACCACATCACTTGACAAGACACAAGAAGTGTCGAAACAAAATAGCTACTTTTGTAGTGATATAATATATCACTGTTATAATTTCTGAATAAATATTATTAGCTCTACTTTATATTGAGCACTTTTTTAATAATAGTGTTTCTTTAGATTAAGAATATTATTCCATCCATACATACCCTATACTCTTTATATAAATAAAGTCAACACTAATTGGTGACAGTATTTTAGGGTTGAATGACATCTTCAGGATATGAAAATTTATATGTGCAGGTAGATATTGGCTTAGAATGAGAGATTGGTGAGCTGAGTTCAAATCACAGCTGAATTTGTTGCATTCACTTACATGCAAATACCCTTAGGAAAGGTATTTTCTCCTTCGAGCTATGGGTTAAATAGCAGCACAGATTGGGCTTTGTAGCCTTGATTGGCAACCAGTCTGCCACAGAAAGTAATAGCAACCTACTGGGGAAAAATCTGACTTATCTGTCAGGTCTCTTTCAAGACATGATCACTCAATCATGCATCACATATAGCACTTAAATGACTAATTTATATATGCTGGTCACTGATGCATTGTGGGTAGTAAGTTCTATTTTATCTTCCTGATGATTAATGGGGAGAAATTATTGGGCTTCTGAATGCAGTTATTTGTAGCTATTTTATAATTTGTCTATTCTAATTTGATGAGGTAGTATTTACATTATTTATTTTGTTCAGACTCTTCCCATTTTCTCATCTTTATTGCCATACTACGATGTTTTGGGCATTGTATGCTCTGGCCTTCTTCAGGTGATAGGAAATTCGAACCGAATCCTTTTATCCATCTGTCTATAGAATCAGCTTGGATACAAAAAATATATTAATGTTGATTTCATAAAAACTAATTATAAATAAGTAAGGATGATGTAAAATTTAGTTGATTCTTTTTTGTATGACTTATCAACCTTTTTCAGGTTTTATTTAAATACAGAAAACATTTTTAGAGTAAGAACTTTTTTATATGGTGCTAAGCAAAAACAACTAACCAGTATCAACTTCTGTGGGTCATTTAATGATGAAAGCTAAATATTCTGCATCTCATTTTATTTTTGGAGATAAAAATGGTTTAGAGATACAAGTCTTAATAATTAACCCAAAGCTGGAGAAGAGATGGATCCATTCCTTTCCTAAGAGAACTCGCTCCCATATTCTTGCTTTCCTGATGGCTACAACCTCCAGAAATTTTAATGCAAAGTCAATACTCATCTACTAACCACTGGACTCTAGCTCTCTCCCCACCCCCGTATATCCTTCCCTTTCTCTCCACCTATGTATCTGTCATCGCGCCTGCTTTCTCAGCTCTCTATTGTTCCTTTCTAACTAGTTTGTACTCCTCACTCTTTTCTAATTAATCTTTTTACATTTATGTAGCTCCCTGCACATCAGTGGTGTTTCCGCCTTGCTCGAGGTGAAATGATTAAAAAAAAAAAATTTGCACATAATTAAATATAACAAGCTTACAGCACCTGGTATTCCCAAGCAGGCACCCATCTATGTAATGACCAGGCTTGATGCTGCTTAACTTTGGTGATTATGTGAGAACTACTGTTTTTAACATTGTAAGCGTATAAATTTAAAATTTTGAAGATATGCATGACTGAATTCATTACATTTTAAACAAAAATATTTTATCTTGAAAAGATTAAAATTGCAGGAAAGGGAATTTTTTTTATAATATTTTGGATGATATCTAATTTTTGTGACAATGTGAAATCAAATTCAGAAAATTTCCCAGAAATAATTTTTTCTGCAAAATACTGAAAAAAAAAAAAAAAAAAAAAAAAAAATTGATACCAAAGTACAATAAAATAAAAACAAAAGTGACATATGACCTGGGTGGAGTTAAATATAAAATATTATTAAATGCATTTGAATCAAGGAGCAAATATAACAGAATTATCTATTTTTCTATCAAGTCAAAGCAGTAAAACATTTTTATTCCTATAAAAAAAAAAATATATATTTACAGATATCAGAATTTCCAATGAATTCAAGCTTCCCACTGACTTAATAATGACTTGTTTCTGTAGCACCAGAAGGTTATATATATATATATTGCAGTATCTTCCTTCCAACCAAATTATCAAGAAGTATATATCAAAAAAACTTTGCATGAAGCAAAACATTAATCATGTTGTATGATATTTCTATTTGCTAAAAAAAAACAAAAAAAAAGTTTTAGTATCAAATTCTGTTGAAAATTCCCCCCCCCCCCCCGAGCTGCCATGAATCTTATTCTTAACAAACTTTACATTTTAGTATCAAATACTAATCATCTCTGGAGACTAAAAAATTATTTTTGTCTCTGATGAAAATTCAGTATTCTTTTGGCACAACTAATTTTAGATGTAGACGTAGGTTTCAAATGAAATTTATTCTTAATCAATAGAAGTGAGGCACATTTCTGTGTGCATACAAGACAGTCTATGATACATTTGTCTGACGTGTTTGCTTCCGATTCATCTTTCACAAAGCCTTGCCTTATCACTGCCATTCATAATGCCTTGAAAACCTCATTCTGACAAAATAAATTAGTTGAAATTTTAAATACTGAAAATTGTCCCTCAAAAGTTCATGAACAATCAAATATAAAAATATAAGGTAAATTTTCGTTGTAAGTTCCGACACTTTTCTCCTTCAAATTTATCCAAAATAGCATTATCTCTGTGCAAATGTATATGCTGAACTCAAATCAAGTGTTAGTTATTGAAGAAACTTACCTTTTTTTATCTAAATATCCATAAAAAACGAACTATATCTTGCACTTTTTCTCTCCCATAATTCTCACAAAGTCATGTAATTAACTGCAGAATGACGTACTGTGTAATGCAACGAATTTTAGCAGATTTTTCCTCTTCATTTACTGATACTTCCGGCAATGTACTTCTGGTAATGAAAGTAATGTGCTATTGTATTTCTGCACTTGTTACTTTCATAACAGGAAGTACATCGCCGGAAGTTTCAGTAAAGGAAGAAAAACAACCAAAATTCTGCCTACGTAGAATGTCATTCTGCAGTTAATTACATGACTTCGGGAGAGAAAAAGTGCGAGATATAGTTCATTTTTTTTATGGACTTTCAAAGCAAAAAAGGTAAGTTTCTTCAATAACTAATTGTTGATTTGAGTTCAGCATATACATTTGCACAGAAATAATGCTATTTTGAATAAATTTGAAGGGAGAAAAGCCATTGGCACCAAAATGAACATTTACCAAATATAAATAATATTTGGTAAATGTTCATTTTGGTGCCAATGGCTTAAAGGGAGCTGCTGTTATTATATATTCACTTTTCCTTTGAAGAACATTCTACATGTTGAAATCAGAATAATCACAACTTTTCTGGTGGCATGCAAGTGTGGCATTAAATTCCTATTATGTGCATATGTTCTTTATTTCTAGTTTCTGGATATTTCACTAATGTATTTTGTAGAGTATTATTTACATTGTACTTCTGATTTAAATTTAAATCTGCTTAAAATTTAAATCTGCTTAAGATTCTAAAGTCTCTGAGACATGCAATGAGGAAGGAGGGCTTGGAGAACCTGATACTAACAGGCCAGATAGAGGAAAAAAGAGACAGGAGAAAGCAGCAGATAACATATTTGAAGGACCTGATCAGATGGATGACGGAACGAGGGTTGCATGGTGCAATAGGAGAAAGCATGCTAAGAGCCACCAGGGATAGAGAGATGTGGAAGGCCATGATCGCCTACATCCTGAAAGGTCATGGCACATAAGAAGAAGGCTCTGTGATAATTTTTATAATGAAATTAACTGAATCAATAATTTAAGTTGATTAGTTAAAAGTATATCAAATTGACTACAAAAGCTAAGCAGAGTATTAAGAGACGAAAATTTTGTTCGAAATAAAGTTTGTTTGTTTGTTTGTTCCTGTTTAACGGCTTATCAACATCTAAAGGGTCATTTAAGGCCAGAAGCGTATTTTTATTTTAAATCAGTTATTTTCTGAAAACAGGCTCATATGGAACATAGCACGCTATTTTACCCATAGCTAGGAGGAAATGTTAAAGTTTATACATCTATGTTGATGCTATATAATAAAGTTAAATTTTATTAAATAGATCAATTTTCCAAAGGAAGGCTAGAATTTTGTCAATGTTTATGTTTTCAAATAAAGATTTTAGGTTCTGTACTTTATAAAACTGTTGGCAAATTTTTGCCAGGTCTGTACAGTCAATTTGTATACGTCGTATGCTATTAGCCATCTGTTATCTAGAGCATTTGGGCGGATCTACTCCTCTTAACAGCCAGGAGTGGGTAAAAAAGGTGTGTCCTATCCTAATTCGAGACAGTATTACCTCTTCCTTTCTGGATTTTCTCAAAGCACCTCTCCACTTAGAAATTAAGAAAAGAGTACCAAACTGTTAGGTGATATCTACCTTCCTATATGACAGTGAATGCTGGACAATCCCCTCAAAGATGAGGAAGGGATTTGAGGCAATAGAAATGTGGTTCTACAGAAGGATGCTGAGAATACCATGGACTGAACATGTGAGCAACAACAAGGTTTTACAGATAATGGAAACAAAAAAGAGAAGACAATTTCCGGAGCTCATAATGAAGAAAGAGGGCTTGGAAAATCTGATGCTCACAGGACAGAAGAAAATAGTAGATAACATACTTAAGTCAATGGATGAAGAAACAGGATTTAGAAGTCATAGCAAAATTTATTAAGAGCTACAAAAGGGCAGGAAATTGTGGAGAGCCTTGATCGCTTACATTCTGAGGGAACACAGTATATAAAGAAGTTAAAAGTATACAGCATCTACAAAACCAAAGAAGGAAAAGAAAGTAAAAATGACACGACAAAAAATTGGTACGTTATTTTATCTATAAACTCTATAGCTTAAGCACTTATTTTATATAACATTTTCCAATATCCTTCCTTGTCAATGCACTAAATTTAGCAGTGAATATTAAACACAGAAAACATATGCAGTTAAAACTTCTAATCAAAATTCAGTTAATAACTATCATCTTAAAGATTTATTGATATATGGTTTAATTGCTAAATTGTCATCGAAATTATGCAAAAATGAAACACTGACATCTCATTTTAACAGATATATTTACCAAAATTACAAAAATATCTTGAAATACTAAAGATTAAATTTATTTAATAAAATTGCCATTGGCTTCAACCTCCAGACAACTTCGGAATTTCCTTCTCTTCTGGACAAGGAGTTTTGTTGGTTTCTTGCTCATCTATGCTCCATACATAATAATTAAGAGTGGGGTATAGTCGGGGAGAGTTGGGTGCCAGATGTAAGGAGTAATGGAGTCACTGAAACTATCTAACAGTCATGACTGGTTTCTCCTACTTGTGTGGCATGGTGCAGAGTCCTATTGCCAGACAGTCTCCCAGCAGCCACCCTCTTGACCCAGCATTACCTCTTCAAAACACTTGATGTAGATCTCCATGTTTAGTCTGGGGCCTTCACCACAAATTTGGGAGTTCTTTTCTTATCAGAATGGGTTTTCTGAGCTGTCATATTTTTGTAATCACCATTGGACTCATTCAGCTCTTTCTGAATCCTCAGCACTATCCTCAGATTAACACTCAAACTCATGTTCATATTGAAGTTTTCAGTGTAAATCCCAAGCAGTAAAACATGCTGTTTCCAAATTTTTTGTGGAGTGAATTGCATCATAGTGCTCTTTCTTACAGACAGTGCTCAACTGACCCTACTATTCTGTGCAGTTGACAAAAACAAATGCACATGTGCAAAATTAAAAATACAAAATGGCAACAATTTGCCCATTGTATCCTCTCTAGGTATGCGTATCTATGTATATATATATATATATATATATATATAAAGTTGTAAATTTAAAAATGTATTTTTTGGACAGTATTTGTTTATTTCTATTATTATATTTTATATTTCAGACCGTCTTTGGTCCTTCATCAGAAACAAATGATTTTAAAATTTAAATTAGAAACGTATTTCGCGAGAGCGTCTGTGGAGAGAGTTTGTTTACATCACATGACGCAGAAAATGACAGATTTTTTAAAAAAATATTTGTAAACGTAAACCTAAATCTATCTTTAATAATACCTGTAAATTTTGTTTTAGAGAAAAAATTTTTAATTGTATCTAAAAAAAGTTTAGCTATTGAAATATTTGTAAAGATTCAAAACACCTAAGTCCCTATTTAACCCTATCATTTGTTTCTGATGAAGGACCGAGGACGGTCTGAAATATAAAATATAATAGAAATAAACAAATACTGTCAAAAAAATACATTTTTAAACTTACAACATTTTAATAGTTTTTCCTATACATATTAAGACAGTATACATGGATCATCACTACGTTTTATATATATATATATATATATATATATATTTCGTAAAGGTATTTTTACATATAGACTCATAAGTAATTTGCTTTTGCTAACAGCATTAATGATGAATATATTAACTACTAATCATATGTAGCACACTAATATATCGTACACTACTGGCCATAATTAATAGGCTACCCCCAGTGTTTTAAAAAAATGATGTATTTTATACTATATTTTAGTATTTATTGCCAAGGGAATAATTGTAAATGAAAATAGAATGGTTCTTTTGTTAATACTGCACAATAATATGTGCATCAAATGAATTTATAATTATTTAATAATTACCTATATTGCTGTTTCATCAATGAAAGAATGAAGAAAATTTAGGATGATTTGGACAAGTTCATCTTTGCAAAATTTTACAAGGCAAAGACACAAAGTAATAATAACAAAAGGACCATTCTATTTTCATTTAGAATTATCTACTTGACAATAAATACTAAAAATAGTATAAAATACATCATTTCTTTTAAAAAACTGAGGTGGTCTAATAATTATGGCTGGTAGTGTATAAAGTGGATTAAATGAAAAAAAAAAAGTATTTTCTTTCATGACAGCATGAAGCTGCATACAGTAAGAATTATACACAAAAAAAATTTGCGATTTCAATTGGTCTGTTCTATTTCCACCAAATTCACTTTACCTTACTGGTTATCACTTTATGGCAATGAATGAGAAAACAGTCTTACCTCAGAAAAGAATGTCTTCTTTGTACTATCTGTTGAAGAAGAAAATTCAAATCAAGATCAGGTCAACTTTAGTAAGCTTTGAAATACGGCAATTGTTCTACTGGTCTTGACCAATCACAACCTTTCTTTCCACAATAAAAAGAATTCTACTTTGGACCACAAGATTACTTTTTAACACTTAATGTGTCAAGAGGTAAGAGTGTGTTACAAGTTGTGATTTGAATTTTTACCTGATATTTTCTGACTTTAGACCTGCAAGACTCGTTTTTTACATCTTTGGAATTATGAGCTCAGACTTGTGATCTTTGTAATCTGAACACTATCCATTTGCTATTTTGCTCACACCTTTTTCGATCTTTGTTAAAATACTTTGATGGAAAAACTTTTTGTAATGAAAACCGTATTCAAGAGTTCATCATAAACTTTTTCTCAAAGTTTATTTTAAAAATGGCCTCGAAGAACTGGCAACAAGTCATTGTAAAGAATGGCAAATATATAATTGAATACGATGTAAAGGTACTTTATTTTTGGAAGAAAAACATTTAATGAACAAAAACAAAAATGATTTAAGAATCAATAGCTATTGAGAGATCAGTGTAATTTAAAATGTACAAAAATCAAAGTAGACGGTAAATTTTTAAATCTTCCTATTTTTAGTTATCAAATTGCTTGAACAATTCTATTGAAATTATTAAATGGCAGAAACATAAAATCAATGTCTTTAATCATAAGAAAAAGATTATAGACAATTATTTATATTATTTACACTAGAACTATTACCCTCATCTTTGTTATCACATTTTGGCCATCAAACTAAGTAACCTTCAAGGAACTGAGCCCTTTAATTAAAATGAGTGAATAGTTCTCATTTGACTGTTCATATGCAAGGATAAATTAAAAATGAATTCATTTGGGGGGGAAAAAAAAAAACACCGATCCTGAATTGTTATTGTCACTTGAGTGATACAAAGATTTTTCCAAAGATAAATTGATAATTTTAACAAAGGGCTTACAGGTACAAAGTTAAGCAATGACAAGCCTGGTTAGTATCTAGATGGGTGGTGTAAGCTTGGGTTTGCGGATGGTGTAATGGATAACAGCTCAGAACTGTTAACTGGAGAGCTAAGTTCTAATTCCATTATATTCACTCATCTACAAATACACTTGGGGGAATTTATGAATCCACCTCTTAGGTTAATTAGTAAGATTTATAACATTAATTCATTAGTATCTCGAAAATGTAAGATAGCAAGGATTTCAGGATTAAATAATCATAGAGGTTGATATGCCACTAAACAAAAAATACCAGTCAAACTAACAGAAATACAAAATGTGTTATTTTTATTACATACAAGTGAATAAACTAATAATTATTTTGTGTTTATTACTAAACGAATAGATCCTATATTTTTTCCAAAGATAACCTTTTTAGTTTTAGGTTCTTGGAAATCTACACGCTAATTTTTTTTTTAAAATTCAGATCAAAATTTCATTTTTGACTCTTCTTTTGAATAATCACACATGCTTGGGCAATCATGTCTCATTGGAGACATGATTACAAGGCAGAAGATTTTCCCACAGTAGGCTGGTTGCCACCCAAGGTTATAGAAACCAGTCTGTCCTTCTTTTCAACCCATAGTTGATGAGAGAAGAGATGGATTCATCTCGAGAGTATTTGTGCGTAAGTGAATGTGATGAACCTGGCTGGAATTTGAACATGGCACACAAATTTATATACCATCATGCACATGAAAACATTCCAAAAATGTTTTCCTGAACATGACTACTATTTTTCCTTTAGCTCTCATAATGGTATATGGGGCATATTTAATAAGTATATTTAGAAATGTCATATAAGAAAAATAAACTGCTTTTAGTTTCCCAGTTATTCAGTAGTACTAGACCCAAACCAATCCTTTAGACAAACTATGCCAACTAATTGCCAGGAACTGTCCTAAGATATACTCTTGGGAATTTTGTGCCAAAATCTACCATTTTTATCTGATAGAATCCATATACCTAATTAATGGTAATTGGATATATAATATAATATAATATAATAACTGGATATAATGGTAATTGGATATATAATATAATATAATATAATATAATAACTGGATATAATGGTAATTGGATATATAATATAATATAATATAATATAATAACTGGATATAATGGTAATTGGATATATTATTGATAATATTAATGAGGTTAATAATTATCAGAAAGCAATGAAATTAGAAAAATATTTAAAAATAAAATTTCTTTGATTTTTCAAAGAAAGATCTAAGACTAAGAACTTTTTTACATACCTATTATCTTATTAAAAAATAAACAATGTTTTAACAATTTAAAAAGTTAACCATTTTATCTTTTTTGCTGTGAAAGTTACAACTTGAGTAGTTTATTCTTTTAAGAAAATTAAGAAACAAAAAAGATTTTTAAAGAAAGAAAAGGTTTTTAAAAAAAAAAAAGGTTTTAAGAAAAAGATTTTTAAGATAAAAAAACCAAAAAAAAACAAAAACAAAGATTTTAAAATATATAGTAAAAAAAAAAAAAATACAGATTTTTCTCTTTGTTTGAAAACATTCATTTATTTTAAATTTATCAAAGGTCCTATCAAACATTTTTTGTCTACACAATGTCACTAACAAAATATTAATGCATATTTTGTGACAAAAGTTAATGATTATAATCTATTTAAGTATGGAAACAATAAGGAAACATTTAACATATATTAATATAATATTTGATTTATGATTAATATTCCAACTGAATTATATGCATTGAAAGAAATGATGTTGAAAAATCAGTTACAAGACTCATGACAAGATGAAATGAATGGGCTTACAAAATTATTTAAATTTGTGGCAAATCTGGCAACTCTAGACATAAATGGCATAAGGCCATGTCATGTTGAAACACCAGTTTTGTACAATCATAAGCAATGTTGAGGCTGGTCAGTACCTATATTCCCCATCCCAAGGGCATTTGTGTATAAGTGAATATAATAAACCTCACTGAAATTGGAACTTGGCTCTCTGCTTCCTAATTCCAAGTTGCTACCCATTACACCACCTACACATCCAAACTTATAATTCCTGATATTCCAAAGTGATGACCAATTTATGAAGCAGATAGTTTCTGCTTTAACCTGACTATAAGCTTTCACAGTTTAATTTTAAGATGGGCCATAAAGTTCCTGGTCTTTAACAGTGACTATGGAATGAGTGAAATGAAATACTATTTCATGTGTTGATTTTCTATCTAAACTTATTTATAAATGAAACTTTGTGTGTGTGTGTGTGTGCGTGTGTGTGTGTATCCATTATCTATAAACTCCGAAACGACTGAACCGATTTTCTTGAAAATTTACACAGTTGTACTATAAGCGTCTGTGAGTGTTCTTACCTAGGTTTTGTGTTGAGGTACCCTCGATGAAAATCGAAAAAATCGGGTTATAAAAGGATTGGTCCGATTTTAATCAAATTTGATATACTCATAGACAAAGACATAAGAAACAATATTCAGAAGTTTCAAGGTTGCAGTTCTTTCAAGCGTGCAGAAAATCGATAATATATATATATATATATATATAAAAAAGGCAAGATGTTGTGTGTGTGTCTGTTTATCTGCCTGTCTGTATTTTTCAGCCCTTTTATTTTAGTTTTTGCTTCGGGTTTGGCTCTAAGTAGGTATAATTGTCGTTCTTAGTCTCAGCCATGATACCATTTACTCAGAGGGCTTATTTAGCCTTCAAAATTCAGTTTACGACAAAAAAATCTTATTTGATATCAATACCAAGAAATCAAAATTTGACTTACATCCATTCATTTTTCTTTTATTCTACGGTTTCGCTTTAACTGGAAACAACTATTGCTTTTTAGTAATTTCGTGCCAACGTCCAAAGAGTCTGAGCTCTAGGAGATTAGTTTTAAAGCTTTCCTTACACCCAAGCAACGCCGAGCTATACTGCTATATATATATATATATATATATATATATATATATATGAGATGCGATTGGTAAATTGTCACAATTATTTTATTATTTCAAATATTCTTTAGGCTGAGTCTGAGCTCCAGGACCATGGATTAGTTTTAAAGCCTTCCTAACACCCGAGCAACACCGGGCTATACTGCTAGTCAAGACTAAAGTTCAACAATAAACCATTAGAATTCAGAAGATAAAATATTGCACTAGACTGAATCAGATGTATCATCCTTAAATCATCAGGCATTTGAAACATTACAGGATCTGGTATTAAGCAAGATTACAGGTAAAACAATAGAGAGATTGTTCTCAGACAGAAGGAACCTTTAAAGAGATAAGTCACAGGTTAATTATAAAGAAGTTTTATATGCAATGGAGATGTTTTAATACTACTGGAGAGATTAAAAAAGAATGTAATAAAAAGTGTACATAACATTCGTTGTGAAATAACACAGAAATTAAAATTGGAAGCAGGGTGGCCCATATATTTGCCTAATTTAGAAAAATATGAAAATGCCCAAAATGTATGGAAATAAAAACTTTCACCAAACCAAGATACATTTATGGCCTAAAGAAAAAAATGTTGATGATATGAATATTGTGTAAGTATTTCCTTGTTTATTTTTTTAATCAATTTTTTTTTTTTTTTTACTTAACCTTCTCTAATATTCATTTCCATGTAAGTAACTATAGATCATTGGCTAATCTACGTAAAAATTGAACATAAGATTTGATCTAGAACTTAATTGGATTTTTACTTATTAATATCAACATTCAAGATCTTTAAAGACTAAAAAAGGTGGAATTTTTTTGGTTCTTTTAACCAATTAACACAAAACATCTAATTTTTGAGAGAGTTGGGTAGATGTAACTGTAAATTCTATGCTAACAGTTTCTCTTCTTGCTTGTGGAACTCCATTCTGATTCTATGCTTTCCAACCAACTTTGATCTGTAATGCAAATTGCTATCTAATATCCTCTCGGTTACACTTTTCTCTTTTTGCTTATTAGTATTGTTTCTATTCATAATTCTTCCACATCCAGTAACCTCTAGTGTATTAGTAGCTTTTCTGCCTTAAAGATGCTGAAGACACCAAGGACCAAACATGTGAGCAACAATGCAGTTTTGGTGAGAAAGGAAATGAAAAAGAAACTTATACTTAACATCAGGAAAAGGCAGCTGAAGTTCTGAGACATGTAATGAGGAAGTAGTGCTTGGAGAATCAGATACTTACAGGATAGATGGAGGGAAAGAGAGACATGACATATTTGATGGGCTTAAATGAATGGCAGAACAGGGTTTGGGAGGGGTAACAAGAAAGGGTGTTAATGGATAAGGAGATGAAAGGGTAATACAGATTTAAAAAAACAAAATTTTTAAATCTGTTTTTAGTGGGGTCCCCCCCCCCTTATGTTGTATTCAAGTGAAATTTTGTAAGGAGTTTGTCAGTTGCTTTTTCCCACCTTTGCTCTTCATTATTTTTTTTTTTATTTGAAAAAAAAAAAAAAAAAAAATTAAATTTAAATCTTTATTTTTGTCAACCTTAACTTCTAAGTTTCAAAAACAATACTTTTCTTTTTATTTATCATGATGCAAAGAATCTAACATCTTTTATTCAGCCTATTGAGATATAATGTGTGGGTAGTGTAACATTTATCAATGCTGAAGGTGAAACTGGCAAGCAGAGATGTATTCCCAACCAAGTCAGTTGTACACTAATGCCTTTGAAAAAGGCATGAATACATCTCCCTTTGGTTATGGATTAAATAACAGGGTAGACTTGGTTCACTATTGGGTGGCAAACAATTAAAACAAATAAATGCAAAATTTAAGAAAACAAGAAATTACTCCACTATCTTTCCCAAAAAGACATTGGAGAGAGTCAGAAACCTCTACATCTTAAAGGAGCATAGCATTATAAACGAAAAATGAAATAAAAATAAAAATCTGTTCACTAAAAAATCTGTTCATATGACATACCTATAACATGAATTTACTTTTTTAATTGTATCACCCTGAGCAAGGCAGTAACGCCACTGATGTGCAGGGAGCTACGTAACCGTGAAAAGATTGGAAAAGAGAAGGATGTGGTTTCCGGCTTTCTCACTTTGTATTTTTTTTTTTCAATTGGAGTAGATAGATCTATCTATTGCCCGGGTCACACTCCACCCACATCTATTGAACAGGTGAAGAGGCTCATCCCTTGTTCCCTGTTTAGGATGTGGTTTCCAGCTTTCTCTTTACCAATCTTCTCACAAAAAATAAAATAAAAATTACTATTAAAGTCAATTCTTTAGTAACCCAATCCAGCAGACTAAAGGCAGGTTCAAGGATCTGAATGAAAATGAACAGCTGTTGTGGAGATTACATATTTTGATGTGTTAGTTTTAATGGACAAGACCAAGGTGGTAAGTAAAAGAGAAAAAAAAATTGCTAGAAGACATGCCAGTGCTTCAAACTAAATCTTTACACTTATAATGGGGTGGGGGTAACCAGCAGACTTTTAGTCAGACTCCTGCTTTAATCAAACACGGATTCCCTTTCCCCTACCCTATACCTTGTTCATCTACTGGTAAACATCACAACAGCAAGCAGGCTATTTAGACAGCGATTGAAATAAGCTGTTTGTCTTGATTGCTCTGAAGTATTTAACATTTAAACATCACTTAGAGTATTATTGCAGTCAAGTGGCATGTTTATGAACGGTTACTGTTGGGCTTTTGCACAGAGAATGGGAGAAAAGGTCTGAGGGGAAAGTGGCCTGAGTTTTAAGGGGCAGAACCAACCATCTGGAAGGAAGAAAGGAAAGAATACATTAACAGGACACACACACACAATGCCTCTTAAGGAACTGAGTTCAAGTCAAATTCACAAATAATTACATTGGTCATACTGCTACATGCCTATCTAGGCAACTCACATTTCACCTACCAAAACATAGCTCAATTAGGACTCATTTAAATATACACAGAAACCTACCAAACTCTATACACAACGTAATAATAAAAAAGATAAGCCAACATTCAATAGCATTAACTATGAACATAGCCAGAATGTGCTGACTGTGTTTGGGAAATAAAACATTCCTCCAACTTCAGACATACATAAAAACCCACACCTTCAGTTAAAAATAAAAATTATCTTTGATAATGAATAAAAGAATAACTGAAAATTCTTGGATATGCAGAACTTTTGGACAATTTTTTCACACTTTATATTCAAAAAAGAAAACACTTATACGAACAGAAGAAAAATGAAATAACTCTCTCTCTCTGAAAAACTTAAAACAAAGTTTTGTCAAAATTATTATTTAAATGGAAAGACCAAATTATTTTTTTTTATGTAAAAATGTTTTTTTTTAATTTTGTTTAGAACCTACAAAATTTTGTATAAAAATCTCATTTTGTCAATGTGGGATCATAAATTTGTATAGGGAAATTTTGTATCTTTTTGCTGTGAAAAACATTGATTTGAAAATTCTTTTTTGGATAATCATTGGACTATTCACAAATAAACTGAATTATCTTTAAAATATCTTGTTTTTTTTAAAGAAAACCTTGTTAAAATATATTTCTTTATATCTGTTTTTGTAGCACTTAATGTTTACATTTGTTATAAGGACCAAGCTGTATCAAATTTTTAGGGTCAAGCAGGACCCCTAATTACAGAAAATTTTGTTCAGAATTATAAATAATCCAATAAAAGTAAGACATTATTTAATTAGGAAAGTTTTTAATTGCTTTTATGAATTATATATATATATATATATATATATATACACACACACACACACACACACACACTTTTTTATAAGAGTTGTTTTCATCTTTTTAAAATCTTAATTAGAATAATTTATAAACATTTAAATTTTTCAAGTTCTGCATTAATTTGTAGATGTTAAGTAAATGGAAAACCTTACAATTCAACATTTTTAACTTTTTTTTATAACTTTTCCAGTATTTCAAAAAGAAATGTGCCTATAAATGTACCAATTTTTGTAAGTATGGATGTCCATACACAATGTTATCAGGAAAAAAAGTTATAACAATCAGAAATTTAAAATTTATTGGTAAGAAATTAAAATTTTTCTATATTTTGGATCATTTTCCTTGTTACATATTTAAATGTTAATTTTTCAATGTCTGAGTACTTTTGGCTGTCATAAGCCATTATCAAATAGTTTTTGTTTTCTGCACTATGCCAGTTTCATCAGTTTCAAATATTGCTGCTACTTTCACAAAGAAACATTATTAAACAAAATAGACAAAAGTTCCATAAGGAATTTTCATTGGTCTCTAACCAAATGTATATATTTGTATACATGGCCAGTGCAAGGGTCTCATGGTACCCCCACCAAATCTATGTTATTTGATATCCTATTCTACTTCATCTCAATTTTCATAAGGTAGTATTAATATAAAATACAAATTTTACTGTAATATAATTACATACAATAATAGATCTTATGCAGTATGGGCAAACAATTCAACTAGAAAACTTTAACAAATATAATGTATCAAAATACAAATTAGAGACATGTCATAATAGATCAATCAATCTTAAATCAACAATGTTTTCTGGCAATGTTTAACATCAACTTGAGTTTTTTCTTGTTAAGTTAAATAATTTAATAAGTTCTGCATCATAGATAAAGTGTGTGTGTGTGTGTTTTTTTTTTTTAAACTTAGCAGAAACAAAAATTCATGGATTTGAAAAAAAAAACAAGACTGACCTTTGAATTACAAAAATCTGAATATTTTTCATTCGTTTATATAGTCAGTTGGCTTAGTTTAATTTTGTTTAATTAGTAACGTATATAAATGAAGGTAGAAAAAAAAGCAAATGTTAGTAAGACAGAGAAGCTCACAAAGCACTACCTGGAGCCCCCAATCAGGCTTGCTTCTCCAGTTAGGGGTAGTTAGTACCAGCCATATATATATATATATATATATATTATTCTATGTTGGCGACATGACTTGGAGTTTCATGTGTTACACAATCATCAGGTGCATATTATGAACTAACAAAAGATATTTGATTTTAAGTTCACTCGATGTTCATGGAAGTTAAATCTTATAATGCTAGAGTACTATTTTTTTTATTCACCATGAGTAAAATTGACGTTATATATATATATATATATATACCTACTGCAAGAGATGTTCAATCTTGCCACATCTGCACAAGAATATGTAAGTCCTTAGCAAAGCTAAAAGGTAACATTTGAGGGTAAATTAAGTGACAACATTACTTTAAATTGAATCACTATCATCATGATGTGTGTGTGTGTATATATATATATATATATATATATATATATATATATATAGCATAATGATGATCCACGTATACTGTCTTAATATGTATAGGAAAAACTATTAAAAAGTTGTAAGTTTAAAAATGTATTTTTTTGACAGTATTTATTTATTTCTAATATATATATATATTTGATATTTCAGACCAGCCTCAGCTATTTTCAGAAACAAATGATTTTGTCACGTGATGTAAACATCTCACGACTGACGCTCCTCACGACGAACACTTCTAGCTTAAATTTTAAAATCATTTGTTTCTGATGAAAGGCCGAGGCCGGTCTGAAATATCAAATTATATATATATATATATATATATATATATATATATACTAGCAGTATAGCCCAGCATTGCTCAGATGTAATGGAAGCTTTAAAACTAATCCATGGTCCTGGATCTCAAACTCTTTGGATATTGGCACGAAAGACTAAAAAGCAATAGCTGTTTCCAGTTAAAGCAAAATTGTAGACTGAAAGAAAAATGAATGGATGTAAGTCAAATTTTGATTTCCTGGTATTGATATCAAATTTTTTTTGTTGTTTTTTTTGTCATTGCCTTTTATATATTATCAGTTTTCTGCACTATTGTAAGAACTACAACCTTGAAACTTCTGAATATCATTTCTTATGTCTTTGTCTATGAGTGTATCAAATTTGATTAAAATCGGACCACTCCTTCTATAACCCGATTTTTTCGATTATTGATATTTGTTGGGGGTGCCTCGACACAAATTCTAGCTAAGAACACTCGCAGACGCTTATAGTACAACTGTGTAAATTTTCAAGAAAATCGGTTCAGCTGTTTCGGAGTTTATAGGTAACGGATACACACAAAGTTCCATTTATAAATAAGTTTATATATATATATATCTCGTTCATTCAGTAATGAATTAGAACACTCTCACTACTGGCATATGAATACATCACATGGTAAAAGTCTGCCTTCTTCTACCGAGCACCCATAGCTCACCGACTGACACTAATTCAGTTGGGTTTTAAATCTGGGTAAAAAGCAATCAGATGTCTAACCGTACTGATGAGCTGTGATACAGCAAAACAAATCTGTCTGCGGATGACTATATATGTTTGAATTGCATTCAGCTGTGCCTCCACTCTAATATATACGTTCTTTATCAGCCTGTAACACTAACCAATTTATTTATTTTTTACTTTGGATGAAATAGGCCTTTAAACAAACAGAATTACATTTTCATGTGTTCATATCCTTTACATACTTTTTTTTTTCTTAATCATGATTCAATAAACATTTCTAGACAAGTCTTACATTAAATACTCACTAAAACTGTAACAGGATTATGGGACATTGGCCTAGTTGATTAAAGCGTTGGTTCATGAATTTGGTAGAACTATAGCACTAGTGAATTAAAGTCTTAGTTCAGGAATTTTGAGACATGGTGAGGATGAGTTCAATCCTTGGACTGGGTAGTGAGTAACTGGAATCAGTGCAAGCAAGGCAAGCAATAACTGAGCAGTACTATAAATAAGAACTAGATGAAATATCTCTAGACATGAGCAGCGGAACATGAAAAATCTACTCCTGTAGAATAAATAAAGGATTCAGTTCAGAATTTCTTGTAGGTTTCTTAGATCGACTTACAGAGGTCAGAGGGTGAAACAGCTGAATTATAACAACAAAATTGAGGACAATATGAACATCATGTAAATATTTCCTTGTTTATTTTCTTTAATCAATTTTTTTTTTTTTACTTAATCTCTAATATTCATTTCCATGTAAGTAACTATAGATCAGTAGTAAATCTAGTAAAAGTTGGACATAACATTTTGACCTAAATCTTAATTACGTTTTACTTATTAATATAAAAATTTATGATCTTTATAGACTAAAAAAGATAGATTTTTTTTTTTTTTTTTGTTCTTTTAATCAATTAATACATAACATCTCATTTTTGAGAGAGTTGGTGTTATTTTTATAAAGCTAATTCCTTTTTCTAACTTTTTCTAAACTCACACACACCCAGTCAGTCATGTCTTTTGAGACATGACTGCCCAAAGCATTTATCACGTATGGCACATGACTGAGATATATATATTTTAATTCAGATACTTTAATCCAAGTGAAAAAAGCAGGAAGGTAAATTCCAAAAACCTGATCCTAATTAATATTAAAAATTTTATTTTAATATTAAAAAATGATACAGGAAGAGAGCTCCATGTAATAAAATATTACAGAGCAAATATAAATTAAAAAAGGATTAATTCAGTGATGTTGAATGACCATTTTGATATGAAAAAACAGCAACAGAAAAATCCTTTCAGAAACTGACTGATTTTTCTCCAGTTTCTGAAAGGATTTTTCTGTTGCTGAGGTGATGTGTTATCCCCCATGGGGATTTTCATATCGAAATGGTCATTCAACATCATTGAATTAATCCTTTTTTAATTTATATATATATATATATATATATATATAAAACTCAGTGACCAACTATTGCCAGACAAAGTACAATTAATAGAACCTAACCATGATAGATTTTGTGTAGCAGTGTAAAATGTTTTTATCATAACTACTTATAATAAAAATATGTTGGATTAAAGAATAAAATTCATTAATTCTTTAGAAATTGCTTTGTTTAGAAAACAGAACAGATGTACCTTTATAGAATAATCTGAATGAGTGAGAATACTCTAAAGGCAAACAAAACTTTGCTTCATTGCGAAGCTGTTTATGGCAGAGTGGTTAAAGCAAACTGGACCAGGGAGTGGTTTTTCTTGCAAAGAAGGATGCAGGTTCTAATCCTGCCAAAAGGTAAATTTTCTTTAATAAATTTGCTTGAATGTGCAGGTTGGTAGACAAAATACTGCTTAAATTAAAATAGAGCTTCTATTCAAATGCAGTTATCCACTAAAAAGGATGTTTGAAACAATAAAAATATACATATGCTGAAATATTTGGTAAAATTGACTTTGAAATGCAGTTCAATTTTTTTAAAATTTGCAATTATCACTATGATGCAATTTTTGGGTTTTTCTGATAATATTGATATATTAAACTCAAAATAAAAACTAAAATTTTCTTTTTCTTTGTATTTTACTAAATTTTAAAATGTTTCAAATCAATTACTATTGATTCTTCTCAAATGTTTATATAAAAATTTTGTTTTATTTTTTAATATACTATAAATACTGGAGTTTAAAAAAATATAGCCATTTCAATTTAGATTTTCAAATTTTGATTACATTTTAATTGGACAATTGACTAGCTGAATTATTTATTTAAAGAAGAAAACAATATAGTATTAAATTTTTTTTTTAAACTGCTAAATAATTACGATAAAAGTATCAACTGATGAGGGAAAGATACAAAAATTCAAGAAAAAAATATGAAAACCTTATATTTTAGTTATTTTTGGTATTTATTAAATTAGTGCAAATTAAACAAAAATAATCCTATAATTTTTAAGTTAACAAAAATATTTAAAAATAATGTAGAATTAACTTCAATACTTGCAGGTTTGAAGATAATCAGTGCAGAACCTGGTTAATTCTTGGTACTTACCTACAATGAAAAAGAAAAAGAAATATTTTAAATTTGTTAGAAATTAGCAGTTTTCTTGTATTACAAAAAAGAGAAAAATATTTCTATCTAACATGAACTCAACTTTTTTTTTTTTTAAATATAAGTCTCTTAAATGCAAAATCTAGTTGGCATTTATGCTGTTTATAAAATCAGGGCTTCTATCAAATATAGGTATTCACAAAATACTTTTTGGAATAGTAGGAAATAATGTTGAATAATAAATCTATTGATTCCTATATATTCCCTGATAGATCCAATCTTGGTCTGTAAGTCCAAGGTCAACTAACATCTATCCTACTTGTCTTCATAATGTTCTTTTACTTCACCCTTCCTCTGTCTCTTCAATTTATATTCAAATCGTTCAATAACTTTAAAATATCTTGCTTCACTTTTGAGGTTACATCTTTTAAACCATGTCAATCTTTATTTAATCAGAAATGATCAGTTCTGGTTAAATGGTAACAGAACAAATTTTAATTTCTTTTTGGTTTAACATGTTAGCAATTTCTAATCCTATATTCCCAGCACTCAATAAATTTAAAATAATTTGCTTCCCTTTTGAGGTTATATCTATCTTTTTACAATGTGGTGAGCAAACCTCAAGTTGTATTTTAAAATTTGATAAGTTATTGTAAATATGAGAGAGAGAGAGTGTGGGTGTGTGTGTGTGTGTGTGTGTGTGTATGTAGTATTTTTTCTATTCAGAAAACATTTGATATTCATTGACTGAACAATTTGCATTATCGTTGGTCAAAATTTCTAAAAATCTTTTTATTGAAACAAACATTTTTTCAAGAAATTAAACTTGTTAACACTTTCTTTTATTACTTGAAGTTTCCTTCCTAGCATTTTGTTTCTGGTACTGTGAAAAGTTAACAGCTTGATATATATTATTCTTTCTTTTTTTTTTGGGGGAATGTCCGACCTTTACAAGGTACAGTGGGGAGGCCACTTGAGGTAGAGGGTGACATTAATGGGTAGTTTATATGGATGAGAGGGGGACAATAACCAGTGACTTCAACAGGTTAAGATTGTAGTGATCTTTAGAGCCTGTTTCACAAGGCAGTGGTTTGCAGGAGGAAGCTGTTATAGTGGCACTTCTTACCAATGGAATACAGAGGGAATGTGGGCCCTAGCTGTGATGGTTAGACATGGCAAAACTAAGAAATATAGTTTGTCTGGGCACTTTTCATGTAAGTAGCAAAAGAGCAGTGAAAAACTCCCCACATCCTGCCTGTAAAAGAGAGGTTAGAGGGTGAAAAATAGTTTTTCAATAGGGATGTGGAGAGATTTTTGTGTTTTTAACTCTTCTAGTTACACATTTTAGTAGTTGTTCACATGGTATATTTATCAATACCTTAATTTTTTTTTTTTAATAGTATTGGTTAGCTAACAAGATTGACTTACATAATTAGATCAAATAGTCAAGTGCCTTTGAAATGACAAGTTCTGTGCTTGTCACTATCATCTGCTTAAAAAGTATATAAAAAAAAATATATTCAGTCAGAAATAATGCAAAAAACATTCCATATTCAATGCAAGTTCTCTTGTTACCCTTTAATTTAACATTTAAGACAACACTGAGGAACAAATATAATGGAAAACCAACAGAAACAATGAAATTGTTATTGCTGATTATATTAGGTTTTGGAATAATGTACACAGATTCATCTCTTTAGACTAAATGTTTTTATTAATGAAATCGTGTGTAGTGGGGAGATAAATAATAACTAATGTTTGTTATTTTGCTCCTTTCTCTGATGCATCTCCAAAGAAGTTTGATTAAAAACAAAACCTGTCTGTTTAATTTTCTAATTGCATTTTTCAGATTTTGAGATGAGGTCCTGAGTATTATACCTGAAATTTTAGATAAACTGTCCAAAATTCATATTGGTATTTTCATTCAAGTACTTTGGAATTCATATTGGTATTTTCATTCAAGTACTTTGGAACAATTCAGTCATTTTCAAGAATCAATATGATGGCTGAGTTGTCATTAGAATTCATTTGTCTACCTCCTGGTATTCTTTGGAAATTTTGAAGTTTTAAATTGTCTGTGGTGACATGTGTAACATTGGGAACAAAGCCACACTAAAAAGAATACAGTGTGTGTGTATGAGTGAGTGAGGATCACTGTCCTCATTTTTGTTATCAAAATGTTTTGGCCATTGTATCTCCCTAGACTTCATCAGGTGTAAGTCGATCCAGGTAACCTACAGCGAATTCTAAACTGAACTGATTATTTAGACAATTCTTGCTCTATTACCCATCTATAGGAATATTTCATAAATAAATGGTCATCTTTGTAGAGACCTTTTATTTTATGGTACAAGCCAAGCCAAAATATTTTCAAAGCACACACACACGCATACACCTGATTCCACATCAAATAAAAGTAAATGACTGATTATGAAATGCAAAGCATATTTTTTCCTTTTCTGATCATGAAATACCAAGCAGTCGACAGTAGTAAGTAGGTTCCTCAGCACAAATGATAGAAAGAAACAAGAAATCAGTGGTTGGTTTATGTAATAGCAGTTCACCTGTGAAAAGCCAACAGCTGAGGTGAGCCAATTGTATTTACAATAGAAACTGATATGATGCCAAGGTGGTTGAAAGAGTACACACTATTGAAAACAGGTGGGCATTTTCTTGTATGCCGGCATAGAATCTAACAGGCACCAATATAGTGCACACACAAACATATTTATAGAAACTCTATTTATACTGCCAAAAATTCCAGAATGAACTGGTATTTCATATATTATTAGAGTCCTTACTGTTTTGATCATTTAGCAGCTTGCAACCAGTATTAAACAGAAAAACTTTGGTGTGAATTGTTCCTATTGAAAATATGGGGTAATATCTTATAAATAAATGGTCAACTTTGTAGAGCTCTTTTATTCCATGGTACGAGCTAAGCCAAAATATTTCCATACCATGCATACTTGATTCCACATAAAATAAAAATAAATGAATCTGATTATGAGATGCAAGCATATTTTTTCCTCTTCTGATCATAAAATACCAAGAAGTCAAGAGTAGTAAAATCCTCAGCATGAGTGATAGAAAGAAATGAGAACATCGGTGGTTGGTTTATTCATTTATTGCATTTTATGTCTCACCACTCCCCTCCATCTCACAATTGCTCTAAGTCACCACTCCCCTCCATCTCACAATTGCTCTAAGTCACCACTCCCCTCCATCTCACAATTGCTCTAAGTCACCACTCCCCTCCATCTCACAATTGCTCTAAGTCACCACTCCCCTCCATCTCACAATTGCTCTAAGTCACCACTCCCCTCCATCTCACAATTGCTCTAAGTCACCACTCCCCTCCATCTCACAATTGCTCTAAGTCACCACTCCCCTCCATCTCACAATTGCTCTAAGTCACCACTCCCCTCCATCTCACAATTGCTCTAAGTCACCACTCCCCTCCATCTCACAATTGCTCTAAGTCACCACTCCCCTCCATCTCACAATTGCTCTAAGTCACCACTCCCCTCCATCTCACAATTGCTCTAAGTCACCACTCCCCTCCATCTCACAATTGCTCTAAGTCACCACTCCCCTCCATCTCACAATTGCTCTAAGTCACCACTCCCCTCCATCTCACAATTGCTCTAAGTCACCACTCCCCTCCATCTCACAATTGCTCTAAGTCACCACTCCCCTCCATCTCACAATTGCTCTAAGTCACCACTCCCCTCCATCTCACAATTGCTCTAAGTCACCACTCCCCTCCATCTCACAATTGCTCTAAGTCACCACTCCCCTCCATCTCACAATTGCTCTAAGTCACCACTCCCCTCCATCTCACAATTGCTCTACATTGTGACGGCCAAGGCTGACTAGTGCAATAGCTTCTTGTTTCCTTTTGCACCAGGAATGCTGAGGTTACCCTGTCCCTCCTTACAGTAGTTAAGGGTAGATTTACAAGGCAGCAGCTGGTTTGAATTTAGAGTTTCCCTTCTAGACTGGTTGCTAACCAAGGCTACAATGCCTAGTCTGTCCTGCTATTTAGCCAATTTGTTTATTTTCTGTGGATGAAGGCATTGAAAAAAGATATCTATATATAATGTATATATTGTTTAATACTTAGTTTTTGGTCATGATAGGGTTAGACCAGTACACATTTCTATCAAAAGGTATTCGATACAATTACATTGTAGAATTTCTGAATATTTTCTATTCTTAAATGAGCAATTAGACTACCTAAGTTTCTACCATGAGTGGTGTCTTCAGGCAATTTTTAATAACAAAAATTAAAATTATGAAAAATCACCTGAAGACACCACTCATGGTAGGGTAGTGTAATAACTCATTTAAAAATAGAATGAATATATATATATATATATAATGTACACACACATATACACAAAAATAAGTAAATAAATACAAAATAATAAAAGATAGATAAGAAATAAATAAATGCTTGTACCAAAAATTAAAATTAAAATCTAGAAAAGGTCAGTTCAAAATATGCACCTGATGATTGCATAGTACATGAAGCTCTGAGTCGTGCTATAAGTGTAAGATAATATGTATATTTAATATATACTTTATAGCTCTGTTAAATTACATTGTGCACTGTTCCGTTAACACCTGATAAATGTTTGTATATGCGTGTGTACTTATGTCTATATTGGTATTAGAGCAGTGAAATCAGAATGCTTATTTAATTTTTTTTACAAAAGGATGGCAAAAATGCATAGCCAATAGTTGCCTATATAGAAAAATATTGTTTTGTTGCTGAAATCTTTGTCTATTTATTTAATGGCATTACTCTGTCCCCTGTCTTTATTGTAGTTTTTGCAGAGATAAACGATTCATATTGCATTCAGATCATTACAAATGTGTGCCACACACTTATTCTGGACTGATTGAAAATAAAAGTTTCCTAAAATGGAAACTTTTATTTTCAATCAGATGTTTTCTAATTTTTCTACATTTCAATCACTTTTCTCTTTTCCAGAGAGAATTTAAACATAAAATTTTGCAATATCTTGTTTTGAGCTTTTATAGGCCATTATGTTCTTTGACAGTTTTGATCTGATGAGATTTTCATATGGATGCCAAGCATGACACCGAACTTGTTCATTATCTAAACTGCCAGTTGTATACAACTGCTTTTTCAGAACAATAGTTAAAAAATGGCATCAAGTGAATGGAACCTGTAGGTTTTAGTGAGGATCATCCTTCTTCATAACTTATGGACTTGTGCTATATATTCACAAAGAACTGTGTTGAATAACAGAAACAAAATCATGTGAAGACTACCAACAGCAGCAAGAACTAAAATGAGTAGTACATGTAAAGGTAAGAGAAACTAATGATATAATCAATATTTTGACATTCCACACAATCTGAAGTGAAAAATTAGGAAGGAAACTAGTACTTCTAAAAAGAATAACAACAGTTACTGAACTTGAGAAAACTATATTCCTGAAAAATAAGGGTTTTTTGAATTTCAGCTGATATTAGCACAGACTGCTAGGTCAATAAAAACCAAATGTTTCTTTGTAAGGAAACAAATATTATCAGTGAATATTACATTTTATATTTGTGTTGGTAGTGTGCAAATGTCATGTGTCAGTATCATGTATTTTTTTAATTGTCATTTTGTTTTTCATTTTTGTGTATTTTTATGTAGAAATATATTTTGTATTTTTGTTCTTAAATTGAATAAAATTTTATTGATATCAGGTCATTTGATTTTTGTTTTTTTGCTTTTAATATTAAAAATAAAACTTTGCCTTCAACATTGAATCCATGAAAATTTCACAGCATCCAATATAAAATAATTTATTTCATGAGGCAACTTTTTTTTTTTGTAAATGAGTTTCATTTAGTTAAGAACCTGCTTATAGTTAAATCTATCTGCATATCTTGCTTGTATGAAGGGACACACATCTATACCTGTTTACTTACCTCACAAATATGAAGAGAAAAAGGACTTCTAGTTAGTTACATAGCAGACATGATGTAGACATTTACAATCGTGAAAACAAGTCACTGGTGGGTGTATGAAAGTGTATTCAAAGAAAACAAGAAATATCGTTGCTAAGACACAGCTACAGCAGGTTGCAAAACAAAAATAAGTGAATGTTGGAAGGGGGGTAGATTTCTCTTTTAGCAAGCACCTGAACCTCTAATTTCAATATCAGAGATTTAAAAAATCTATAGCATGTACAGGTACTTGGAATAAAAAAAAAAGTCTTTTTTTTTATCAACTTCCTGGATTTTATGTTACAATTGGGATGAGAAGCACAGGCAGGCAAATTCAAAACATAATTAGAGATTTTGTTAATATGTAGGATTATCCCAACTGTCTGTCAAAGAACTAACAACTACTAAATGGTGTTACCACAGAAGTAAATCGAGTAAAAAACACAAAAGTCCCTTTGTTTTATTCTTTTTTGCCACAGTGAACCACAAGTTCATTGGAAAGAATGAAAAGGAAACATCAAGAAGAGACACTGAAGTTTCTGGGACATGCAGTATAGAATGAGGGCTTGGAGAATCTGGAACTCACAGAGTGGATAGAGGGAAAGAGAACAAACAGTGGAACACATACTTGATGGGCTTAAACAAGTGGATGGCAGAGCAGTGTTTGGGAGAAATAACAGGATAACATATATTAAGAGCAACAAGGGACAGAAAGTGGTGGTGGGCTATGATCACCTATATCCTGAATGAACATGGCACAAAGAAGAAGACCCACACGTTACATTGAACTCTACACAGTATACCAATTGCCCTAAGCTTGTTTGATTATATATAGGAATATCCGATAATTCTACCAAAAGAGATAAACAATTCTTAAATATAAGTTTTAATATCTTTTAAGACTTTGTACATGTGAAAAAGACATCTCTACACACACGTTTTATTTCTTTTTTCAAACTAAGTGACTTTATTGCTGTCGTTTTCTGCTTAAGATGAAATCAAATTTTGGTGTTGAATGCTACTTAGATGTCGTGTTGAGGATCCAGTCAGTTTCTGCTCTTGGCTTTTATGTGAAGCAGACAGAAGAATCCAGTTTCACACAGATATGTAGTGGTGAAAGGCACCAACACAGAGAGAGAGATTTTGCCAGTTCAGGATGTGTTACCAACTGAGAAGCCTAGAACTGCTCAAAGCAACCATTAGTGAGCTTCATTTGTATTCCATGATTGTTTCTTGGATCAATGCGATTTTTCTGCCATTATCAACCCTAAAGTTTCCTTAATAAACTAATCTTAATGATTTTGTATCCTTTCACCTCAGGAACCAGTATCACACCTCTAAATGGTGTGAGTACCCCTTGTTAAGAACCACTGATATCAAATATAAAATTTAGAGTATAAAGTTGATCACTATCAATGAAATACCAGCAATTATTAAAAGACAATGCATCCAAATATGAAATGAAAACTTTCATAATGTATAAAATTGCATTAGTTCACATTGTCATTAATGTCTAGACCAGAATGGCGATTAGTTGCTCAAAATGATTCTTGTTCTGGGTATGACAGTAAAGCCACTGATCAGGAGGTTTAGAAGAGCATGGAACCACCTCTTAATTATTGTTGTTCCCAGGTCTTCTCTGATATAGGTGGTAACACCGGTTAGGGTCCCAGCTATGGGCAAATAGTGAATCCCAAAACTGGGATAAAAACATTACAAAAGTATAAAAATAAGAATACCAGCAGTACATGGTGGTCCAGTGGATATCGGCTTGGAACAAGAAATTGGAGAGCCGAGTTCGAATTCCAGTTGAATTCATTGCATTCACTTACGCACAAATACCCTTGGGAAAAGTATTAATCCATCTCTTCCTTCCAGTTATGGGTTAAATAACAGGACAGATTGGATTCTATAGCCTTAGCTGCAACCAGTCTACCACAGAAAGCAATAGCAACCTACTGCGGGATAATCTTCTGCCCAGTCAGTCATGTCTCGAAAGAGACATGATCGCCCAAGCATGTTTCACGTATGGCACTTAACTGACTGACCAGCAGTACATTTTTAAATAAATTATCAAAGCTGATCAAAAAATTGAATTTTGCCATTAAATGACCCATAAAGTGTTGATATACCATTAAACAAACTAATCAAAATGATTCTATATTTATCTTTTGTAATTCAATTTATTAAACAATACACATAGTAGTAATAAACAAGTGTTTATACATTTCTGGCATTACCCTATGCGTATATAAGGTAAGGTATGGTTTACTGGCACATCAACCTTATTGTTCATTTCATGTTGAATTACTCATGTATATAAAGAAAAAAAGCAAAAACGCAAAAGAAAGAAAAGTAACATTGGGAATTAAAAACTGCTAAATAACAATGATATACTTATTACATAGACAGTTTGGGAAGTTAGAGCTGTCAACATTATCCGGTTTTGTCTTTCATTGCCACCATTTCCAACTGTACATTCTCATGGTCAGATGGATGATTAAGACTAAATGTTCCATCTCTTGCTCACCAATTTTCAAACAGAACAAGGATTTAAATAATAATTCAGAGAGAGCAGCATACCGAAAAAAAATGCATGAAGGAAGCATATCCTGTCTATCAGACAGAGAGAGAGGGAGGGAGAGATTCTTTTTAACCAGCAGGAATTCATACAGACAATTCTGGCAATTATAACTAATGACTATTCTGTCACTCATGTTTTTTAGTTCATGACCACTGACAATTACTTTCTGTTTTACTTTTTTTTTTAATCATTTCACCTCAAGCAAGGCATTCCACTGCCACTATTGCGCTTGGGGCTACATAGGGGAAGGTAAATAGAAAGAGTGGTTAGATATAGGAAATGACAGAAGGGGAGTGATAGATAGTTTGGAAGATGGGAAGAGTGTTTGAAAGAATGGAAGCGAGTTAGTGTCTTAAGAGGTGTTATTGACCTTACATTTAAACTCCTGGAGATTGAAGCCGTCGGGGAAGCAGTCATGTGGAAGGGAATTACGAGAAAAGAAACTGTTGGAATAGAAGTTGCAGTTGCATTTTATTGGTTTCACTGTAAAAGGGTGGGATCTAGTTGCTAATCTAGTATCTTGTGCAAATTTGTATCTAGGGGGCACCGGTGATCTAAGTTCATTGGAGCAGAAGCTGTGAAAGTATTTATAGAAGAGACACAGGGAAGCCACGTCACACCGGTGAGAGAGGGACTGCAGGCGGTCTGCCAAGTTAGTATCGATCACATGACAGACCCTCCGCTGTACCTTGTTGAGAAGCCCGAGGAGAATAGCAGGGGCACCCGACCAGATATGGCAACAGTATTCAATGCACGGGCAGATGGTAGATTTATAAATGTGCAGGATAGATTCAGACGGAAAAAACCTCTGGGCCCTGCACAGAGAACCGACTTTCATAGCAGCGCATTTAGCAATGGATTCAATATAGTCATTCCACTTGAGGTACTGGAATACATTTACATTGTACATATAATAGATCCCTTGTCCTTCATGCATTTCTTTACTTCTGACCTCTGATAACTCCTTTTTACTAATTTTCAGCACACAATAAATTAGTATGGAAAATGACTAAACTAGAGTGGTAATGGTAATATTAGCCATTTCCTTACAAAGAAACATTTGGTATTGATTGACCAAATAGCTAGTGCTACTTTTGGTTGAAATTTATAAAATGTTTTTATTAAAACAATATTACAAAAAAAAAAAAAAAAAAAAAGAAAAGAAAGAGTGAAGTCTACTAACTATTATTGCTCTTTCCAGTATTGATGAGGGTTTCCTTCCTAAAACATTTTTTTTAAACATTGTAGATAGTTAACATCTTGATTATACATGTCATAGTATCCTGGTGAGGTGTTAGTCTTGTCTAAATGTTATTTCTTTTATATATGTATTGCTTTTAGGGCTAATAAGGGCATCAACAGATCACAACAGGGTTACAATATGAAATAAACATAGAAAAGAAACAATTGTTAGCATACATTTCAAAAAAATGATAGTATATTTTAAAGACCATAGGGATACTGAAATAAAGAAATTTTACTTAATTGTTGGTGGTAAGATGTTTTATTCCAGACTGTTCAGAACTCCTGCCTTCTGTCACAGAAGGCAGGAGTTCTGAAAAAACAAAGTTTTGATTCTTTTTTTTTTCTTTTTTGGTGGTAAAATTCTAGTTCTATGTTTTAACTTTTTTTTATAATCTAACTTTATCTTTATTCATTGTTAACAAGTGGGCTCATGCCATAAAAAATGACAGCAAAATATTTGTATTGATATGCTACATAAAATGATAGCAACATGTATATTGATGTACCAACTATTGAGTATCTCACATTAACACACAAAAAAATAGAAAAATAATCCCAACTCCGAGTGTGACAGGAGTGAAATATATATATATATATATATATATATATATATATATTGTAAATAGCTAACCTAGAGAGCCAACGACCCTACCAAGATTTCACCAAATTGGATCTTCAGGGAAAGTTGGCCAACTTTCCCTGAAGATCCAATTTGGTGAAATCTTGGTAGGGTCGTTGGCTCTCTAGGTTAGCTATTTACTTTGTTTGTTCTACTTGTGTATTGAGTGCTTTTTGTTTTAGGTTACTTGTCTCAGGTGGGGGGCTACATACTTTGACTGATGTTCAAGTGCTTAGCTCGTTCTTTTTTATTACCATTTTTTCCTTCTGCGTATGTACTTGGAGGATCTTTCAAAATGAGTATAACGACACATTTACACACACACACACATATATATATATATATATATATATATATATATATATATATATTCTTCACTATTCAACAATACAATTATTGCAAAAAAAATAAAAAAGGCACGATTAAAAAGTGAACATGTAGCAAGAAGTTTAGTAACTGGTAGTCAAAAGAATGAACTGAGTTGACACTGTGTGTCTCTCTCTCTCTCTCTACAAATATGACTGGAGGGGATATATATATATATATATATATATATATATATATAGTCTTTATTATAAGAGAAAGGATTACCATTCTTATCAGCATTTTAAAGTATTATTTTTATTACTTTTAATTTTTTTTTTAATATTATTTTGGTTTCAATCTACTAATGGGGGGGGTTATTTAATTATTTATTGCAGTCACTATGTCTCTGAATTTCATGCGATATTCATTTTACTTGATGTTGGAAGTACTCAAGTGATGTGGTTTTTGCTATTTGGTACAGTTTGTTGTCTGTGATTTTGTTGCATCAGTTCATGTGGTTTAAAGACAGTCGACTTTGCTATGACCTGCAGCAGTAAAATGCATGGAAAGTGATAAGTTAAAAGATCACACATAAAAATCTGTTTAAAAGAGGTTGACTCTCTCTTATAACACAATGATTATTTTACTTTTCCAGTTTTATTGCCACAATTTGGACTAAAAGAAAGCTTACACATATCTGTTCTGAAAATCTTTCCAGTGATATAAAGAATTATATAAACAATTAGTTTTAAAATAAAACTGTAATTAGCATCAGATGGTTAACAGATGAGTAAAAAATCAGAAAGGGTTAACTTTAAGAATATCTATGCCTCTCAACTGAAATAATTTAGGCTTATTTCCTTTATCACGAGAGTAAATTTAAAACAAGGTCAGGTTAGGGCCCAGGCTCTGAACATATGAAAAGCAAAAATTGCTCAGTTACCAATAACTTATGCTGCAAAGATGTCAGGGTAACCCAGCCTCCTTGAGTGCAATGTAGATATGCTTTCAGTTGAAATAGTTCCAAGATTTGCTATATGCTGATATTCAAACCTAAGTAAAAACCAGAGTTTTAAATGCTAACTTTGGTGTTATCATTTAAATTATATTTTTAATGGATGCCCATATTTGAGTAGATGTTCTGTTTGTTCATTAAATATATTTATTTTTGTCTACTGACCTGAATATTCAAGAAATCAGGTACACCATCCAACAATATTCTAACCTGCATCATCCTTAGCAGAAGTTGAATTAATAAGAATTCTATTACTTCTTTAGAAATTACATCTTTGTGCAAATTAATTGAAACAAAACACATAAGACATGGACCATGAGTGGATGTGAAATTAAGCTCTTCTCATATTTTGAATATGAGACTATGATCTCGAAATATTAATGATTAATAAATAGGTAATACCCAACACCTTCATTGCCTTCCTTTATTTTACTAAATGCATTGTGATAGCCTTCAAAACCAACCTATATATGAATTTACTCAAGCCACAAGATTAGCAACTAGGTCCCACTCTTTTACTGTAAAACCAATAAAATGTAACTGCAAATTCTACTCCAGCAGCTTCTTTTCTCTTACTTCTCGCCTGTGGAATTCCCTTCCATTTACTTGCTCCCCGACAGCTACAATCTCCAATGTAAAGTCAATAGTTATCTCTTATCTCACTAACCTACATCGTCTCTCTCATGCTCTTTTCTCCGTCCACTCCCCTCTCATCAGTATTCTCATTACTTCTCTTACTCACTTCCTGTCACTCTTTCTCATAACTTTCCTCCTATGTAACCCCCTGCAAAACAGTGGCAGTAAAATGCTTTGCTTGGGGCGATATGACTATAAAAAACATTCTTTACTATTATAATGTGGATATAAAGTGGGGGATCAGTTCTACATTACAATCAATATATAAATTGATCCCTTTCTTTATGGCCACAGTCATTCTTCTCTTACCCACTTCCTGACACCCCCTATAACCTGTCACTCTTTCTCATAACTTTCTCCCTATGTAACCCCCTGCAAAACAGTGGCAGTAAAATGCCTTGCTTGGGATGATATAATTATAAAAAAACAGGTAATGCTTTCTGTATATTTCTTTCTGAATGAATCTGATAACTCAATAAAGGTAAATAAAAAAAGTAGTTTTAGTACTACTTAAATAGACTGGTCTACTTATAAAATAATAATAAAAAAAAAAAGAGAAAATTTTTGAGGAGAATAATTTTTGTAGTTTAGCATGTGTTAGACATTTCTGAAGTGCGAAATCTGTCAGAATTAAAAAAAATATTGATTTATAAGTGGGGTCCTATTCAGAATAATGATAGAATCTAAAATCTATCCCTTACTTTTAATGCAGTTATTAGATCTAGGTGTTATTTACAAAAAGGTTTTTTTTTCTGAATTTCTTTGCAAAAAGTTTTTTTTTTTTTTTTTTTCTGAATTTCTTTACAAAAAGTTTTTTTTCTGAAGTTCTTTACAAAAACTTTTTTATGGAATAGAGAGTTTTTTTCTAAAGGGCATACACAAACATTAATGGATAATTATTTTTCTTGAATAAAAAAGATAAAAGGATATAAATTTATTTATCTGTCATTAATTTATATAATTTTTTTTTAATTTAAAATGTATATATCTGTTTTTTAAAAAATATTTTATTAAAAATTAAAGATTATTACAAATGTTACATCTTGAGGAATGTCTAATGAATGCTAATATACATTTTGCATTTTTTCTGTTTTGCCTTTCAAATGTGAGTTACTGTATAAGTGAACCTTCAACTGGATATTTTTTTTATAAATATTCCTTACAAAATGATAGATGCATTTTCTGTTTGTACTACAAGATGGGAGATAAATCATTGCTGTATGTTTGACTGCAAGTACAATTGTTATGTAATTAAATCCACAGAGAAAAAATATGCTACATTCAATTGCCGCTTAGTTTTTTTGGTTAGAAAGCATAATTGGTTTTATCTCAGAACTAATCACTCATGGAAAAGCTGCAATCTGTTGTCAAATATAACTTTCACAAGATATCATTGCAAGTCTTAGTTGTGTTTTTAACACATATGACTCTTGACACTGGATAAACTTAAAACCTTTGGCAAACTTTCATTGGTAATGATTGGCTTTTTCAGATATTGAACCATACAAAAAAAAAAAAAAGCAATCTTACTGTATCAAGCAATGACACATGAAATTTTTAAAATGGAGAAAGTGCATTGAGTCAATCCCAAGAACAGAATGTACTCAAAAAGAACCAATCAACATCATTGGACACTGTCAAAGAACAGAGTTTACCTTTACTTAGTTGAATAACATAATAAAAGCTAAGGGAATCTAACACTTCCTGCAAGCTTACCGTGTGCCTGAACACTATTCTGGGTATTTCCTCATCCAAAAGCATTATGGTCTTATATAAAAACAAGAATAAATTATTGGATTTTTTTTTTGCTACATTTTTTTATGCAATTGTTCACTCTATAGAAAGTGCAAGAGCTACTCAAGGTAGAGGGCTAGTGAATAGTGTGGTTTTATGAACATAAGAAATGTAGATTATGAGGATAGGTAAAGGTTAACCCTAGACTTTAAGAAGTCAAGATTGTGGTGGTCAGAGAAATATCCCCTGGAGAATCTGTCTCCCAAAACAGTGTCTTTTAGGAAGAAGCTGTCATTCTTATGAGAATTGTTTACCCTTGTGTATATGGTATAGTGATTTTTAGCTATAAAAAGGTCAGAGCTAGGGAATGAAGCTTGTCAGAGCATTTCCCATGGAAAGAGCAACAGAGCAGTGAGAGACTTGCAACATTTTGTCTGAGAAGAGAGTTGTGGAGTGGGGGGGGGTAATAATTCATCACCCACAAAGTTAAATAATGCCAAAGCTGAAAAGAAAGGGTTAGGTAGATCCAGTTAAGATATGGCAGCAATACTCCATTTTTGGTCTGATCTGACTGTTCTAAAGATTGACTGTGGCAAGTAGAATCAGATACTTTCTGAGGTCTTGTTTTCCTACACACTATTTCAGTCAATTTTGATAAAAAATTTCAAAAATTTATTCATAGCATTTACAATTTGGTGAATGCACCAAAATAGTCTTTGAAGTCTCTCGCTCTCAAAAATAAAAATCAGAGGCTTTCATTCTTACGTTTCTTTTGTTTTCTTGCTTGGTGTTAATGCACTCAATTTAAATTTCTAAAATTTTGAAAAAACAAATTATGTAAAATAAACTAACTTTATTGAAGTAATGATAAAATTTTAAAGAAAATGCAAATAAAAAGAACACTTAAGAATCACAATCAGAGAGTTGAAATTTCTAGGGCACATAAGGAGTAAAGTAGGATTAGAGAATTTAACACTCACAGAACATAAGGAAGGGAAGAGGAAGAGGAATACAGTAAATAGCCTGTTAGGAGATATAGCAAAAAAAAAAAAAAAAAGATACCTTACTCAGTGCTACCAGAGACAAGAAGTTGTGGAGAGCTATGATCACCTAAATCCTGAATTGACATAGTACATAGAAGATCCTTAAATCTGTGCAACACAAAGTAAAATCTCATGACTTATTTTCTTGAAAATTTTAAATGCCAGGGAATAAAATAAATGAACATATCAAATTCAGTAAACTAGGAAAGATGTACATGTGAATTCACAAAGCTTATAATTTTTTTTTTATTTTGAGACTATGAAATGTATATTTTACAGTCATGAATTTAGTGTATATATGTACTAGAGAAGATATTTCTACAGTTTTTATGCCCACATTTGGTCGTAAACCTGAAGAGCAAAATAGGCCCCTCCTTTATTGATCTGCTGAATGCACAAATGTTTTTCATTTTCTTTTTCTTTCATTGTGTAGATTTATCACAACCTTTTAAGAATATTCCAGAATGGCTTCAGTAGTTAATTATAACACAGCAATTTTCTTCTAGTGAACAGATTGAATAGTTAGGAGGGGAAAAAATTAACTGCTTTTAAAGTTTTTTCTTTTTAGAGAAGCTTAATCTTTGCTAAGGAAGCCATTTTTGAGAACGAATTAGAAATGAATTCTGAGAAGCCATCAAGATAAAAATTAAGATTAAATTGTAACGTAAATAAATCAATAAAATTTGTACAAATTTAAAAATAAAAATAAAATTGCTGCTGTAAAGGGTAGAGAATTCTTTCAAATATAACTAGATTTGTATTATCACTTATTGTTATGAAGAAATCAATGTTGCAGTTTAATTATTTTATTCTAAATTAAGAAAACTCACCCATCATAATATTATTATATTCTTGTCATTAAGGTTGCAAGACCCTGGTACAAACAAGTGAATTGTCAAAATTCTATCTCTTAAAATTATTAAAGAAACATGTTTTGAACAATCAGGAAAGACTAGACTTACTCTCAATAGCCTTCAAGAGAAGGATATAGGCTACATATGTGCCTTGACAAACATATGTCAAACAGTTTGTACATAAGGGAATCTATTTTTTCAAGACTTCTACATTCACTTAGATTGACTATCATTAATAGTTATTACTTTTTTGCATGGTTTACTTTTCAGTACAAGATTCTAAAAATATTTACAAAATTGAAGGTAATATCAGTGATCTTTATGTCATCAAGTCTAATATTTACAAAAATTCTTATAATTACATATAGACTCAGAGAAATGTAAAACTATCATTTGTAGAAATATTCATGATATACATTCAGCCAAACTTCTGTTTTAAGCATTCTAAATTAATATTTCCTTGTTCTGAATTATTTTTGGGCAAGTGACCTATTCTTTCAGTTAAGTTGTATTCAATCATGTTTTGTTTCTAAACAAAATTAAATTTTTAAATTAAATAGTTTCTCATGTTTAATCAAGTGCATGGTACAATAATAAAGTGACCTTTGTTGGTTCATTTGTTTCCAGTTTACTTATCTTCTGCTTTATTTTATGAAGAGTCACTTGTTTTATATTATTTTTTTTATGATGCTTTGTTAATTTTCATCCAAGATTGAAGTGAGCTGAACAAAAAGTACAATACAAAACAGTAACAAAAAAAATAAACACTGACTAAAAAGAGAAATATAAAAAAAGAATTGCAAATTATACTAAATGAACAGTTCCAAAAAATCTTTTTGTTCATAATTAAAAAAAAAAAAATTATAAAACAGACAAGTATAAACGGTAAACTAAAAATGATTATTATTTTTTTAAAGAAAATGAAAAAATAAAGATAACATGATTGAAAAGAAAATTCTTCACAAGAAAAAAAAATTCATTGCAACTGAGATGAAGTATTTCCTTTTCTTGACTAAGTGAAAAATGATAAAAATGACTTAAGTTTCTTGAGGTTTTTCTGTAGACTTTGTTTCAATTATCCCAAACAAACATTTTATGGATATTTGGAGCATAGAAAAAAAATAAAATAAAAATAAAAGGACTCGGAATATTAACTTGTTCACTTGATTAATCTCTCTACACATTATGAATCACATAGAGAGGGAGAGATAGATTATATATTGCTCATTCACTAATGAATTAGAGCACTCTGGCTATTGGGCATGTATAATGATAATATACATGCTAAAAGTTTGCCTTTTTCTACCATGCGCTCATGGCCCGGAGGTAGAATTGCCAACTGACGCCACTTCGGTCAGGTTTCAATCCTGGATTAAAAGCAATCGGAGTCTAACCATACTGATGAGCTGTGATACAGCGAAACAGATCTGTCTGCGGATGATATATATATATATATATATATATATATATATATATAGTGACACGCATAAGTATTGGATACATGTTATTTTCTGTTATAATTCTAGATTATGTTCACCATTTTGTCTGATATCTCGTAAAGTTGTTTTAGTTGTATGTGGAAGGAAAATTAAAAACTCATGGTTGAATGTCACTGTGTGTGTGTATATATATATATATATATATCATAAATTATAGTTTAGAACATATACAAATTTTTATCCACTACAAAATGTACATTTTGTAGTGGATAAAAATTTGTATATGTTCTAAACTATAATTTATAATAAATATTTACTGCTCTATATTATACTAGCAGTATAGCCCGACGTTGCTCGGGTGTAATGAAAGCTTCAAAACTAATCCATGGTCCTGGAGCTCAGACTCTTTGGTGTTGGCACGAAAGACCAAAAAGCAATAATTGTTTCCAGTTAAAGTGAAACCGTAGACTGAAAGAAAAATGAATAAATGTAAGTCAACTTTTGATTTTCTGGTATTGATATCAAATTTTCTGCACTATTGTAAGAACTGCAACCTTGAAACTTCTGAATATCATTTCTTATGTCTTTGTCTATGAGTGTATCAAATTTGATTAAAATCGGACCACTCCTTCTATAACCCGATTTTTTCGATTTTCAATATTTATTAAAGGTACCTCGGCACAAAACTTAGCTAAGAACACTCACAGACGCTTATAGTGCAACTGCATAAATTTTCAAGAAAATCAGTTCAGCCTTTTCGGAATCTATAGGTAACGGACACACACACACAAAGTTCCATTTATAAATAAGTTTAGATTAGATAGATTAGATTTAGATAGATATCGGGCACTGTTTTAAATTAATGTTTTGGATGTTGTAAATTTTTCTTTGTTCCTTATTCACTCGGATATATATATATATATATATATATATATATATATATATATATATATAGATATGTCACTATATTTATTAGTATATTTATTAATATGTCACTATATATATATAGAGAGAGAGAGAGAGAGAGAATGGTTATTTGAATCAATCTGCTATTGTTTTATTTTTAGATACTTTTTACTCATATCTTTTGAAGATGAGTCTCTTATCTGGCATTTTGAACTATATTGCTTTCATTAACACTTGATGAGAAAGAAACATTAATCTTAAAATAAAAATAGTGAATAAAACAAAAAATTCAAAGAAAAAATAGAAATTACAACAAAACCTGATAATGAAAATTCCCATAACTTTGAGGTTATTCTACTTATTGATTTTTCAATGTCTCATCTTCACCTGCCCCCAAAGAAAATCAACAAGTTTGACAAGAACAAACAAGAAACACTAGCTACACATTTTCATAATTTACTCACGAAAAAATAAAATTGTAGCACACTGAAATTTCTTTTAATAACTGGATTAATCTAATCAGCCTAATTCATTGGCAGTGGCTGAAATTTCTGTTAATTGTAGTCAAGCATTGATGGAAGTTCCTGTCATCTGCTGATTGTTATTAAAAATTATATATCCGCTATATAAATTTGTTTTGTTTTAACTCTGTGTGTGTGTGTTTTGTTTTTTTTTTAGAAATAGAAGAAAAACTTTAGTTAAGCTTTTCAAATAAAAATGGATTCATTTTCTGTGGCTTATCTATTCTTTGCAGGTTATTTAAAGACAGAAAATATATTTAGTATCTAATAATTTGAGATAATGATTTACTGATAAAAAAAGTCTTCTTAATAAGACCAATTCTGGGTGAAGAAGGTATCTTCATATATATATATATATTTCTCAAAGATATTTGCACATAAATAGATATAACAAACCTAACTGGAGTTTTTGAGCAATATCTATTACACCAGCCATACATCCAAGCTTATAGCACCTGGTATTCCCGAGCAGTCATCCATTTAGATACTGACAAGTTTAACATTACTTATTTTTGTTGATTGTACAGAGAACAGGTGCTTCAATGTGATGTGGCCATAAGCTGTCAAATATAAAGGTCTTGCAAGTAGAAGGTTTTAAAAAGTATATATATATATATATATATATATAAATAAATTTCCCTTACACTACATTTGATTATTGCCCTCATCTTGGTTGCCATTTGTACAATATTTCAGGTGCTAGAAATTTTTAATCAAGCCCTTTATTGTAAACAATCATTCTCATTCTTTGTGCAAAGCCTCTTTTGGAAGTCATGGTTATCTCCCTCTAACCCAACCAAGTTACTTGTTCACCACTGCTGTAGCCTAATATTGAACTCAGAACTTTTTGAGTTAAATCACTGAAACTAACCAACGATTATATCCACTGGGCCCCGTGTCCTTAAGTGGATAGAGGCAACCAAGATGAGATTAATAGTCCAAATAATGTAAATACTACCTCATCTCAGAAATATAGACAAATAATTTTCCTTGTTTTAGGCTATATTAGTAACATATCTACATGAAGCTCCAACAATTCCTCAAAAGACATTAACTCCATTATAACTCCATTATTACAATCTTCAGATTTATTAATGGTTCTATTTTGAAAGGAAAACTATTATAACCAGATTAATAAAACTATTATAACCAGATTAATAAAACTATTATAACCAGATTAATAAAACTATTATAACCAGATTAATAAAACTATTATAACCAGATTAATAAAACTATTATAACCAGATTAATAAAACTATTATAACCAGATTAATAAAACTATTATAACCAGATTAATAAAACTATTATAACCAGATTAATAAAACTATTATAACCAGATTAATAAAACTATTATAACCAGATTAATAAAACTATTATAACCAGATTAATAAAACTATTATAACCAGATTAATAAAACTATTATAACCAGATTAATAAAACTATTATAACCAGATTAATAAAACTATTATAACCAGATTAATAAAACTATTATAACCAGATTAATAAAACTATTATAACCAGATTAATAAAACTATTATAACCAGATTAATAAAACTATTATAACCAGATTAATAAAACTATTATAACCAGATTAATAAAACTATTATAACCAGATTAATAAAACTATTATAACCAGATTAATAAAACTATTATAACCAGATTAATAAAACTATTATAACCAGATTAATAAAACTATTATAACCAGATTAATAAAACTATTATAACCAGATTAATAAAACTATTATAACCAGATTAATAAAACTATTATAACCAGATTAATAAAACTATTATAACCAGATTAATAAAACTATTATAACCAGATTAATAAAACTATTATAACCAGATTAATAAAACTATTATAACCAGATTAATAAAACTATTATAACCAGATTAATAAAACTATTATAACCAGATTAATAAAACTATTATAACCAGATTAATAAAACTATTATAACCAGATTAATAAAACTATTATAACCAGATTAATAAAACTATTATAACCAGATTAATAAAATTAATAACCAGATTAATAAAACTATTATAACCAGATTAATAAAACTATTATAACCAGATTAATAAAACTATTATAACCAGATTAATAAAACTATTATAACCAGATTAATAAAACTATTATAACCAGATTAATAAAACTATTATAACCAGATTAATAAAACTATTATAACCAGATTAATAAAACTATTATAACCAGATTAATAAAACTATTATAACCAGATTAATAAAACTATTATAACCAGATTAATAAAACTATTATAACCAGATTAATAAAACTATTATAACCAGATTAATAAAACTATTATAACCAGATTAATAAAACTATTATAACCAGATTAATAAAACTATTATAACCAGATTAATAAAACTATTATAACCAGATTAATAAAACTATTATAACCAGAAGTTAGCCACCAACTGTTTTATTATGCATTTTTCCCTCAAAGCCCAAATTTTACATTTCCGCTGGCTCTGATTCTTAGCAATTTCTTTGCAGTGCTAATTCACCTTAAAACTTTTTTCCCCCCTTTTCCACATAGTTTGTGTATGTTATTTTGAATGTATGTTGATTGAACTAAATCTCACATTATACGTCTTTTCTCAATGCTTCCAATTATTTTTTTTTTTAAATACTAATAAACAAATTTAGGGATACTCTTTACTTGCTTTAGAACAACTTAAAAAATTATTTCATGATTGGAATCCTGAAAGTTTCTTTGTATTTGATACTTAAACTAAAATATTAACCTCAGAATTAAATAACTCTGTCAAGATGTAACCGTAATTTCTACTCCAACAGCTTCTTTTCTAGTGCTTCCTGTCTGTGGAATTCCCTTCCACATGCTTGCTTACCTGACAGCTACAATCTCCAGGAGTTTAAATGTAAGATCAATAGTCACCTCCTAACACACTAACTTGTATCTATTCTCTCAAACACTCTCACCACCTAACCAACCCTCATTCTCGGTACCCTTACTCGTCTATCACCCTCCTTCTGACACTTCCTATATCTAACCATCCTTTTCCCATCACTTCCCTGACCCTATGTAACCCCCTGCGCAATAGTGGCGGTGGAATGCCTTGCTCAGGGTGAAATGATTTAAAAAAAAAAAAAAAAGATCTAAACTTTCATATGGATGTCATACATAGCATCCAACTATTAGCTGTGTTTCCTTGCATTAAAAATGAATTTTCTAGGTTTTAAAGATGACATTTTCTTCAAGAAAGTAATCCTTCATCACATCTTATAGATTGATACTACAAAGAATTTTACTAAATATTAGAAACTATATTACTTAAATATTTTCAACAGTGACCAAAGTGAATAGCACACATAACTGGGAGGGAAAATAATGATATAATCAAAATGCTGACTTTCCACACTACCTTAAACAAGAAACCGGGAAGGAAACTCTTGTTAATAGTAGAAAGGGCAATAACAGTCTGTGGATCTAAGTCTAATTTCCTGTAAAACTGTTTTAAGAGAAACATTTTTATAAATTTCAACCAACAGTAATTCTGTTCAGTTAATGAATGCCAAATGTTTCCAGTTTGAAAATGGCTAATCTCATTATCACTACCAATTCTGAAAAACACAAATCATTTGGCTAATATATAAGAAAAAAACTGAAACAAAGACTGTAACAAAAATCAATTTCTTGTTCATAACTACCAAAATATGAAAAGACATTTTGTGTGCTAAGCTCTCAGCAAATGTCTGCTTCTATCGAGTATCTCAATATTCAATACTCAAACTTGTTAATGTTCGATCTGTTTAGCAAATTTTCCTGGTAATGAAGGAATCTATTTCAGTATCCATGACTTTGTACCAAAACATTTAATTAGGTTTTTAGCATTTCCTTAATGAGATAAAAGCTCACTAAAATCAGTGCTGTCTGAATGAGCTGAAGTATGAATGATCATAAATTAACAAAAAAAAACAAAAAAACAAAAACATTATACCCAACTGCAAAAATATATTTTCAAGATAATGAGAAAGGGTGACATTCTAATAATTTTTATAAAACAAGAAGTACAAAAAAGCATCTAAACTTATTTATAAATGGAACTCTGTGTGTGCGTGTGTATCCATTACCTATAGACTCCGAAACAGCTGAACCGATTTTCTTGAAAATTTACACAGTTGTACTATAAGCGTCTGTGAGTATTCTTAGCTAGGTTTTGTGTTGTGGTACACCTGATAAATATCAAAAATTGATTATTAAAAAAAATCGGGTTATAGAAGGAGTGGTCCAATTTTAATCAAATTTGATGCACTCATAGACAAAGACATAAGAAATGATATTCAGAAGTTTCAAGGTTGCAGTTCTTACAATAGTGCAGAAAATCGATAATATATATATATATATATATATATATAAACAGATAATATGAAATCAAAATTCATTCATTTTTCTTTCAGTCTACAGTTTCGCTTTAACTGGAAACATTTTAGTCTTTTGTGCCAACGTCCAAAGTGTCTGAGCTCCAGAACCATGGATTAGTTTTAAAGCTTTCATTACACCCAAGCAACGCCAGGCTATACTGCTAGCATGAAATAAATATAAAATAGTTTGTACAAAATAAGCCTCATAAACTTTAAATTGAAAAATAATTTTCAGAAATACTTCAATTCTAAGAACTGCTATATTTGAAATTATTAAAGTGTCACTGATTTACATTGATAGTAAATTAGAGATTGTTTTCAATTAATGCTAAGGGGCATTACCAACAGTAATAAACTTATTCTCAATTCTTTGAAGTATTTCACAACATGTCAATTAATTGCCATACATGATACATGCTTTGGACGATCATATCTCAAAAGAGACATGACTGACTGGGCAGAAGATTATCTTTATAAATAAGTTTAGATGGACTATTAAAATGACATGCTATAAAAAAAAAAATTGTATACTGTACATATACTGAAATCTGCTATTTCCTAACATTTGAAAGCTGTAATGTATGGAATGTTATGGCTATTACGGCTGGGTTAGTTCTTTCGCCTAAACATCCAAAACTTGTTGAATGGCTTTTGCCACTGAAATAAATAGGCAAAGAGAAAAGGAAAGATACAGACACATTAGAAGGACAGTTTGGAAACTGATTTTTTTTTTTGTTCCAACGACCTCTTGTTGGGGAAATTCCTTCCCGAACAGTTTTGCATGTCTATACCATCCAAATTCCAACAGAGCAAGAGATCGAGTTTATTTTTGGCACCAGAAGGCCTCTCTTTTTGTGCATGTGTCAATTGTCTTTCCTGTCAGAGGAATCCTGGAAGATTTTTATGTTTATTTTATTTCATAGTTTTTTATTTAATCCCTACAACACATCCCTACCCAATGTAGCGGAGCTACAGTAAGGATGAATTGAAGGCAAAGTTAGTCTTTTATAAGGTGCATGTGTGTATGTTACTCTTTTCAGTGTACATATAATTTTGTTTATGTGTGTATTTTTATTTTATTTCGTAGATTTTATTTTATTTAGTGTTTTTATTTAATCCCTACAAGTGTTTATCTAAGGGTTTTAAGAATTTTACATGATAGATATGTGTTGTGGTGCAGTGGATATCATCTCAGAATGAGAAATTGGAGAGTTGAGTTCAAATTCCAATTGAATTTGTTGCATTCGCTTATGCACAAATACCCTTAGGAAAAGTATTAATCCATCTCTTCTCCCTCTAGCTATGGGTTAAATGGGACAGTTTACCACAGGAAATAATGGCAACCTACTGAGAGAAATAATTCTGCCCAGTCTTTTGAGATATGATTGCCAAAGCGTGTATCACGTATGGCACTTAACTGACTTAACATGAGCAGTAAAACTTTAGCCAAGCAGCAGATCTTGTGACTTAAACAGGCATCATTCATGTGGATTTTATTGCATATAACCTTAATATTTCCAACACAAAATATCAGTTAATAAAAAGAAATGTATTTTCTGCAGTTTTTAAAGGTAAATAATATTCACTTGTGTGTATTGTTTACTTGTACACTTTTTCTTTCTGCTATGTCGCTTCAGGACGTGGATGGTTATGGCTCTCCACAATCTCCTATACTTTGTGGCTCTTAATAAATTTTTTTTTTACTAGGTTTCCTGACCCTTGTTCTGCCAACCATTTATACAAGATCATTTGGTTGATTATGTGCAGATTTTCTCTATCCATCTCGACCCTAATTTGTCCTGTCAGTGTCAAATTTTCTGAGCCTTTTTTTCTTGATGTGACCTAGAAATTAACCCCATAAATAAATAGGTTTTATGCTCATTAAAATCTGAACATTTCATGATAGCAAACAATGTATGTTTATTTTTCTGTCTTTAGAAAATAAACAAAACAAAAAAACACCAACCTTATATTTAAACCTCATTTTATATAATAAAATTTTTGGAAATTCAAAGATGTCCTCTTATTTGATATGCCCCAGTTGTTCAAGAGGCAAAAGAACAATTTAAAAATTATAAATGTTTGATGGTATGTTTTTGCATGATTTTTGTTCAGAATGTATCCAACCATTCAAAGAATATCTAAAAGGAATGGTCGTGAAACTTTGATGTTGTTTGGCAACCAATTAAAAGGGACCTTGCCATGCATATGTGAACACATGCTTTGAACACCCTGCCCTTAACTAGTTTAAGCGGTCCCTTTCAAAAGGGTTGGGGGTGGGGAATGTTAAAGTGATTGTTAAGAACGTTGAAATAATCAGACTTTTAACATGAGACCATTTATCAGTCAGTGAAATTTGTAAACTCAAAAAAGTGAACAAATATATCGACAATAAACTCATGCAAGTAGAAGTTTAGAATTAAAGTGACACATGTTTTCAAGCTTTTAAAAGGAATATCTACAAGAATTCATGTGGTGTGACACATTTTTCCATTAATGAATTTAAACAATTTATGCATTTAATATAAGGTGACAATATTTTCTTGGGCTTTATTAAATTACTTACAGTCTCTTAGTTTCCACAAACTCATCTTAAATTACAGTGGTTTTAAATTGAACATCTCTCTTAGAATTATTTGAGAGAAGGATGTTCATTTGATAAAACTTAGGTTATGGGTTGAGGCTAATAGGATCCCTGTAGAAAGGAGGATGTTAATATAATTAGAATGGACAGTTCATGTTTATAGTTTAAAGGTTAGATTAAAAGAATGGAATGTTTGAGATTGATACGATTTATTACATGTTTGCTTAGAGATCTTAAACCATATTTTTAGTGTAAAATTATTGTATTTTTGCATTATGGAATGAATAAAAATTTGTTATAATAGTAGAATATATATATATATATATATATATATATATAAAGTATCTGAAAATGTTGATCTTTTGCTTGGATTGTATGGTTGGGGAACAGAAGGAAAGAAACCATTGCAAATACAAGATTTTGCTGATAATATAGAAATTTCCGACAGTCAAAGGAAGAGATGAGTAGGGGGCTTCAAAAATAGCAGAAGCCAGACTTGCGTAAGATTTTGCAGGCGTCATGAAGCAGAGTGTGGGTTTTTCTTCTGAATGAGTGATAAAAGTACAAGAGTTATAGAACAGAAGAGATTTATTGTTGGCAAATTCGATTCGTAAAAGGATGACTCCTTACTTCAGTATCAGATGCTGATTTTTATAGATATCAGCCAAATAAAACATATCTCATTGCTATTCACATGATGTCAGATCAATGATAAGCTCAAGTTTTTTTAAAATTATAGAATATAGAAAAAAAAGATATTTCTCTGCTCAGTTATCAAATATAGATGCACTCAGAGGGGGGAAAAAGGATAGTATCATTAAGATGTGATGAGATAAACCATTGAACATAAACTTGACTGTTCGGTCTTTTGGATTCTGATGAGAGATTCACTTTTATTCATAAAAAAAAAATACATAATTCAATTATCTTCAAGAAATGTAAAACCTTTATCATTGAATAGCATTTAAAAGTAAGATTTGATTAAAAAAAAAAAACTGAATTAAGAAAACTTTATTGAAAGTTCCATAAGAAAATAACTTTTTTTTTTAAGTTCACCTGGGAAACGCTAAGTTGATGATAAATGAAATGTGCACAGAAAATTAATTTTATACCACAAGAAATAAGCACGCTTATTATCTGATAATAGAAATGTGTGTGTGTGTATGTGTGTGTATCCAAACACACAGAATACAGTACAATAGCACTTCTCATACTCATTTTATATATAATTCAAAAACTGAAAGTAAGTATTTTGTGAAGTCGACATCTTAGGATGTGCGGTATGATATTGTTGGATATTGACTTGGGAATACGAGTTCGAATTCCAGTTGAATTCCTTGTATTCACTTATGCGCAAATAACCTTGGGAAAGGTATTAATCCATCTGTTCCTTCCAGTTATGGGTTAAATAACAGGACAGAATGGGTTCTATAGCCTTGGCTGGCAACCAGTCTATTGCAGAAAGTAATGACAACCTAGTGCAGGATAATCTTCTGCCCAGTCAGTCATGTCTCTTTCGAGATGATCTCCCAAGCGTGTATCATGTATGGCACTTGACTGACTGATATGTTACTTGCCTTGAAACTTTCACTAAAATTGCTCATCATAAATGCTTGCTGAATATTTACAGAAACCAAACTCTGGATCTAAGCACAGTTATGCAAAGTGTAATGCACTTCGGTACTAAATTTCAGAATAGTTTCTTTCAATTTAATATTAACATCTGCAAGCTAATGGTTCATTCATACAAATAAAAAAAACAATAAATTTTGTCCTTTTACTATCTCTCCTAAACCTTGTTCTGCCATCCATTTACTCAAGCTCATTAAGTAGGTCATGCACTGTATTTCTCTGTTTCTCTTGCCATCATTATGTCTTGTTGGAGACAAATTTTCCAAGCCCTCTTTTCTTGTTATCTCTTTCTGATTCAAATTATATTTACCCTTTTTGTTTCTATTTTCTCTAAAAAGTTTATATGTTTGGTCCATGGTATTCTTGGCATCCTTCTGTAGAAGCAAATTTCTGTTGCTTCGAATCTCATCATCTTTGAGATTATCATCCAGCATTCATGACTATACAAGAAGGTTGATGTTATGCAACAATTCAGTACTCTTTTCTTTGTTTCTAAATAAATTTTCTTATTTCTTAATACTTTACTTAGATTTTAGAGGCATCATTTACTATCCCAATGCACTTTCAGATTTCAGTGATGTACTTTCTGTTTTCTGTTAAAACACTTCCCAGATAACTAAATTGTTGTACTTGTTTGATTTTTTTTGTATGTCCAATTTGTAATTTGCATGTTGGGCTGTGTCTTTTGCTCACAACAATGCATTCGATTGGCTTTCAATTGGTGTTTAGTCCTTTCATCTTGCTTTCCTTTACTGCTAGCTATCAATACTGTCATTTGCATATCTTATGTTGTTAAGATTGAGGTTGCCAAATAGAATCCTTGTGTGACTTATAATCCTCTAAAAATTGCCTTATTGTATAGGTTGAATAAGTCCAGTGAGAAGACACCACCTTGTCTTATACCCATCTCAATTTTTGTATATTTGCTGAATTTATATTTACTCCCAGTATATATCCTTCCCAAATATGTTTTTTTTTTAAAAAAAAGAACAGCTTAACACAATTCTCACTTTAAAATTGTTTTTTTTCTCTAAATTCAAACATGGATGTAATCTGCTTCCAATATTTTATGATTAAATTTAAAGACAAAAATGCAAAATTAAAAAAAAACAGCACAACCTTTAATATCATCTTTCTCTCATTTTGCAAATGTATCAATATTAAATCCTAGGCACACCAAAATGATTTAACCTGGACATTGTGTTCTAGGAAAATGAGACAACTTCATAATTGATTGGCTCCGTGGTTAGCACATCCTGAAGAAATCACTTTACTCTTACCACATCCCCTACCAGAAAACTTATTTTCTGTCACAGCAACCCCCAGACACAAGTTCAATGATTCATTTCATGTACAAATAACTTGGGTTCCTTCATTAATCACCTTTGTAGCCATTGATGTTGTCAGCATTCCACCTTCCTGGCAGAAGCAGATAATGCAGGATCTTTACCTTTAAATTTCTTGTGTCCACTGTTTAACCGGATCCGCTATAATGATTAAGAGAGTTTTAAGGCTGATGAATTTCTAAACATAATCATTATAAATAATCCGTCACTCTAGAAACAAGAACTTGATTATAAATTAAGTAGAAATTATGAAAAAATAATTGGATGGCAAGTAAATGGTTTCAGTTCAACAAACTTATTCATTGCAAAGTAGAACAGCTGAGATGCTTAGAAAAAAAAAAAAAAAAAAATCACCAGATAAATATCAATGACCATCAACAGAAGAATTCAGATCTTGTTGAGGGATTTTTGTTTCCTTTTTATATTATGAATGTATTTAAAAGAAAAGGGGGGAAAAAAAGAAAGGATAATTGGTGCTCTTTCTTGGAAATAAGTCTCTACAAATTTCATTAAATGACACTCACCAGACTAATTGTTTTAGAAAGTCAATAACACAGAGAACAAACATTTCTCTTGATTACTTGTTCACCTTTAAGCACAACTTCACCTTTGCAAATTCATTTATATAGCAAAGAGAAGAAGAAAAATAAAAAGCCAAAATATTTGTTTTTCTGATTTATTTCTACAAGTGTAAAACCACCGTAGCCTCTTGTACAGAAAAAGACAACAAAACAGAAATATGTTGGTCTGCACATGCACCTACAGGTAAGTGTTGGGTAGGGTTTTCCCAAGCAAAATATTTCCCAGTAGTTACCATTGATATGAATTGAAATGGTATAGATATCTACCGAGGAAGTATCTACATGCATACGTTTCTTTTGAGACAAGTAAGATTATTGGCCCAGTCTGAATTGCTGGAGTTACATTTAAGAAATTCTGACAGAAACAAAAAGAACATTTTAATTGATAGCTTATGAAATATTCTTTATAGTTTTATTTATGAATACAATGAATAAATTATAAAGAAAATTACTGAAACGTGAGTGCAAGATCAGTTTATTTTTATCATAAATAGTTGTGAGAAATCTTTCTTTTAATTATGTTTTTGCTAATTTAATGAATATTCTCATCTTGGAATCTATGATTTAGTTTTAGTTTAGTTATTTGCATGAAAATAACAAAAGACTTGCCATGTTAATTTCCAAGTAAAACTGTTGTGTTTTTTTTTTTAAATAATCGTGTCAGCCCAAGCAAGGCAGGATTGCTACTAATGTGCAGGGAATTACAGTGAAAGAAAAAAGCCAGATACAAGGGAAGCCAAAGAAAGGATAAGGGGATTGAATTTAGGAAGGTAAAAAATGGCAACTGACATTGCATTTAAAAATTTAGGAGATTGTAGCTATCAGGAAAGCAAGCATACAGAAGAGAGTTCCACAGACAGGAAGTAAAATAAAATAAACTATTAGAGTAGAAGTGGTGATACCTTTCAGAAACATGTAAATATAACACTTTCTTTCCCCAGCTCTGCATTAAATAACAGGGTAGACTCTACTCTCCATCTTTGGAGAAAGACGACTGAATTCAAAACTGGTTGGGTAGGAAGCTAGCAACTCAACACTATAAAAACGACAGACATTAACACCTTGTGTGGTGAGGTCATGGCTCTAGGCTCCACAGAGGGGTCTGCAGAGTTAAACATTACTGTAGACTAAAATAAAAAAAAAAGATGTACATCTGTAAAATTATGTAGTGAGAAAAGGCTTTGTTGGCAGACTGAACGGAGAAAGTCAGCACATGACTGAGCACACATGTTTATGACTTTAGAATCAAAACAATAGAAAACTAGACTGACTGTCAAAATAGTAAAGAATGAATGAAAATCACATTAACAAGATACAAAAAAAATATTTTTTCAATTATGCCTTAGACTGTGAATAGAAGTATAAAAACACATGTTAAAACCTTTATTTAGAGTGTAAGATATTCAAAATCCTTAAAATAAACTCACTTGGTAAGAAAAGAGGCTTATTACACATGGAATTATTACAGAGTCTTTTGGTAAGAATGTGGTGCAATGGATATTGAAATCTGAGAGCAGAGTTCAAATTCGTTGTATTCGCTTTTGTGCAAATACCCTTGGAAAAGGGTATTAATGTCTCTTTACCCTCCAGCTACAGATGAAATAGTACAGACTGGGTTCTATAGCCTTGGTTGGCAACCAGTCCACTGCAGAAAAATATTCTGCGCTGCCAGTCATGTCTCTTTTTAAGACATGATTGCCCAACTGTGTATCACGTACAACACTTAATTGACTGACTTTTGGCATACAAAAAAAAAAAAAAAAATCGCTGAATGCTATTTAATGACAATAAATACAAACAAATATTCAATGTCTGAGAAATATCAAAATCTTGCCAAAGCCAGTATTTTAGTCACAAAAACTCTAGTTTCTTTATTCTAAACCATTCCATTTCAATTCATTAAAAACTACAAAAACAGAAGACTATCAAAGCAAAGATATTTTTTGCAATAAAAAACCTCATCCATTTTTTAATTTTAAAGAATAATTATGTAGGGATACAGAAAGCACTTATCTCCCTTTAGTAGAATAAGTCACATGGGTCAGATAATGGCTGCTTAGTAATGTCACTATATACATTGAGAAAAGTTGCAGTCAAATTCATTTTATTTTACAGCGGTGAAAGTTGCATTCTTTAGCCCTGGCAAAGACTAAATCTGTCTCCCCAGCAGCTTACAAGTCATGGTGCTGTTTCCATTTGAGAAAATATCTTTCCCAGACAGAGAATGAAACAAGTTCAAAGTCCTCAATTTGAGAAAAAACCAAAGACTCTCTGTTTTCCTGATTCATGGAATATGTCCTCATATGGACATTGATGAATCTAGCCCATTTGAATCTGGAGCTTCACCAGACAGAGGAGTATTACCCTATTATATATAATACCCTTCGCTTTTGCTTCTTCTTACACTCTGCTGTGTAGATATACGTGATAGATAATTTTCTGCATGGGACATGTGTGTGTGTGTGTATATATATATATATATATATATATATATACAGTTCGTGTATTTCTTAGCGATATAAATGTCTCTGAGAACTAATCATCTTTGTCATTCTGTTCCATTTGTGAATTACAGCTATATTAATGCTCATAATAGGATAAATAAAATGGGAAAATAAATCTTTCTACCATAGCTCTCTTGTTACAATTAAATTTTTCTTTTTAAAAATTAGATAAATTCTTAAAATAGATAGCACAAACATGTATTAGGAAATGTTAATTGGTATTTTGTATATTATTAAATAATAACAGACTTTCTATAGGTAGTGCCAATAATATTATGAAGAAAAAAATTTGTTCTTTTTAACCCATCCCTTCAAAAAATCATTGTAATTAAATAAAAAAACCTTAAAATCTGCTAGATATTGTAAATATTTGTTTTAAAAATTAAATAGAATCAACTATTTTTAGTCTGTGAATACAAAAAGAACTAACTGAATAAACAATTTGTCAGTGCAAAATTACCCATAGTTTCTGACAAACAGTTGAGTGCTTTATTTAGTTCTTGAAATTCTTGGCAACATATTAGAGAAGAATTCTCTCAAAAACAGGCTTAGAAATCATATTATTCAGTTTTCAAGTTGACTTTACTTCTTATATTTTTTAATTAAAATTTGAAAAAGAAATGTCTAAATCATTCTTAAGGAAATAAAAGAACTGGAACTCTCCATTGTCTAAAGGCTAAAAACTAATTTATTATTTTATGTAAGTACAGAAAAGAGAAAATTACTTTAACAGAACATTGTGTGGAATACTTTTGTCCTGTCAGTTTCATAATGATAATAAACCTTTTCATATTTTTTATATAAAAATATTTCCAAACAAGAACCTAGAAATTGCAGTTTTTCAGTTAAAACTATTAAGTTCAGTCAACATCATTCACATCATGGTTCCCTGCTGTAGTTCAGAAATGTAAAGTGTAAATCAATTAAGATAATCACCAACTCATACTAGAGTATTTAACAGTTTGTGTTTAAAGCCTGTGAACCTCTTTAAGACATAATTTGCAAAACTTAGTCAGCTCTTGATTCTCTAGAACAAAAGGTGTATTTATATTATAATAACCACTTTTCTGTATAATAGTTACAGCAAAATGGCACATTATAGTGTAGATTTTGATAATACCATACAATTAAAATGCACTTGGAGAATAAAGTAATTTCCAGAAAAGTCAGGCTACTGGTTTTGAAGTACTTTTAATTAAGTGTAAACTAAAAAGAAAAAAGTATATCCAAGGGAGATAATACTGTATCTATTAACTGCTAATTGCAGTTCATTGTTCTTAAGAAAATAAACAATAAATAAGGGAGGTTTTCTGATGTCTGTTCTCTTTCAATCACATTGATATAAAAATGATATTTTAGTATTAATTAATAATAATTAGCTTTGGGATAATTATAATTTGCAAATAAGAGGTATCTTAATAGTAAATGAAAACTGTCAAAGGTAGTTTTTAGTAAATTATTTCTTCTGAGTAAAAACATACTTCTGAAAATAAAATGGGAATGTAAGAACAACAAAATGCATGCAAATAACTTGTATAAATTACCAAATACTTTTCGGGAAAAAATAGTTGGACAAGCTGAAAAGATTTAATAACAGACATTGCTTCAACAAATAATTTCTTCTTCATTAAGTTGTTAGATTTCACCAAATGTTTTCCTCATCTTCTATTAAAAAGAAAAGGAGTAAAAGAGAAGGAAGAGAAAGAAAAGAAGTTGAAGTACTAAGAGGAGTCAGTGAAGAAAGAGGAAGGTGATAAAGAAGTGAAGGAGGAGGAAGAAAAATATTATTTTAAAGAATATAACAAAATAAGCAAATAAAACTATACTGAAATGGAAAAAATGACATCTGAAAATTACTGTCACTGTTATAACTATAGCAACTGGAACCTTGGGGCACAATCATTTTTTTTTTTTAGAAAGAGAAGAATAAACAGTGATTTGATTAAACATTATAGAATCGAGTTAGGTAGAATTGAGGGAAAATGATAGCCTACAGGGGGGTAACATCAAACTAAATTAACAACAAATTCTGTCTGTCTAAAATCCCTCTAATTCAGGCCACACTTGCTCTACATAGACATATTTTTTTTTATAATAAGGATGATCCTGGAATTAAAAATCTGCACCTTATTTGGTGCTTGGACATCCGACATTGAGATTTCTGTCAGAATTCAGAGGAAACAGTTAAAACTTCAAATTTTAAAATAAAATAAAAGTTAGTGATTTTAAAAGATTTAAATTTATATTGAGTTTAAAGTAAAGCAAAAACTTTGTGAATTTAAAATTTTGTTTAAAATTCTGTTTAAAATATCTCCAAAACTTTGTAATTTGAGGAAATCCATTAAACTTCTTCAAAATATCAAGGAATCAAACAAAGTGAGAGGTTTCATGACATAATGTTTTGAAGTTCTGTGGAGTTTGTGATTTGAAGAACTCAATTTTATGCCTGAATTCAAATTTCTGGCCTAAATAGAACTTTTTGGCTAGAATTGAACTTATGGCTTGAATCAGAGTTAAAGTGAGGTTTTGAAATTTCATTGAGTGAATATTGATGAATCCAAAGTTATTTGTTCATAATTATAATTGATGTTTTCTAAACTGGGACAGAAGACAATGAGGTCTCTGCAGCAGCTAGTCTGAAAGCCTGCATAGAGCATGGCTTTTAGGCTAATTAAGAATAAAATTAAACTCTGTAAGGCCTGCACATGTCAGAAAAAATGCAGGACAATTTTTTAATTATTTGGAAAAAACAAACAAAAGTGTCTTATATTCCACTAAATATTGTATTTATTCTTATTTCAATTAAACAATTAGAAAAATTATCATTATAAAAATATTTCGTGTGTTTTCATGTTCATATTAAATGTCTGGAGATTATTACTTAAGACTTGCTATTACTAGATTTCCAGCACCTTCCTCAGTATTGCTATTATTGCACAGTCTAGTAGCCTGAATAGTTTCAATTTTCCTTTAAATTTCTAAATTCAATTTTGATTCAACTGTGTTTGGCATGATTCTAAATGTACTGACTGTTATAGGCATGGTCCTATTATGAATGTCTTATATTTCTTAGTAATCAAGCAAGGTCTTCATTTTTGTTCCAATTTCTGTCATCTTCATCCAATATCTTACCAGCACCATAAGTCCACACTCTTGCTGATCTTTTTTCTGTTTTTGTCAGGTCAAGTCATGTTTAGTGAGGTGGGGGTCAGTCTGGATGTCAAAATTCCAGAGCATTGTTTTATTTTATTTTTGTAGGTCAACTGTAGCTGCTTATTATTCATCTACTATTTAGTAATCATCATAAGTAAGTAAATTATCTTCATTATTAGCTTAATTACCATTAATTGAATGTAAAGAGAAAAATCTGACTAATTCTAAAATACTTCAGAGGACAAATTCACAATGATAGAAATCAGTTCTTTTATGAGTTCCTACCTAATTTGTGCCATTGATTCTTAAAAAATAGGAAGCAGACATGAGCTTAATTTGCTTTCTGTGTAATTGTCTTGGGATATTTTCAGGATATGATTAAATCCTTGTAATATTTAATTCATTTCTTTTCATGTGTAGCCACTGTGATTTCATAAACATCAAGGTATCTGCAATGCTTTTCTCAACAGACAACACAAGGCAACTTGTGTAATAAGTATGATCATATTTGACTGAATAATGATGATTCAAATCATGCCAGACATTCTTTTCTCGTTAAGGTACCACCAGTGTTTTGATGTTCTCTCATCAGGTCTTCTTTCAATATTTACAATAGATATTCAGTTAGATACATTAAGATTCCTTTAATCTGATGCCTTAAGAATATGAGAATTCTTTGTTGTCTTTTAAAAGTTAGACTCATAAGACAAAACTATAACCAAATAAAAAGCAAGTAGAGAAATTTGATTTGGCAAGAGGAAAAAGGATACACATTATCTTCTCTGGAATAAAATCCAGAATAATTGAGAGATAACATTACTGAGAAGTGAGGAAGTTGAAGGAAGAGGTATATATTGACATGTTACAAGGTGTATGACTCAAGCAAGTATGGTTTTCAACTATTGTTCACCTAATACAAGGGAATAGACCCACTTAAAATAATGTATAACTAAATGAGGTGGCGATAATGGTATACAGGGAGGGAGCAAGAGGTGCATTTAGAGTAATTTAGAATCACCTTGAAACATGGTATACCTAAAGTTGTGAAATTAAATCTGGTGGTTATATATATATATATATATATATAGTTATTTAGTTCTCTTCTACTCTAACAGTCCTTGGTATGACAGTAAACTGCATCTGGCAGCAAGGCTTCTGATTGGGAAGTTGTGAGGAGCATGAAACTACCTCTTAATTGCTCTTGTTCCTAGGTCCACCTTGACTTGGAGTGGTAGCACCTGTTCCCAGCTGTGGGCAAATACTTATCCCCCCCCCCCCGAACTGGGGTAAAAACACTATGAAAGTATAAAAATTGATATAGACTATATATATATATATATATATATATATATATATATATATATATATATATATATATATATATTTTTTTTTTTTTTTTTTTTGAAAGAAACATTACCAACAATACATTTTTTGGGAAAAAATTATTACCATAACAAATTTTTGAATAGAAAACTATAAAAACAAAAAACTTTCATTAAAATCTGACTAAATGAACATTAAAAAAATACCTTAAAACTTCACTTTTTTGGCATTAAATAACCCACAGAGGTGTTGATATGCAGTTAAACAAAACTCTACTTTAACAGTTTTTCTTACAGTTGCTTGCTTCCCTGATAGCCATAATTTTTAAAAGTTTAAATGCAACATCAATTGTCATATTCCATCTACTTCATTCTCATCAATATCTTACACTTTCTTTGACATTCCCTGTACCTTGTTTTTCTTTCACTGTAACCCCCCTGTGCACCAGTGACAGTCCTGTCTTGCTTGGAATTAAATAATTATAAGAAAAAATTTTCTTGAGCTCAGAGTTTTCCTCTGAAAGATTTATTCATTTTAATTTCTATGGCATTCATCAAAAAATTTAGATTCTTTTGGTTGGTTATTGTGTTTTTATGGCAAATCAACCTCGGCGGGTCATTTATTGCCAACTAAACTTTATTTATTGCTGGTAATAACTTCTTTTTTTTTTTCAACAATTTATTGTTGTTTTTGTGTCTATTAATACATTTTTCTTTTCGAGTATCAAGATACATTGGGATTTGTTTTTAAGGACAAGGTCCTCAAGTCCTACCCTTGTTATTTAACCCATAACTGGAGGGAAGGGACGGATTAATACCTTTCCCCAGGGTACCAGTGCTTAAGTGAATGCAGGGTATTCAACTGGAATTCGAGCTCAGCTCACCGATTTCTCTTTCCGAGCCGATAGCCACTGCACCACAATGCACATCTGTCACTATATGCTTTCAGCACCTGGTATTCCCAAGCGGTCACCCATCTAAGTACTAACCAGGCTCAACGTTGCTTAATTTTGGTGATCGAGTGAGAACCGGTGTATTAAACTTGATATGGCTGTAAGCAGATTCTTTTGGATTCAAGTCAGAGAAAAATTAATTACTGGCTTGGAGTGACTATAGGCTGTGGGATCTTGTTGACTGAGAAACCCATAAACAGAGAAAGATAAGTTTTTTATTATGAAAGAGATTGAGAATATCATTCTTTTTCTGCTCACATGAAACAACTCTTGAGATTGGAGGTGAGGAATCTGGCTTTGAAAAAACTCAGCATGAGACAAGCTTATAAAGAAAGATCAATCACTGAAAATCTTTTTTGCCTATGCATTCTGAAAGTTTGAATCCATCACAGGGACAGCTTGCTGGCCATTGGAGAGGGCTGAGGTTAGATGCTGAGAAAATGAGAGAAGGAAGAGAGAGAAACTAGCACTGCCTATATGGAGCAATGGTGTAAAATGAGATGTGAAGGGAGAGTTAAGAGGCAGCTTGATTTCTCTGACCACTCTCAAAAGCGGGGGCTGGTCAATTTTGGAAAATCACTACAGTAAACATATTTTGAAAATATTAAATTTTAGGAAAAGGTTGATGCTAAGAGTGGAAGACAACTGAACCCAGACTCTGGTCAGCCCCACATCTGCTAGATGCAGGACTCTAGATAAGCTAGAGATTTAGACTATTGAAGAGTCCCTACATTACTGCTACCAGAATCTACATCATTTGCTGAGACTTTCTGACCAAGGCCTTGAGCCGGCATTGAAGGCCAGAACTTAGAAATTTAAATTCCTACTAACACAAGCTGCAAACTCCAAAAGGGGACCCCAGTGTCATTTGGTTATAATAGCCAGTGGGAAAGGTTAAAACTATTGTATGTAAAAAATCATATATAAACCACATTGCTATTACATTTTTAACTCAAGTTAATTATTTATTCTAAAGAATTCTTTTTTTTGTATAGCTCCTCACTGGTGACCTGTTCTTTACTTCAGTTTGTTACAACAAAAATCTTCTCAATGTCTGAGATCAAAAACACAATATGGCAGAGAAACAAAGGATCATGAAACAGACAAAGCCAGCTAGATCAACTGGAACTAGAATGTTCTACATGATACTTGTGACATACCAGCAACACACAGAGAGAAGTTTGCTAGATAGTAACCATGGTGGTCTAAAGGAACTTCAGGATAAACACAGGCAGGGCTACATTATTGGTTGCCATTGACCAGGATCAACTCACTGCTTCAATGACAACAATAAAGATGACAACTTATCTCCGAATGTAAATAATTTGAATAATTTGGGAGAGCATCTAGTAAAACCACAAAGATTAAATCACAAGCAAAGAAAAATGACTGCCAAAAAGAAAAAAATTAGTGCATATCACCTGCAATGCAAATCTCTTTTTCATTATTCTCATAGCAGATATTTAGGCAAACTATATTGTGTGTTGTGGTGCAGTGGATATCAGCTTGGAACGAGAAACCGGGGAGCCGAGTTCGAATTCCAGTTGAATCCATTGTATTCACTTACACACAAATACCCTTGGGAAAGGTATTAATTCATCCATTCCTTCCAGTTATGGGTTAAATAGCAGGACAGATTGGGTTCTATAGCCTTGGTCGGCAACCAGTCTACCGCAAAAAGCAATGGCAACTTACTGTGGGATAATCAGTCATGTCTCTGTCGAGACATGATCGCCCAAGTGTGTATCATGTATGGCACTTAACTGACTGACATTGTCTAGTAGCCTGAATAGTTTCAATTTTCCTTTAAATTTCTAAATTCAATTTTGATTCAACTGTGTTTGGCATGATTCTAAATGTACTGACCGTTATAGGCATGATCCTATTATGAATGTCTTATATTTCTTAGTAATCAAGTAAGGTCTTCATTTTTGTTCCAATTTCTGTCATCTTCATCCAATATCTTACCAGCACCATAAGTCCACACACTTGCTGATCTTTTTTCTGTTTTTGTCAGGTCAAGTCATGTTTAGTGAGGTGGGGGTCAGTCTGGATGTCAAAATTCCAGAGCATTGTTTTATTTTATTTTTGTAGGTCAACTGTAGCTGCTTATTATTCATCTACTATTTAGTAATCATCATAAGTAAGTAAATTATCTTCATTATTAGCTTTTTACTGGATGCTCTCCCAAATTATTTACAGGCTCATCTCTTGTTCCCTGTTTAGGATATGGTTTCCGGCTTTCTCTTTTCCAATTTTTTCACTTTTCTTTATTTTTATTTTTTTTTCAATTGGAGTAGATAGACTAAACTATTGCCCAGTTCACACTCCACCCACATCTATTGTACAGGTGTAGAGGCTCATCTCTTGTTACCTGTTTAGGATGTGGTTTCCAGCTTTCTCTTTTCCAAATCTTTTCACTCTTGCGTAGCCCCCTGCACATCAGTGGCGTTTCCGTCTTGCTTAGGGTGATATGATTAAAAAAAAAAAAAATTTGGAGATAAGTCTTCATCTTTATTGTTATCATTATAGCAGGGAGTTGATCCTGGTCAATGGCAACCAATAATGTAGCCCTGCCTGTGTTTATCCTGAAGTTCCTTTAGACCACCATGGTTACTATCTAGCAAACTTCTCTCTCAGTGTGTTGCTGGTATGTCACAAGTATCATGTATAACATTCTAGTTCTTCATTGTTTAGTTCCACCATTCCAGACCCTCACAGCTAGGATCTGCCATGCCACATACACTGTCAACTCATCATTCTCTTCATATTTTATTGGTAAGGAATGAGTTTCACTCAGACAGTGTATTCCCCATTACCATTGCATTGTATAACACTCCCAAGAAAATGCTAATCACTATGGTCTTAACTTCTTTCAAGTTAAGGATCAATTATACTTTATCCTACATATCCTCATAAAATGTACTTCTGCCCTTTACATCAACATCATTTAGTAACACACAACCTGGAGTGGCACATAGACCATGTATTAGAAAGCACTAGTAACAAAAATTCTTAAGTGGCTATCTTCAAATTTCACAAAGAGTATGAGAGATAAATCTTAAATAAAATGGAATTACTAGTAAAAATTATATATATGATTATATAAATAAATAAAGAACAAAGTAGAAAATGTGTCTTAATCTAAGATGTTTCACTTTCAATAAAGCTTCTTCAGAGATTTGGTTAAAAACAAGAGATGAATATTTAAAAAAAAAATTAAAAACAAATACACATTATATATACACTCAAACACACAGAGTAGTTATAAGTCAGATTTAAAACAGCTGTATTAGAAAGTGCTCATTTTTTTTTTATAATTGTGTCACCCCAAGCAAGGCATTTTACTACCACTGTTGTGCAGGGGGTTAGATAGGAGGAATGTCATGAGGAGTGAGAGGTTGCAGGGGGTGTCAGGAAGAGAGTAGGAGAGGGAAGAGATTACTGATGAGATTGGGGAGGATGTAAGTTAGTGAGACAGGAGATGACTATTGACTTTACACTTAAATTCTTGGAGATTGTAACTGTCAGGAAAGCAAGTATGCGGAAGAGAATTCCACAGGTGGGAAGTGCGAGAAAAGAAGCTGATAGAGTAGAATTTGCATTTACAATTTATGGGTTTCACAGTGAAAGGGTGGGACCTAGTTGTTAATCTTGTGGCTCGAGGAAATTTGTATATAGGGGATACCAGTGAGCTAAGTTCATCAAAGCAGAAGCCGTGAAAGCATTTGTAAAAGCGACACAGGAAAGCCACACTGCATTGGTGAGAAAACGACTGTATCCTAGCTACCAAGTCGGGATCGATCACATTACAGATTCTCCGTTGGATTCGGTGAAGGACACCTAAGTGGATAGCAGGAGCACCAGACCAGATATGGCAGCAATACTCAATGCATGGGCAGATGGTAGACTTTTATATGTGCAATATTGTTTGGGATAGGAAATATTTCCTGGCCCTACAAAGAGAACTTTCTTAGCAGCAAATTTAGCTATGGATTCTATATAGATATTCTACTTGAGGTTTGGTGTGAGAGTTAACCCGAGGAGGTGCAGTATTTTGCTTTCAGGGAGAGAAGCCTGATCCATGTTAATGGGCGGGAGGAATGATAGTCTGTGGTGGTTATTAGATAGCAGCTTTGTTTGTTTGAAGGGAGATGAAGATTCAACATGTAGAGCATTTAGATAGGGAAAAATCACCCAGTTATGCTACCATGGTTTGACCTTTTTGGCTTCGTCAGATGATTTGCTTGTCATCTGATGAAACTGAAAAGGTCAAAACTGTGATAGCGTAACCAGCTAATCTTCCATATATATATATATATATATATATATATATATATATATATAGATATTGTAACAAAGTAGTGGAACTCGTAGGCTTTTTACCTGCTGTTCATGCATTTACTTTTATAAAAAGTGCTTGATACAACATAGAGCATTATATTGTACTAGTTGTAAACCGTTTTCACCATTTAATTTTCATTTCAACTTTTTCACCTGATGAGAAGCGCGCATAGCAGTTTTGAAATGTGAAAATTTTTGTGTAATGATACTATGAGTTTATAAACTATTGTAACAACTAGTATGATAGACACCATTGTTATTGGTAATTTTGTTTTAATATTTCAGTATTTTTCTTTTTGATAATAATTAAGTAATTTCAACAAGTTTCTACATCTTCATGTTATACTTAGTTTTTCCACCACTAGAAAATGATTAAATAATAATTTTAAGAAGGAAATCTTGTCCGACAACTATTCAGATGTGAGCTTAATTAAAATGCTTTCATTTACTGCCCAGAAAATACTAATATAATTTCAGAATATATCTTTATGACATTATAATGTAAAATATAAGTAACACTTGTTTTTGTATTGGCAAGAAAACAGCAAGTCTTTGTGTCATCTCCAACATGTTTTGAATAATTTAGACTCTTAGTACTTATTTTTGTATTGGCATAAAGCCAGTGAGAGACACTGTCTCCTATTCCCTTTCATAATGTCAATGTCGATTTGCACATCATTTCTTTTTTTATCGATATGTACTCAGAGAATATGTCTGCTTTTTTTTCTAGTCACTAAGAAACTTGAAAGAAGCCTGAGGAATATATTTTTGCCAAAAATATTATGGAGCTAAAATCTAGGAAGTTGAAATGTGAATAAAAGATGGTTGTCAGGAGACAAAGAGAACTGCATTATTTGGCATGAACAAAAGATGGGTGGTTGCAAAAATCCCAGAGAGGGAAAACAGTGTTTGCGACTGTCTTACAAATAATGGATGCATGAAGGTCTGTCATTCATTGGTAATTGTGACTTGAAGGAAAAACACCATTAGGATTCAAGTAACTGCCATCTCATGAATAATCAGAAATGTTGGATAGTTTTTTTTTTATTCCTCCATCATGAATCAAAAACTGATCCTGTAATATAAGATAGGTGTTGGACAGTGAATAAAAGAAGACCAACAAATGGATAATGGATTTAAGGAGACTATCAAGATGACAAAATGGAGGAAAATGATACAGTCATGCATCTGATATTCTTATTTTGTAAAGAGAAAAAAAAAGTAATGAAAAAAATTAACAAATATATTTACTACAGCCAGTAATTATTGAAGCAATTTATCCACACTTAATATCTATTGCTAAAAAACATGGGACATTTTTATTTGAATTTATGAAATAATCTGTTGTGGAGATGAACACACTTATTTAATAAAAATGCAATATTGTTTTCTTTAAGTATTTGTTATTTTAATCATTGTTTTTAAAATAGTGGCGATATTTTGTATGTTGAATAATAAAACAATTTTTTCAAAAATTTAATGAAAATTTATTGTACTAAACAATGCGTTCTAGTCAAATCAACTGAAATTTGTACCCCTATACCTGCTTGCACTTCTCCCCAAAATTTGATTTCAATTAGTTAATATATGGCTATTTTAGACATTATGCTAGATGAACTAATGGAAGTCATAGAATATGATAGGTAAATAGATTCATATTTTATAAGCATAATTTTTCAGGGTTAAATTTCATCTGTCTTTCAAGTTTTTTTTTCTATTCAAATTTAGAGCACTTTATTTTGATGATCATTTCAGCCAGAAAAAAAGTGAATTAAAAATAGGAAGCACTTTATCCTGTCATGAAAATGTACAGACAAAAGATTCTGAGCTAAAAACATTCTAGAATCATTCCTCTCTCAGCTTTCCCTTTTGTTCACATAAATATTTTCCTGCTCATCAAATAAATCATTAACAGAAAATGCCCATCCAGGTTGGCTTAGTTACAGCCCTGTCAAAAGGCCAGATATATTATTACATCATCATTCTTCATGTACCACAGATGCTATTGGCATCGACTAAACATAGTCTGTTATTTTTATTAATGTGAATAGATTTAAACAATTCTTTCCTTTATTTCCAAAATGCATGTATTCCAACAACAAAGCTGGCTGTTTCCCTAGCAACTTCAAACCCCCAGAGAAAATCTTAAGGAGTGTATTCTGTAGCAGGAGGAATTATTTGAAATGGATAAAAAATGGTTACTAAAAGACAAAGAGGACTCTAAAGATCAAATTGGGATGGGAAGATTGTATTACACCAATCTTTCGAGTGAGGAGAGCCAGCTTAAGAAATATTAGTATCCAAATCTTAGCTTGAGTACCTATTTATAGTACCAGCAAAAAATTTGCAACACAATCATGAGTTATGATCTTAATCTTAATGTGATATAACAAATACAAACCTCAATTACAAATTAGAATTCTCCCAGCTGCAGATGAATGAAAAGGGATTGGCTCAAATCTTATGAAAATTTATTCCACAATTTTCAAAACTTATAGGATGAAATATTGACATTTTAAGAGAAGAATATTTAAACTCTACATACATCAAGACTAAGTATTGGGTTGAGATATAAATATTTCATGACTTGATTTTTACTTATTTCTTTATGATCAATTCTTACATTATTATTTTCATGTTAAATTACATTATTTCTTTCATATATCATTATTTTTCATGATTATTTCTTTATTTTATTTAAGATTATTTCTCAATTTCTTATTAATATTTAAACTAGACACACATAAATGTTTAGTATTAGTTGAGGTCAAGTCATAAATAATTTCCTTTTTAGTGAACCAGTTACATTAAATTTAAGCCTGCTGCCTAAATTATGAGGTCTGAACTATTGTAAATATTATTTTAGCAAGAAATTTCATGTCAAATTGGCTAAGCACCTAATTGAGTGATTATCTGAAATATCTCTTTTTAATGCAAAATAAATAAAATGGAAAGAAAAGTAACCAAAATAAAATCAAAGGACATTAAAGATTCCAATGGTTCTTAAGTCAACAAATCATTCATCAACACAATATTAGCTTTGTTTCTTTTTTATCTGACTGGCTGGCAGCACATAAAATAATGGAATCTGTCTGTCTGTCTCTCTTATAATGCAAGAATTGTTATCCCATATTTGGGGGTTTTCCACAATTTTCTCTCTAATATCGCAACTGTACATTGGCATGATTGCTGGGAGTGGAGAAATGGTCAAGAGGTTTTCTTTTAAGGCTTTCTCTAAAGTTTCAAAGTTCAAAATTTTCCTCCTCCTTGAGTGTCTTGCAAATCAAGGCCAAAGAAATTAGTGTGTCTTGCTAGTAACCCATTGTTGAAGTGGGTAGAGAATTGACAGATTCAGGGTAAAAGTGCAAAATGAACACAAATTGTCACAATTGGAATTAGAATCCCCAGATTATTTTATTTGCAACTGATTCTACAATACTGTGGAGTTGACAAAATTAAAAGCAAAAGAACATGCATGCACAAAATTAAAAATATAAAATTCTAGCAATTGATCCGTTGCACCCTGTAAAGGAGCAAGATGAAACATTTACTGGCAAGATACAGTGATCTCACTTTTCATCATTCATTTATCCATCACACCCAGAGGGTGCATAGGGCAGCAACTTTTTATTGCTGTTTCTGTAACAAACTGTTTTTTACGGAGCAGGGTTGTCAGCCCTGCACCCAACCCCCAAACCTGGTGGACCATTCTTGGTCCTTACATTTACAGCACCTGGTATTCCCAAATGGTCACTCATTTAAGTAGTGACCAGGTTTGATGTTGCTTAACTTTGGTGATCGGACGGGAACCGGTGTATTCAACATGATATAGCCGTAGACTTTTCTTACAGTAGACAAAGTAATTGATTCATTATAGTTGTATCACGTCATGTCAGTGGAAAATGTGAGGCCAAGATGACAGTGTTGCTCTCTTGGAGTTTAGCAGCAACCATTTTGTTTTGGGCATTAAAATTTACAAGCAATTTCTTGTCCCTAGTAACCACTGATTGAAGTTTCTTTTCAAGATTAGTTACTAATTTTACTTTCTCAGGTGTGTCAGATTTGTTACTGAGACTAAGAGCAAATAGTAGTGTCATCTATATAGGATATGCATTGGATATCAGCTCGGAATGAGAAATTGGGGAGCCAAGTTCAAATTTCAGCTGAATTCATTGCATTCACTTACACCCAAATACCCTTGGAAAAGGTATTAATCCATCTCTTCCCTCCAGTTATGGGTTAAATAATAAAACAGATTGTGTTCTATAGCCTTGGTCAGCAACCAGTCTACTGCAGAAAGTAATGGCAACCTACTGCAGGATAATCTTCTGCCCAGTCAGTCATGTCTCGAAAGAGACATGATCGCCCAAGCATGTATCATGTATGGCACTTAACTGACTGACTGAATAGTTGGAAATATGATTAAGGCTTCTACTGTCCATAAAGTGGGGGATCAGTTTTATATTGTTATAAAGTAATAAACTGATTCCCCATTAATTACTACTTACTAATATAAAACTTCTCTTCCCCCTCTAGATATCAGTGAAATAATAGGACAGATTGGGTTCTATAGCCTTGGATGGCAACCAGTCTACCGCAGAAAGCAATGGTAACCTACTGCGGGATAATCTTCTGCCCAGTCAGTTATGTCTCTTTCGAGATATGATCGTCCAAGCATGTATCATGTGTGGCACTTAACTGACTGACATCTACATAAATACCTAGTTAGACATTGATGATATCTGAGAGATCATTGAGTTGAAGAATATCAGAAACAGTGTTGGATACATTATAGAACCCTGGAGGGTGGGGTCCTGCATTTGTATGAAAGGATCTGGAACTTAGTCCTTTTAAGACTACTTTCTTTTTACTGTTTGTTAGGAATGACAGGATTAAGCCAAATATTTATAATGTGACACTGTAGCAGTGAAGCTTGCATAGAAGGCCAGTACGCCAAAACCTGTCAAACACCTTAGAGACATCTAGAGTTGCAGCCCAAGCTTTGCCATTCTTAATTAAAGCTTGGTATACAAATTCAGTGATGGCCATTAATATATTGGAGGTAAACTTGGCAAAATGGAAACCATATTATTTGCCTGAACAGGTGAAGAGGCTCATCCCTTGTTTCCTGTTTAGGATGCTGTTTCCGGTTTTCTCTTTCCCAATCTTCTCACTTTTTTTTTTTTTCAATTGGAGTAGATAGACTAAACTATCGCCCGGTTCACACTCTACCCACGCCTATTGAACAGGTGAAGAGACTCATCCCTTATTTCCTGTTTAGGATGTGGTTTCCGGCTTTCTCTTTTCCAATCTTTTCACTCCTATGTAGCCCCCTGCACATCAGTGGCATTACCGCCTTGCTTGGGGTGATATGATTAAAAAAAAAAAAAAAAAATGCAAGAAATGAGGTACTTAACCACTTCAGCATTAATTGTTATAAAATCTAGAGAGAACAGGAGCCAGTTCAGCAGCATATATTTTTAGGACAATTTCAGGAATCTTATCTAATTTAGAAATTTTGTGTGCATATCTTTCAATAGAGCCTCTGTTCTAACAAGTAATCAGTTAGGGGTACTCTGGATGAGTTGAAAGTGAACAGCTGAGCAAAGCCCTGTATTTCAAAATGACTGGAGAGAGAAGTGGATGAAGATTTGCTATTGCAAAACCATCAGTAGTCTCTAGAACCAATCTTCTGAGAGATTATACCATTCTATCAATTAAACATTTTCTATATAATATGACAATGGGTTTTTGTCTGTAGGGCCTATAAACTTTTTGACATTTAGAATTATCTCCCTTGAACTGATAATAATAGAGGACTTGTCTATATTCCTGATAGACTGGTATTGAACTCACAACTCTTTGGGTTAAATCACAGAAACTAACCAACATCTATATCCACTGGGCCATGTGTCCTTAAGGACAAGAACAACTGAATTTTTGGGACTTATAAACCTGATGTTCAGTAACCCCATGTTTTTTTTTTTTTTTTTTTTTAACCAGAGCTCGTATTGCAATATGAGGTCATTTACAAAGTCAAGAGATTAAAAGACCAACTGTGAAAGATCCGAGTACAATAGTAATTAAAAAAATATTTTAAAATGTCAAAAGTCATGGGTAAACTAGCAGATAAAGAATAGAAGAATGAAGATTAACATGTAGGTGATCACGGTTCTCCACAACTTCCTGTCCCTCATGGTTCTTAGCAGTGTTTTTTTTCTTTTACTAAGCCCATCACTCACTGTTCTACCATCCATTCACACAAGCTCATTAAGTAGGTGGCTCATTGCTTTCTAATCTTTTTTGCACTTGATAAGACCCGCTAAGGAAAGACACAAATAGTTGCCAATGTCAACTGAACTACTCAACCAAATGGACACTGTCAGATTTTTACATTTAATAAAACACTAAGAGATGCTTACAAACTTCAATTCTAAGATTTTTTTTAACGAAGCAGCTTAGTATTTATTAACAGATTTTTATCATGTGACACAAAGAAAATGTACAAATTAAGATTGAATGTCAAAGAATATAAAAGACCTCGAAGTAATACTTTGATGTGGGATTTGAAATAAATATGGAATCCCCACATACGTAAAATAGAAATCAAAAAGTGAAGAAAATGAAAAAGTAACTCCAAAGTCATTATTAGAAAAGCAAGTCACTTTTTTTAGTTTAGCTATGAAAGGGACAGGTCTTTATTTGTGCAACTCCTTTCCAATTTCATGCTTCCCTACTACCTACAGTCTTCAAAAATTTAAATGCAATACCAATTGCCATCTTCTGTTTTCCTGGATCTTTCTTTATAGTCCTTTCTTCTTATTAAAATCTTCCCATTCTCTTTCACTCTTAGTAACCCCTTACATGTTAGTGGCTTTATTGCCTTGCTTGAAGTAAAGAGGTTAAAATGTTTGTATATTTCTTATGGAGACTTATATTATACATTAAATAACCCAACAATAGTTAATATATCATTAAATTAACTGACCTAATATTGTGTATCTAAAACATTTTTCCTATCCAAAATGAATCTTTCCAAAAAACTGTTTATAAACAGCAGGATTATGAATGCAATTTTATGATATGCAAAGTGTTTATGAGATCATTTATAAAGAAATGAAGTGATTTTGGGGAAAAAAAAAGAAAAAAAAAAAAAGAGATGTGGTTCTACTGTCAAATACTGAGAATAGCATAGACCAAACATGTGAGCAAGGAGGAAGTTACATACACTTATATGCAAATACCCTTGGGAAAGGTAAAAATCCCAGTCTACTTCCTTCAACTATGGGTTAAATAACAGAACATACTTGGTCCTATAGTCTTTGTAATCAACCAAAGTAAATAGTAGCTGCCTAATTGTACTGCCAAGTCAATGATGAGTTAAAAAAGAGATGAGATTACCAAAGCATGCATAACACACAGCACCTAAGGAATGAAGTTCAACACAAATAGGAATTAGAGGATGTCAATGTTCCAAGTGCTGAACTCCCATGAAAATCAGGATTTGAAATCGTGGCTTGCAAAGGATCTGGATAATGGCAACATTGTCATAATGTTGAGTCTTGAAAAGGATCAGAAATGTGAATCAAACTATTCAATTACTTGTATTCAGAAAATATCTACATTTGTTGGACCAAAATATATATATGAAAAGATATTGAATATGCTAATATCAATTCAAAGAGTTCATCATTTAAACTATTCTGAAAAAAAGAAAAAAAATGCATGTAAAATATTAACTTCAAAAGGTAAGAACAATACATTTTGTTCCATTGCTCAAAAGATTTTTAATAAACCACACTTCATAAGTGTAAGTCTTGTCATATAAAAGGTAAAACATTATTTGGAAAGAGCTTAAGAAATAAACACTATTAATTTTTGAAAATAGAAGACCTCTTTTACTGACCCTGTTTATTTAAGAGACAAAAGTAGAAGTGGAATTGAATTATATTACTGTTAAATTTGATCAGTAGAAAAATTATTAGCCAAGAAACATTATTTTTAAAATAAATGGAAAAATAATTTACTTTTTTTTATATTCTATAGCTCTTTAGATCATGAGCAATTATGGCTCGCCACAACTTCCTGTCTTTTGTGGTTATCAGCCATGTTTTACTCCTTAACATTTTTGCTCTGGCAGGTATTACAAATAAATTTAAACTGTAACCAAAAATAAAAATACCTAAATTTCTGACTTCTGATATCTTTATACTGGTTACTGAAAATACAAATGAGTAACTTATTTTATATTTGTTAGTTCTAATCTCAGTAGGAATTACTGATAAAAACATCCCTCTCGCCAAATCTAGAGAGATATCCTCCAAATTCATGATTGGATTTCTTCCTAATCAACAAAAGCGGTTTCATTTGTCAGTTTTTGTTTCTTCTTGTCTAAGTCAACATGCTACAATCACTTGACAGTATCCCTTTTGCAGGCAAACACAATTATTAATTTGTGAACTCTTTGGCTAATTGCAATGTTTACATAGTATTATTTTGCCCCATTCATTTTTCTTCCTTTTCTTATGAAGAACTTTGCCAATTTTGCTTGTTGAGCATTTTGCTGATTACACTTAACTATGTCCAATTAATCAAGTTCAATATTGCTTAAACTTCAATGATTGTATAGAAATGGGTGTTTCAATATGGAGAGGCCATAAGCCTCAGGAAAATATAAACTATGCAAAATCATTTATTGAACAAATGAATATATGATGAACAGTTCCACTCAAACTCAACCTTGTTGGACTCTCTGTCTTTGGATGGAGAGAAACCCAGATGTATCTATGTCAAAGGGCAGAGTCTCATCTGAAAAAAATGTAGACAAGACCCAAGCTTGCTTATATGGGGTCTATGAGGAATTTTTGCCAGAGCGTATGTGCTCAGAGCCCCACATGAAAATTAGCCTTGTGCCACATCTTGGCTTTGTAGGGAGGCTTGTGTAAATACTGAATATATGAGGAACAAATTTGTTCTTTACCTATTTTGTCCAGATTAGTAAGCACTCTTGTTGGTAAATACTAACAGAAGTAGACAACGTAAAGATTTTGCTAATCTTAATATGCTTGAAAATTTTAAACCAATTTCATGAGAGGGTGGGGAGTTGCTTCTTGTGATCACTTTTGAATGAAAAAGGTCTCGAGTAACAAATGGTTGATAGCATTAAGGGAGAATAGTAAAATATTTATGACATGAAATTGATATAAACAATTTTTATATTAAAAAATTTTAATACAAAGTATCTAGACCCAACAAATTCTGATAACTGTTTAATAACATTATCCATGATTATGATAAAGAACATATATGATGACTTATCAAGTATGGCCATCATGCAAAGATTCATCAGTGCCACTTGTAATTGAGTAGTCTCAAATATGGAACACAAAATAGTTCCTCTCAAAAAGAGTGTTGATTAATAATTTCAAACACAAGAACGCACAAAAGTTCTTTCCAAAGAAGGTGTAAACCAGTAGTCTCAAACACTCATGGTAGCCGTGAATTTGCATCAATTCATCTGCATGAAAACAATATGGCTTCTCCACAAGATTCTTTTATGCACGTACGTCCATGAGGTAAGGTTTTTTTTTTTATTTCTTTTTCAAACTACACCACTCACAAACAGGAGTCTAAAGCAGATATTTTTATGCCTTTTAAGGAGTTGTAGAGTAGTTTTCGCACTGCAGGTTATAATTGTGCTATGAAGGTGAATTGGCATGGCGAAGAACGTGCTCCAGAAGATGAGTAAAGTACTAAGACACAGGAAAATTTCCCTAGAAACAAAGAGATTGCTGGATTGCTACGTGATATCAGTTCTTCAATACGGCAGTGAATGCTGAACAATATCATCAAAGATAAGGAAAAAAAAACTTGAAGCAGCGGAAATGTAGTTTTACAGAAGAATGCCGCAGATATCATGGACCAAACATGTGAGCAATGATGAGGTTTTTGAAAGAATGGCATCGAAAAGAAAACTAATAGTGATCATCAGGAAGAGACAACTAAAGTTCCTGGAACATGCAATGAGGAAGGAGGGCATGGAGAACCTGATGCTGACAAGCCAGACAGAAGGAAAAAGAGACAGAGAAAGGCAGCGGATAACATATTTGAAGGGCCTGATCAGGTGGATGACAGAACGTGGGTTGCGTGGAGTAACAGGAGAAAACATTAAGAGCCACCAGGGATAGGGAGATGTGGAAAGTCATGATCACCTACATCCTGAAAGGATAGGGCACATAGAAGAAGTGGTGTGCCATAGGGGTGTTATATCAGACATTTTCTTCTCCGAGGAAGATATCCTAACAAAAACTTTAATTTGCTCTAGCTGGGATCCTAAAAGGTACTACCACCCTGGGTTAGGGCAGATCTGGGAAGAAAAGCTTTTAAGAGGTGGTTTCATGCATGTCAAAACACCAATCTTCCAGTCAAAGACCATGCTACTGTAGGCTTTGGTACCTACTGCCTAGTAGTTCTACTGAACTCCACTAGAACTCTAAAGAACTTCCTGTTAACTCTTATTAATATAGGAGGGACAGTCCATTATTTGAGGAATAGGTGTGTTTCTCCATAACATAAGGTTACAGTTTATTATCATGCCCAGGACATATATCACCCGGTTCACACTCCACCCATGTCTATTGAACAGGTGAAGAGGCTCATCCCTTGTTCCCTGTTTAGGATGTGGTTTCCGTTTTTCTCTTTTCCAATCTCTTCACTCTTACGTAGCCCCCCTGCACATCAGTGGCATTACCGCCTTGCTCGGGGTGATATGATTAAAAATAAATAAATAAATAAATAAATATATCCTTTATAAATGGAAAATGAAGTTGCGTTGATTCTGTAGAAGTAAGAGAGCATGTCCTAGTTGTAAAAGTGAACTAGTGAAACTAAAGAATAGAGCTCGCCTAAACATTTGCCAATGAAATAAAGTAGCAATATTACGCTAGTACTGTAATATTAAACGTAAATGGTAACAAACTTCTTTACCATCAAATACTTTAGATTCATGTGCTACAAAGTTTTATAATAATTGTCATTTTAAGCATTATTCAAAAATTTTCAAATATAACTGGAAATAAATATTTTTTTTTTTTTTACCTTGGCCTGGATCCTACAAAATTTTCTTTTCAGATATGCAATAAAAAATTTCTTCCATTTCCAAAAAGAGTCAGTTCCATTTATTTTTTTTTTTTTTTTTAACTTTAGCAGCTTATAGATCAGAAATTTCTACTATACATCTTTTTCTAAGTGCTTCCAATATTTTTTCTCCCAAGAAACTGCAATAGAAAATGAATATAAAAATAGGAAACCCACTCAGACATAACAGAAATGCATTGGAAAAGACACTTTCATTCACTCTCTCTTTCTCATATATATATATATATATTGAATGAAAGTGTAATGTATAAAATGACAAAGGAAAGAGCATATTTAGAAATATGAATTTCTTCATTTCTTTTCCTACTTTGTCATTAATTTTCTTCACATTGTTCTGGCATGTAAAAATATATATTTCCTCTTCTTCCATTATATATATATATATATATATATATATATATATAACTTATTTATAAATGAAACTGTGTGTGTATGTGTGTCCATTACCTATAGACTCCAAAACAGCTGAACTGATTTTCTTGAAAATTTACACAATTGTACGTTAAGCATCTCTGAGTGTTCTTAGCTAGGTTTTGTGTCAAGGTACCCCTGATAAATATCGAAAATCGATAATGGAAAAAAATCGGGTTATAGAAGGAGTGGTCTGATTTTAATTGGATTTGATACACTCATAGACAAAAACATAAGAAATGATATTCAGAAGTTTCAAGATTGCAGTTCTTACAATAGTGTAGAAAATTGATAATATATATATGTATATATATATATATAAAAGGCAAGATGTTTGTGTGTGTGTCTGTTTATCTGCCTGTATATCATTTATACAAATTCACAATTTTTATCCAATTCTCACCAAACTTCACACAGATATTCTTTAGACTGAGTTTGAGCTCCAGGACCATAGATTAGTTTTTAAGCTTTCATTACACCCGAGCAATGCTGGGCTATACTGCTAGTATATATATATATATATATATATATATATAATCTTACATCTATAGCACTACTGGGTGTTTCATGCCCTATGCAGTCATCAGATGATTATTATGAACTGATGGTTCTGGGATTTATCTCTTTGGTTCTTGCATTGTTCATACTAGTTATATATTATAATGCAGGGATGCTTTCTTTTTTAGTAGAAATTATAAGTGTAATGTATTACAGAAACTGCAATTGAAAACGAATATATAAGTAAGAAACCCATTTACACATAACAGAAATGCATTGGAAAAGACACTTTCGTTCACTATCTCTCTCTCTCTTTATATATAAAATAATCTGGGCATGTTGCTGAGTAGATAAAACAATGTTCCAACCATGAAACCTAGGTTCAAATTTCACAAAGTTTAATTTGATCAAATCAGCCTGAAGAGATATTCCTAAAAAAAAAAAAAAAAAAAAATCACTATTGGAAATTGTTCAAAAATCATATTCTTTCAGATAAACAATATGGTTCTTGTTTATGGAGGTCAAATCGCCGATGTGTTAACAGTTATTACGGAATTTGTCTATCATGCTTTAGATAAGGAAGGCGAAGCTCAGACATCAGACAGTGGCTTTAGATATCCTGAAGGTGTTTAACAGGGTTTGGCATGTAGGCCTTCTGCACAAGCTACAATCAACCTTAAACTATGTAATGACAGTAGTATTGAATGTCCAATGCTTCTAGATCATTTCACATTAATGTGGGGGTCTGCCAGGTCTCTATCTTTGGATCTATGTTTTTCTCTTTATTAATGACATTTCTGATGTCATCAATTTACTAAGTAGGTATTTCAGCTGATAGCATAATTATTTACTCCTTTTTTTAATAGTAAGTTCAATAGGTCAAATAAAGTAAAACTGACAGCTGCTCTTGAAAATGAGCTCCAAATAGTTGTTAACTGGGGCAAGAAATAGCTTGTTAACTTTGATACTTCCAAAATTAAACTGTTAAGCATTATAGAGAGCCATTTTGCTTTTCTTTTGCATGGCCAATGATAACTTCCAGGAAAGCAACTAACTGCATCTTCTTGATTAGTTTTTCACTAACATGAAATGGAGCAATTATATTAAATCAACTGATTGGCATGATACTGCTTCACTGTATCATGCCAAACAATTTTTCTCACTAGAATCTAAATTTACCATTTGTCATGAATTCATCACTAGGTTCTTAACAAAATCCAAAGAAGGATCGGCAATGTAATTGATCCTGACTTGGCATGTCAACTTCAGTCATTTTCTCACCAAAGTGATGTTGCTTCCCTCTGTCTTTTCTACAAATATTTTCATGGCAACTGTTCTGATTAACTTTTTTCTCTAGTGCCATATCCACACAAATTTAAGCATATTACTAGATTGGCACCTAGGTCCCACACTTTTACTGTTGAAATAGTTAAATCTAACTGCCACTTCTACTCAAACAGTTTTTCTCGTGCTTTCCTAATAGCTGCAATCTCCAAAAATTTAAATGCAATGTCAATTGTCATCTATCTTCTGGAATCCTGTTCATCTTTTATCCTTTCTTCAATACCCACAGTACTCTAGTGGCAGTCCTGCCTTGCTTGGGGTGAATTGATTAAAAAAAAATATCTGGTCTGGTGATCCTGCTATGTATCTTGAGATTCTTGACAAAATTCAAAGAAGACTATGTAACATTATTGGTCCTGACCTGGCATCTACACTTCAGTCCCTTTCCCACTACTGTGACATAGCTTTGCTTTGACTTTTCTATAAATTTTTTCATGGCAATTATTCTAATGGGCTTCCTTCTTTAGTACCTGAACTACATGAATATTAAGCATACTACTAGATTAGCAAATAGGTCTCATCATTTTACTGTTGAAATTGCTGGAATCATAAGTTTTATTTTAATAGTTTCTCTTCTTGCACATCTCACTGGTTGAAATCTTTTTTTTCCCCTGCTACCTGCAATCTATTAGTCATCATCTTCTGTATATCTGGATCTTGTTCTTTCTCCTCACTAAAGTCGTCTCATTCTCTTTCATTTCTAGTATAAGTTGTATTTAGTGGCATTCTTGCCTTGTTTGGGATGAAATGTTTAGATAAAAAATAAAAATAAATAAATAAATAAAGGACAGCAAAGACAAAATTGCCAGAACATTATAAATAGCCATAGTAGCACAAATTCAAAAGTCATTGTGACCAAGTGTTTCGACTAGTGAAGATACTTAAGAGGCACAGATGTGCTTGTTCAGGCATTTGAAACAAAACGGACAGGCAAGTTGAAAACAACAAACTAACCATTATCATCAATTCATTATAACAGTGATCAACCCTAACATGTTAATATCTTTTGTTGAGGGTGTGTATCAAAGCCCAAAAGCAAACAAATTGATTTAAATACTACTTTCAAAGAGAGAATTCATAAGCTAGTCTTACAGACCACTGCTTGTGAGCTTGATTCTCATTAGTTACCAAATTATTATAGCAATATCACAATATGAACAGCTTTCACAGACATATATTATACAAACATATACAATGTATATGATTGACAGGTTTTGTCCATAAACACAAATATCCTAACAAAACCTTAGGAAAAAAAAAAAAAACCTTAAGCAGTCAAATACACGAACACAGGGAAAAAAAAGGTCGACCAATAACAGAATGCAAACAACAAAAACAAAGCAATTAAAAAAAAAAAATTGAAAATTAAAAAAGCAATTACGCTGACAGCTATTCTATACAAAACATTTAAGTGGACACCCACTCAGGCATACATTAAAAGCAAGAAATAAAGCATCAAAAAGCACCTGCACAATAAAAATAAATTCAACCAATGACAAGCGTGACTGCTCCCAGAAAATTTCAAATTACACTAGGCTCCTTATGAATAAAAGAGACCAAGATTTAACAGGCAAAAAAACAGCCCCAGTGAGTAAAGACATCATAATGGTGTCCTCAGAAAACTTTGAAGTTGGCATGAACCTGCTCAGTTCTCCATCTCCATCTCCATCCTGATATCAGTTACCTATAGACTCTGAAATGGCTGAACTGATTTTCTTGAAAATTTACTCAGTTGTACTATAAGCGTCTATGAGTATTCTTAGCTAAGTTTTGTGTCGAGGTACCGCGATAAATATCGATAATCGAAAAAATCAGGTTCTAGAAGGAGTGGTCCGATTTCAATCAAATTTCATACACTTATAGACAAAGACATAAGAAATGATATTCAGAAGGTTGCAGTTCTTACAATAGTGCAGAAACTCGATTATTTATATATATATATATATATATATATATATATATATATATAAAAGGCAAGATGTTTGTGTGTGTCTGTTTATCTGCCTGTATATCTGTATTTTTTCAGCCCTTTTATTTTAGTTTTTGCTTTGGGTTTGGCTTTAAGTAGGTATAATTGTTGTTCTTAGTCTTAGCCATGATGTCATTTACTCAGAGGACTTATTTAGCCTTCAAAATTCAGTTTATGACGAAAAAAAATTTGATATCGATACCAGGAAATCAAAATTTGACTTACATCCATTCATTTTTCTTTCAGTCTACGGTTTTGCTTTGACTGGAAACAACTATTGCCTTTTAGTCTTTCGTGCCAACGTCCAAAGAGTCCGAGCTCCAGGACCATGGATTAGTTTTAAAGCTTTCATTACACCCGAGCAATGTCGGGCCATACTGCTAGTATATATATATATATATATATATATATATATATATATATATGGTTAAAGTGGTCAATGTCAGTGATAAAACATGTGAAAATATGAAAATGAACATTGAAATCAGCATCCAGTAGTGACAGTGCTTCATGCTTAAACACAATCTTCAGGGCATCCCCACTGGATGTTGACTTTGTTGTTCTACTTTTGTGTGTGCATTCATATATATATATATATATATATATATATAATCTGCAGCCTGATCACATAAAAGCATTTAATTTACACAACTATTTAGTTACTTAATCAAAATTTGAAACCTATACATTGTTCATACATCTCAAATATTTTACAGATATAAGTTCAGCTAATAATTACACGACAGGCTACGGACCTAATGATCCACTTCTGTATATATATATATATATATATATATATATATACACTGCCTTCCTCATGTATGAAGAATTATATAGATACAAATGTATGTATAAATAAATACCTGCATATATATTATTTTCTCTTGCAGATGTAAAAATGATAGTTGTAGCACCAGATCTGAAAGAGCTAAGCTGCGAACTAAATGAAAACTATTTTATGCCAACTTCTTCCAAAGGTCAAAACATTTTTGTTGCTTCGTACATGATGTCACCATAACATACAAATGCCATAAAATACTGACTGACATTTTAAGCTGGAAATTTACAACACAGCTAACACCTAATCAGTATGTTTTTTTTTCTTGCTTATTACTATTAAATTCTTACACCTTGACAATCGTTAAATAAATAACTGGAAGTGATCAATCAAAAACTTTTGGACAATTCTTATATACATACAATTATTATTTGCATTTACTTATATAGAAAAGAAAAAAGTTAGAAAGAAAAAAAAAGAAGATTAATCTGTAGACCTTAATCAGATATGTATTAATGAAGACCTGCTGCCAAAATATACATGCAAATACACACAAACACAAATAAATTTAATGATGAAAGCAAATACATGTTTTACACAACAAACAATTTATTAGTCAATATATTCTTTGTTATCTCTGTACAATGATAAGGAAGATTATATTGATAAATTTGGTTGTGTAAAAGAATACGAATAATGGCTTGGAATTAAAAATCAGAATGTTGAGTTCCAATTTCAGTCAGGTTCATTATAGTCATTTATGTAGAAATACTTTTGAGAAAGTTATGAATCTACCGCTTTTCCACCCAGCTGTGAGTTAATTAGTTGAGCTTATATCAATAAATCATTATCTCCCAAAATTCTTCCAATCTAAATATATTTTCCAGTTTGGAAATAACCAACAAAGGGTTGATAAGCTGTAAAAAAAAAAAACAAATCTATCTGACAATATAACAATTTTTTTTAAAGCTCATTTTTGATAAAGCCAAACTGGTTTCAGCACCCTCCACATACAAGGTCTGCCTGAAAAGTAACGGGACTAGCATCACAAAATTTATTTCCAAACAACAAACTATATGGTTTTCCCCTTCAAAATAACCCTCCTCAAGTCTAATTCACTTTTCCATCCTTCTCTGCTATGCTTCTATGCACTGCTGGAAGGATGCATCATGGGTGCTCCCCTCAGCTCTATCCTAACAGCCCACTTGATTGCCTTCACATATACAAATGAGTACTCTTGAGTTTGAGTTTTGTTTAATGGCATATCAACTTCTGTGGGTTATTTAATGCCAAAAAGGTGGGATTTTAATAGTTTTTTTATTTTTTAATGTTCAGTTATAGTGAGAAGATTGATTTAATCAGATTTTAATGAAAATCTTTTTGTTTTTATTGTTTTTTTATTTTAGAAAACTGAAAATGTTTTTAGTTTTGTATTCAAAAATGTTTTGCTGAAAATAAATCTTTTTTCCTTCAAAAATGTGTTATGGTAATAATTTTTTCATCAAAAATGTATAATTTTCTATAAAAGTCTATTTTTATACTTTCATAGTGTTTTGACCCCAGTTTGGGGGTTAACTATTTGCCCAAAGCTGGGACCCTAACAGGTGCTACCACTCCGGGTCAGGGTGGACCTGGGAACAACAGCAATTAAGAGGTGGTTCCATGCTCCTCACAACCTCCCAATCAGAGGCCTTGCTGCCAGATGCAGTTTACCATCATGCTCAGGACCATGAGTACTCTTGAAAATTCCCTTGAGCTTGGTGAAAAGAAGAAATTCACATGTGGCAGTAGGTAGGTAGATCATTCCAGGACAGTGATGTTCTTCTCAGCCAGGAAGTGCCAGATTCTCAGGGCGTTGTGAACAGGTGCATTGTTGTGGGTGAAGCAGCAACAATTTGCCCTTCTACAACACCCACTTGTGAAAAAATGCAATGGTTGCAAGAAGCTAAGATTACAATCATATACACCCAAGACATCATGTTAAATGATGACACAATCCACTTATCCCACTTTCACCCAGAGCTCACACAGCACTGTCAGTCCTATTGTCTTTCATATATATATATATATATATATATGGTTTTCTCAGGACACAAATAAACCCTTGTGCAAATATCCATATACACCCTTGTGCAAATTAATTGAAACAACTGCTTTAGTTTCCTTTCTTTTATCATACAGTCAGTTTTAGACCCACTGGAGTGATAGGGTGTAACTGATTTGTATTTTTTCCTCAGATTAGGTTATTTGTGGTGGTGTGCAGTAATATGAATCTATTTTTGGGGTGCATGATGAAATTTGGTTGGCCTTGAAAAATATTGTCATTTGTGATTGCATCAGATTTTTATCACACCCAGACACTATTGTTTCCATCAGTTGTCCTACAGCTATCATCTGTAATGAAGTCTATGAAAAAGAGCCCTGAAGATAGTGTTGGTGTCATTGTTTCAACTGCCAATTGTGTCATCAAAGCAAAGAAACAAACTGGAGGAATCAGTCCAAAACAAAGAAAAATGCAGTCAGAAGAGAAAATCAATGCCAATAGATGATCAAGGAAAGTGAGAAAGATTCTAAGAAGACATTACTTTATTTTGCTTCAATTAACTTGCACAAGGGTGTATATGGATATTTGCACAAGGGTGTATTTTAATTTCTGGTACTTGCTTCAAGAATAACTCACCAATACAACAAAATCAGAGACAGGCATCTTTTAAATATCTTAAATTGGCAATTTTTTGTCACTTAACAAGGGTTTTGCTGTTTCACATTTCAGGGTTTCATTTGTTAATGGTCAATTCCAGAAATAAACAATTTTTATAAGTTGATTTAGTATTGGTTCCGAAGAACAATAATAGCTTGTTATTTGGGTATCCCCAAGAGAAGTTTTCTTTCAGTAAAAATTTAAAAATTCTTGACTAATGGTAAGAATAACTATAAACTGAGGTTAAGTTCTACAGTAAACAAAAGTCTTTAAATTACCACATTATGTATATTCTTGCTTTATTATTGTTAATCACTTTCTATGCCTATAGATACAACTTTATCTTAGGTAAGTATGCACAGGAAAGAGCATATACCATTGAGTTTCAATGTAGATAAGCCAGGGTGATTATTTTTTGCAGGAAAATAAATTAATCCACCTGGCTCATTTATATTTTAACTGCCTTTTTTATTTATTATAAAATATTCAAATTTGTCCTAAAATGCCCACAACCTAAGTAAAATGGAAAGACAATTCCTGAATATTTAATAAAGTGTTGGCTGAAATAAGGGTGTCTTGGGTTCTACTGTTGGTTGTCTTAACATTGTTGTTACACATTGTTAAAGAGAAGAAAGTAAAAATTCCATAAGATTGTGATCAATATTATCACAATGATATTATGTTATTTTTGAAATGTGTGCTGCTAATGTGCCAAAATGTACTGAAATACTTTTACTATATAAATTTGAAACATTTTTGGCAATGATGTTACTGATAAGTAAATGCCACCTTAATTTTTTAAAAAATGTAATTCTTTAAGGAGTAAAAAACATTGAAAACTTAACTTTACTACAAACTATAAACACAAGCCTAAAACATTACATTGCCATCTTTCTATGAATTCATTCTTAAAATATCTAATACAAAGAATACAGATTCAACCATAAAAACTAAAATGTCGTGATACCCTGCTGCACTAACCAAAACCACACAAGGGTGAAGACATCAGATCTCCTACTAGATGTACACCCATACACAGTTACAAATACACTTTACTATCTGATGCCCACTTAGATATACAAGAATCTTCACAAATTAATATACATATAGAATTATCTACAGTTTTAATGCATGAGACTGACCAATGAGAACTGACCCAAACAAAATAAAAAAAATACCAGAATTTCTGTCTTTTTTCTTTTTTGTCTCTCATTCTGATGAAGCTTTAATGAAAGTAAAACATGTTAGATTGAAGTACGTTTCCTACTTGTTCTTTATTTTATCATCTTGGTGAATTCCAATCCATATTTGATCTGCATTTGACTCTTTAACTTGTACATCCATATATAATTACATGGAAAAATCTGTGCATGCAAAGTAATATTCTTAAGATTATATTAAACTTCGAAAAGAATAGCACAAATTATTAAACCTGGGAAAGTATAGCACAAGATTGCAGCTAAAAATAATTCAAATTTTATTTTTAGCTGCAATATTTTAAGTAAAAATTTCTTATTTTTTACTTCTCTAGAATATCGAGTCCTTTACTTTTCCAGGTTTAATATAATCTTAAGAATATTACTTTCCATGTGCACCTTTTTGCATATAATCCATGATTTTTTCAGGTATTGCTATTAATTTAATATAAATTTAATGCTAAAAACCACATTCAAAAATATTAAAAAGAAAAAAAATTATATACAATTGATGAAAAAATTAATTATAATTAATTCTGATAAAATAAGTGATAAGAAAAGTTTGACAAAAATGATAAAAGATGTCATCAGAATTTAAATGTTGAAAACTGCATGCAAAAATATTAAACAGAAACAAAAGTTATAAAGAATAAAATTTATTATTTGAAGTGTTAGTCACTCACTCATTCATGTAGTTATCTCCCTTTTCAGATTTCACATATTTTAATGTAACTTTTTTTTCTACTGAACCAAAATTCAAAAAAGGTTTTTCACAATGTAGCTAAGGAGATGTCTTTTCTAACCCTGTAAACTGTGAGAAATTTGGTCGAGAACTGAATTAGTGGTGAAGCTTGAAAGCTGTCTAGATTCACGCAATGTCGGACTTAAAATATATTTTATCATTCAACCACAGCAGTGGTTGAATATATTATGTTAAAAATCTGTTATTTATATATATATATAAAAAATCTTACTTACCAAAGCTTTGCTGATTACAATTGCAGTTTCAGATAATCTGTCAAATAATAAAAAAGAAAAAGTAAGTTATGTTATGACTAGTTTAACGTCAATAAACAAATTTTGAAACATATTCATATCTTCCTTACCAAAGAAAAAGTTTGTGTGTAGGTGTGCATTCAACTCTGAACTTTGGATACTGTTTATTCATTTCTTTTTTAAAATAACTGGGGAAATTGATATTTATTACTCATGCTTTGTGACTGAAATTATAAATAAAGCTCTGTTTATTAATTTTTATCAAAAACACATTAAGTAACAGTTGGGAGAGCAAAGTTTTTCAACAGTTGAAGTGTGGCTTAGGCAAATAAATACTGAAATATGAAATCAATTTCTGCACTAAGAAAATTATAAAAGAAACTCAGAAGTATAATACTTGGTTACTTTTAGCTGGAAAAATTTTTGATTCAAGTCAGTTGCTTAAAATTGTAAAAATTTGGCTTACAGATGGGCAGATTTCAACTCTGTATCAACAGAACATCTCAAATGAAGTACAATTATTTTTCATAGAATTTTGTTTTTCTTTTTACACTATTTACATCATTTTAACTGTTGTCATTGTCTTTATTATCAAATTCACAACATTTGGGCTATTGTATGCTCCAGCTTTTTTCAGGTAACACACATTAGAATTTAGAGCCAAACACTTTATTTCCTCCACTGGGGTAGATTATTCTGATTTTACATGCCATGCCTTTTTTGGGATATCTCAGTTTCAGTTACTCCCCTTAGTAACTCAACTTTCCAAATTTTGTTCACCTCTGCTGTGGTCAAGTATTGAACTCACAACTCTTTGGGTCAAATCACTTCATTATTTCAACCAACACTTATCCACTGGGATGTGTGTCCTTGAAACTAAGATATCCAGAAGAGGCATGACATGTGGAACTAGAACAATTTATCCTGGTAGATGAAAGAGGATTCAGTTCAAAATTCCAACATATATCACCTGTAGAAGGTTGGCACATGCAACAACCAGAATATTATAAATATGGCAAAAATGAGGACAACAGTCTGAAAAAATGTAGTTTTTGTTTAATTGTATCACCCCGAGCAAGGCGGTAATGCCACTGATGTGCAGGGGGTGACAAAAGAGTAAAAAGATTAAGTAGAAGAGAGTGAAGAGGAAGACGAACCAGTTAGAAAGAAGCAAGAGAAGGATGGGAATACAGGTGTGATGACAGTTGCAAAGGTGGAGAGAAAGGAAAGGATATACGGGATGGTGAAAGAACTAGAGTCAAGTGGTTAATAGATTAGTATTGACATTGCATTTAAATTCCTGGAGGTTGTAGCTGTCAGGAAAGCAAGAATATGGAAGTGAGTTCCACAGGCGGAAATTGTGAGAGAAGAAGCTGCAGGAGTATATAGTTACAATATGTAATCTCAGTAATATAGACAGAAGAATTTTTTTTAATATTGTAAAGAATACAATGAAACCAAGTATATGTAATAGTGTAGTGAAAGGATAGAAGTTCAAGTCTAGCTTTTGTCAAAGGTCTTTTTCACATGTTTAAAAATATTTTCTCAGGAAGTAATACAAATCTTACAGTGCCATGCTAGAATCAGTGCAGTCTAATATCTATTGTTCTGTGAAAAAGTGAGAGACACACAAATGTATATAGTAGTCTGTTTATCTGCTTATCCCACCCACCAGACAGAAGGAAGAGGGTGAAGTAGAAAAAAAGTGTAAAAGAAAACATTGAGAATAAGTAAGAAAATCAGAGAAAAATGAAAAGAAAAGAGAGAAGAGACGAAGCTGAAAGACTGATAATTTTATTGACTTTAGATTAATACCCTTCTGATGTTTTTTTTTTTTAATCATTTCACCCCAAGACAGGATTGTCACTAATCTGCAGGGGGTTACCGTGCTAAAAAAAAGGCAGAGTACAGAGAATGTTGACGAAAGCATTAAAAATGGATGGGATTCAAGGAGATAGATGATGACAATGTTGCATTTAAATTTTGGAAGATTGTAGCTATCAGAGAAGCAAGTTAATAGAAGGGAGTTTCACAGGCAAGAAGCGCAAGGAAAGAAACTGTTAGAGTAGAAGTGGTGGTTACATTTAACTATTTCAATGGTAAAAGGGTGGGACCTAGATGCCAATCTAGTAGCATGCTTAAATTCATGTGGTCAGGACACCAGGGGAAAAGAGTTGCTATGAAAATATTTGTAGAAAAAAAACAAAAACAAAAGGAAGTCACATCACATTAGTGAGAAAGTGAATGAAGTTGAGATGCTAAGTCAGGATCGATTAAATTGCAGATCTTTCTTTGGATTTTATTGAGAACCTTGAGGTGAAGAGCAGGAGAACCCAACTAGATATGGCAACAGTAGACAATGCATGGACAAATGATAGATTTAGATCTGGTAAAGTTGTCATTTTTTTTTCTCTTGGAATGAGATGCACAACTTATGTAGGGAGGGAGGGAGGTAGACAGATACTATGGTATTAATATAAAGAGCCATTTTGTTATAGTTGAATTGTTTCGCAATTTTACGTTTTCTCCTTGTAGCAATGAAGGAGAAAATCAAGTCTTACAGAGAAAAAAAAAAAAAAAAAAAAACAGAAGTAGAATCCAGTCAGCTTTAGTAGGTTTCAAAATATGGTAATTGATTGTGCTTCCCTACCAGTCTCAACCAATCCCAACTTTTTTTTTTTCTTTTTTTTACTGTGGCAAGAATGGTTGTGATTGATCATGAATATTGCTGCCACATCTGGTCTGGTGCTTCAGCTATATATTTAGAGATTCTTGATGAAATACAAAGAAGAATCTACAATATTATCAGTCCTGACCTGGCATCTAAGCCCCAGTCACTTTCCTGCCCCTGTATTATGCTTTATTCATATTTTCTTGTTAATTGTTCTAATGAGCTTGGTACCTTGACTTTATGAATTTAAGAGCAATACTAGATTGACAGCTAGGTCTTATAATTTTACAATAAGAACTATGCTGACAGCCTTTTTTCTTTCACTTCTTGCACAACACTTTTCCCATCAACTTTGATCTTCAAAAATTTAAATGCAGTATCAATAGTCATCTTTTATCTTAATTTGTTCTTTTCTTGTTCTCTTCTTAATATTTTTCTTTTTCTTGCATTCATTCACTCAGTAACCCCCTTTGCATCAGAGTAGCTTTATTGTCTTACTTTGGGAAAAATGATTAAAAAAAAAATCTAATATATATATATATATATATATATATATATATATAGATATAATTTCTCTTGTACAGCTCTATTCTTAATATAATTTGAAGTGAAGAAAAAATAGATAAAGCTTAAAGCATGTAAGAAATAAAAATGTTAGAGAATTATGAAAAAAAAAACTGTTCAGGTACAAAATTAAGGTCAGAAAATATTTTTGATCTTGGCTGGCAGTCAGAAAAATTTATTGATAATTTGATTCAACAAAAATACATTTGAAATTACTCGATCTACACCAAACCTATTCTTAGTGTCAGCAAATCAATACAAAATAATTCTGTTGCAATAAACAGTTGTTTCCTTGATAAAACCTTGAATCAAATGTAATTTCTTAATAAGACTGATTTCTGTATGTTTGTCACTATAGTACAGAAAAATGGCACATCATAGTACAATTTTGTTAGCACAATACCATAAAAACTTGAATAAATTAATTTCCAGTTTATTTGCAAACTGGCGGTCTGTGTTTAATTTTCTTCAAAGGTTATACCTTTTGACATCATAGACAATCACGGCTCACAACTGGTTTCATTTCTTTATTATATGTGAATTACGATGACTTCTTGGGAAAGAGAGTGAAGTGATTTTCCATTGACCTCTCAACAATTTTGAATTCAAAGTAATCCTTCTAGACTGGCTGTCATCCAAAGCTAGGGAGCCAAATCTACTCTTATTTCAATCATAGATGGAGAAAAAAAAGATAGATTCTTGCCTTTTCCAAAGGCATTAGTGTGAAAGCAAAATAAACCTAAATTTGAACTTGGCTTGCTGATTTCACTTGTGGCACCAACAAATTACATAAATCATACATTTCTGTCATAAGGGACAATGGCCTAGTAGATGAAAGCCTTGGCTCATATATTTAGTGACAGTGATTGGGAGTTTAATCACAATTGTCTGAATATAAATAGTGTCAATAATGAACTATGCATTTGTTATTTAAAAAAAAAAATGCTTGTTCAAGAGAAGTAACGCTAACTCTTGTTACTGCTAATTAAAGTTTGAATAAAATAATAAATAAGAAATGATCCGTAAAGCATAGTAATGATTAGTGCAGTTATAAAGTATAACTTATAAATGATTTGACATCAAGCAGAGGCCACCAAAGTTTACATTTAAAGAAGTCACAATAACCCAAGTATGAGACGGATATTATAATTTACTCTGATATGTTTACACTTATTACAGTTTGTTTCTTTTTTGTCTACATCATATGATTTTTCCTCTTTTTCTAATGAAACTGAGTATTTAACAATGACATCTGTTATAATAAACATTATAGTTCATAATATCCAGGAAAGAAGCCTTAAAATTTATCAGATGTGCATTGTGGTGCAGTGTATATCAGCTTGGAACAAGAAATCGGGGAGCCGAGTTCAAATTCCAGTTGAATTCATTGCATTCACTTACGCGCAAATAGCCTTGGGAAAGATATTAATCTGTCTCTTCCTTCCAGTTATGGGTTAAATAGCAGGACAGATTGGGTTCTATAGTCTTGGCAGGCAACCAGTCTACCGCAGAAAGCAATGGCAATCTACTGTGGGATAATCTTCTGCCCAGTCAGTCATGTCTCTTTCGAGACATGATTGCCCAAGTGTGTTTCACATATGGCATTTAACTGACTGAATGGTAATTGTAAGTCACTTCTTTATAAGGAAACATTCAGTATTCATTGTCAGAACAACCAAATTTTGGTTGAAATTTATAAAATCTGTCTTTTACAACAATTTTTCAGGAGAAGAGGTTCCTCAAGTCTAATAACTTAAACTTTCCAGTATTAACAGGAACTTCCTTCCTAGCTTTTTGTTTGAATTTATATGGAACATCAATATCTTCATTATATTATTATTATTTTCTCTTAACAGCAGCCAGCCAACAGAAATCATTTGGAAAAAATATTTTTTTTTATGTGTAAAAAGAGACTTTAAGAAAAAGAAATGAGGTTCTACAGAAGGATACTGAGGATAACATACTGAACATGTGATCAATGACAAAGTTTCAGAGAAAAGAGAAACAAAAAGAAAACTGATACTTAACATCAAGAAAAGACAGTTGAAATTTCTATGGTGAATAATGAGGAAAGATGGCTTGAAAAATCTGATACTTACAGGACAAAGGAAAACAATGAATAATATACTTTTCTGTTCTTAATTTCACTGGGCAATATTCATACTGACTGGAATGTTAAGTCTGTTTCATTGTTAGCACTGGTGGACCTGAAGGAGACTACCATCACCTTTAAATTTGTTGTTTTTCACTTTTTTTTTATATTTTTCAGTGCAGTCTTATTGGTTATTACATAAAGTTTCTGATTATCAAAAACAAAAATTGAAAAAATTTCAATATTTAAGCAATTTTAGAGGTAGGGGCTCACTTTATCATACAATGTTATAGTAAATTTATCCTCCATTTTAGAACCACTTGCATTGGGGTGACTGTTTTGTTTTTGTTTTTTTTTTTGGAACGAGTTATGGCTCTTGTTTTTGTCTTTTTCTAATTTTCTTTAGTTCTTACGATGACATCTTCCTCGGAAACTCCAAGAATGGCTTTATTCAAAAATTTTGCAAAGAATTCAGTAGTTGAATATGCGCAAGCAAAAAAGTTAATTGCACAGGATTTATTTACTATAAGGTTGTATAAAACAACCCCTCCTCACTAAAATTGTTTAAATTTTGAAATTTTTCCAAATGTTTTTTGTCAATCGGAAAGTTTAGGGTTTAATCAATAAGATTGCACTGAAAAAAGTAACAAAAAAAATTGATAATTAACCAATTTACAGATGGTGGTAATGTTATACTGGCGAGTGGTTCCAAAATGGAGGATCAATTTATTATAACATTGTATGAAAAATTGAGCCCCAACCCCTAAAATTGTTGAAATATTGAAATTTTTCCAATTTTTTTTTTTTTGTCAATCGGAAAGTTTAAGGTGTAATTGATAAGATTATACTGAAAAACAACAAATTTAAGGGGGGTGGTAGTCTCCTTTAGGTCCGCCTAAACACCTAGTCATTAAATTCATTTCTAGCCAAGATAATCCAATTCCTATGTAATTCAATCTCTTCAGGAACTCTGTCAATTCCTTGTTATTCCAAAAAAACTTTATTTGGATTTTTTTTTTTTTTTAAATCAGCTGAATATTATTCAGAACAAAATGTGATAATATAAAAAAAATAATGCCATATGACTGAAAATATTTAATTAAAAATGTCAAATGCAATCAATTTCTTAATTGCAGGTGACAGAAGCAGGTGATTTATTTCAATATCTCAAGTTCCTAAGATGAATCAGTGAAGGCCATATTTTGGAGAGTTCTCATATAATAACTTTTAGATTTGCCATGAGTACCCACAACATATAGTCTTGGCCTCATACTATACTAAGTTCAGTCTAATACTAATATGACAATGTATGAATAAATATTTGTCTGTAGCATTTGTTAAATTTTAAAAATAAAATTTACAACACTATAGAGAAGATTGTTAAAATTCAATTTTGACAATATGGAGTAGGCGTTAAACTCCTTCTGGATTCATCTTTTTTACAACTTCAAGATGGCTACCCCTTCTCCTCATTCATATATATAGTTTTATTTATTGGTCATTGTGTCAAATTAGACCAGTAAACAGTTGTATTAAAAAGTGCTCAATACACAGTTAAAGAAAAAAATAAAAGAAAGATTTAACATGCAGAGCTTTTAAATATACTAAAAGATTGAAAACATGGTAACATAATCAACTGATCTTTCTAATTTTAATAAATATATATATATATATATATATTACACTATCGCCCGGTTCACACTCCACCCACGTCTATTGAACAGGTGAAGAGGCTCATCCCTTGTTCCTTGTTTAGGATGTGGTCTCCGGCTTTCTCTTTTCCAATCTTTTCACTCCTACGTAGCCCCCTGTGCTTCAGTGGCGTTACCGCCTTGCTCGGGGTGATATGATTAAAAAAAAAAAAAAAAAAAAAAAAATATATATCCACTCACACACATGACGCTAGTTCAATGCTTAGCCAATAATAATCGTATAACTATTCCTATACAAATAACTTAGAAGTGCCACCTGTGTAGATCAACCTTTTTTCAAACTGCCATTTTGCCAAGGGGAATTAACTCAGCAGTATGTCCAGAGCTTGGATTATTAGACAAAGGGGCAATAAAAGTTTAACATATCTTTTTAAATTTACTTTAGAAACTACAAGTTTTCCAATTGCACCCATATACCCTTGTCATCAGTTTAAAAAGACTCCTTTCTTCCCCCAAATATAAAGTTAACATTTTCTTGATATCAGATGAAAACTTTAAAATTTTACAACATACATCATTGAAATTTTTACTTTTCAAAATTATACTTTATAATAGTTTAGATATATTGGAGGGGGAAAAAAAAGTGTCAACTTAAACTGACACAAGGAAGATATGTTTACTCCATGAAGGTTTTGTGTTATAATAAAAACGTAAAAATAAATTAAAAGAAAATGGTTAACCCTGCAAGACAGTCGTGATCATGTGAAACAAAGAGCATCAGTATAAGATTTCCCACAACTATGTTACAGGGTTAAATTCATTACCATCTATCATTTTAAATATATAATACATAAATTAATCCCAAAACTAAAATATAACTTTTAATTACATTATGAAAGATAAAATTCAATGTTTGCTCACTTATTTATAAAACATTATATAAAAAAAATTATTATTCAGGTGTTAGTAAAATAGTGATCAATGTAGTATAAACAGAGTGATTAATTATAAATATACATATTATCCTACATTGATAGCATGGCAGTTTCATGCACTATGCAATCATCAGGTGCATGTTACAAACTGACTATTTAAGAGATTTTAGGTCCACTCGATGTTCCTGGATGTTAAATCTTACAATGTTATAGTACTACTTTTTATTCTATAAAGAGTATAATATAAACAGACAAAAATTACATGAACATAAAAAAAATCAAATTACAAACATTTATTAAAAAGTATGGAGATGAATTCGAAGGATAATTAATATATATATATATATATATATATTATAAATTATATTTTAGAACATGTACATAATCATTCTATATATATCCGCTACAAAGGTACGATTGTTTCGACATTGAAGTTTCAATGTCGAAACAATCGTACCTTTGTAGAGGATATATATATATATATATATATATATATATATATATATAGAATGATTATGTACATGTTCTAAAATATAAATTATAATAAATATTCACAGCTCTATATATTATATATCGAGCACTGTTTTAAATTAATGTTTTGGATGTTGCAAAAATTCTTTCTTCGTTCTGTATTCACTCAGATATATATATATATATATATATATATATATATAAATAGCACCTAATGAGCCAGATGAACCTACCTAGGTTTCTCCTAAATGGATCGTGCGGGAAAGCTGGCTAAAGAGGAAAAGAAAAAACGACATATAAAAAGGTAATTAAGACAACCCATGTGACCAGAAAATCAAAGAAACTACATAACACAAGGGAGACGGAAGGTTAACAATTTTGTTATTTTTAATTTTCAGGGGGAGGGGTAGAAGACAAAGACAAAACAAAAAGGTACTATACTACAATATATTGGCCTAATCTAATAGCCAAGGCTTCCTATGCCTACATTTATTCAGGATTTCAGTCTTAGAATTCAGCAAGTTAGTCGGTTGCTTATACAAAGTTATAGCTAGTTTCTCTTCAGTACATAGCCTACGAAATTCCTGGCCAGCTTTGTATTTAGGACATCTCTTCAGTATCTCCCATTTCAAGACTGGGTCCTTATTAATTTCTTGCTTAATAGTCCATACGTAAGTGGATAATGTAGTACTATGCTTAGTTTTTTTTCATTATTATACTTATAATTATAGGTTGCTATTGCTTTCTGCAGTAGACTGGTTGCCGACCAAGGTTATAGAACCCAATCTGTCCTGTTATTTAACCCATAACTGGAAGGAATAGATGGATTAATACCTTTCCCAAGGGTATTTGTGCGTAAGTGAATACAATGAATTCAACTGGAATTCGAACTCAGAGTTTAAATTGTGTGTATTTAGGTAGCATTTTTCATTGATGCACGTTTCATTAAATAATGTAGACAAGTTTTCTTGATTTATTTTATGTAAATTATTTTCATATCTGATAAGCTTAATAGCATTATCGTTGAATGAGGAAAGAAAAATCACAATATTGATACATGCTTTTATTTAATCCTTTCTGAGCTTTCGGCTTACATCAGCCATTATCAAAAACGAAAATAGTGTTGGTTGTAATGAACAGTTCGTGGACAAACAATAGCAGAAGTCGTCTATTTTGTTTGTGTGGAGAATTGGTGAACACGTCAAAAACACGAAAATAATAAGCAAAAACTAAAAATACTCTAAGCCATATACATAAAACAGTTGAAACCTAACCTGAACAAAATTAACTACGAAATCTCCACACACATTCTCAAATGCCTATAATAGATAACAGAAGCGATTGGTTATCCCAATGGCTTTCCATACTTAATACTTCTTGCCCCCACTCTCATGTAGTCATGTGAGACACCACAAGCTGTAGTGTGATTTTCACTTCCAGCACGCATGCATGCACATGTTCGCCAATCCTCCACACAAACAAAATAGACTACTATACTTTGTATGCTCTGGCCTTCCTCAGTTGCTAAGAATTTTGAACCGAACACTTTATTACAATCACTGGGGTATATCATTCTCATTCCTTGCATAGTAATACCTCAATTGGACGTCATGGTTATCTTCCTTTGACCTTGCTAGTTGTACACCACTGCTACATTCTGGTATTGAAATCACAACTCTTTCGACACATGGCCCAGTGGATATAGATGTTGGTTAGTTCCTGTGACTTGACCCAAAGAGTTGTGAATTCAATACCAGGCTACTGCAGTGGTGAACAAGTAACTAGCAGGGTTAGAGAGAGATAACTCATGACTTCCAATCGAGGCATTACTATGCAAGGAATGAGAATGATATATCCCAGTGATTGTAATAAAGGGTTCAGTTTGAAATTCCTAGCACCTGAGGAAGGCCGGAGGATACAACGGCCAAAATGTCATACAAATGGCAACAAAGATGAGGACAATAGCCCAAATAATGTAAATACTACCTCATCTCAGAAATATAGACAAATTCTAAAGTATTACTTCTGATTTTTAAAAATTGAGCTATTGAAAAAAAAAAACCCTTAAATATGTTCCAATTCTTTATATCCAATAGTAATATTTATTTTAATGTAAAATAGATATCAATAAAAAAAAAGTTTGGAATAAAGAAAGAGATTTAATAAAAAAGAGTTGGTATGTGGAATTTTGTTACAAGGCAATAAAGCAAGAAGGAGGTGAGTACTGTGCTTGAGCCAAAGGCAATCAATAGGGAAGGCAAATATCGATCTGAAGCAGTGAGAAGAATAAATTCATTCAAGATGAGGATGAAACAAAAATAATACTAAACAAGAATTAAAGAAACAAAGATATATTATCTCGAACTTAATTCATTTACATGGTTAGTCTTTCAGGCTGTTCATTCTAAAATGATGTGACAAGGTTATTGGAAAAAAAAAAATCTGTTGTCAAAAAAATTTTTGTCTTAAAATTCTTAAGATAAAAATCTTAGCCAGATAATTTATAAAAATGAATTATTTTACAAGAAGAATTTGCTAAATTTTATAATATTAAACCTTAAATAAAAAAATAAAATGAATATTTTTTTTAATATTCCTCTAGCTAATTTTCAAGGATTCCTAAGATATCTCAAAATTATGAACGTTTTTAATTAAATATTTAAAAAAAATAAAAAATAGAAATAAGCAATTAAAAACTGTGCCATCATAATTTTTAAAAATCTTTGATTAAAAACATTATGATGAGGGGGAGAACAGCAATTAAGAACAAGTGAAAGATTTAAAAACAACAAGAAATTTTCTTTGAAAATTATTTTTCTCAATCTCAAGATATTTGCACAAAATAAATATCCCCAACACCACTGCCTCTACAAAATTTGTATAGTATTAACTGCAACTGCTGGCATTTCCCCTGTGTCATATTTTGGTCTCTCAATGCTTTTTTCACCCCAGCAGTGTCCTTTATACGTTCTGAAAAGCTCTATATGATATTTCAATTACAGTCAAGGAAATGAGAATTAAAACATGAAATCTCTAGTCCAATGTTGAATTAACTTGGTTTTGAACAAATGGGAAAATTGGAAAATTCTAGAACACTTCATTGAAGGAGTTAACTTGTTTGCTTTTTTGCGAAGAAACAAGTTTAATTTTTTATTTCTATTTAAGATACTTCATTACAAAAATATGATAATCTAAAATCAATGATAATAAATTTCTAGAAAAATAATAGTATCTATAAACTATGTAAAATTAACAAAATTAAAAAAAAAAAAACTACTTGCTCTGATATGAAAACTGTTTTCTAATAATGCAACCTGTATAAAAGATCAGATTGTTGTGTATTAGCATTTTCAAACTTTGCATACACCAGTGAATCATGTACATTAAGAACACAATCACACCAGAATCCAAACATTAGAAATGAGATGCTACAGAACCATTCTGTGTATCTTCTATCTAGACTGTATCACAAATAATGCAGTGTGAGGCATCATCAGACAAGAAACAGGCCTGTTGGATGACCAACTCCACAGTCAAAAGAAGAAATGGTATGGACACATAAGAGCCACTAATCTTTTCACTGCCACTTACAGAATGCCACCTTAAAAGAAAAGATAGACAGAGAAAAAAATGTAGTGACAATATTACTGAGAGAACTAAAAGATCATTCACAGAATCTAAGACTTTGGCACACAACTGATATACCGAAGAAAGTTGGTCAAGTACTCAGTAGCATAATGATACTACAACCACATTCAGTTATCAGGCTGATAATAATGTAATCTATAATCCCAGGCTCAGTAAGCAAAAATGACTACCATGCTTTAAATACAATTTGATATAATCAACACTTATTTATAACTAGCAGTATAGCCCGGCATTGCTCGGGTGTAATGGAAGCTTTAAAACTAATCCATGGTCCTGGAGCTCAGACGCTTTGGACATTGGCACTAAAGACTAAAAAGCAATAGTTGTTTCCAGTCAAAGCGAAACTGTAGACTGAAAGAAAAATGAATGGATGTAAGTCAAATTTTGATTTCCTGCTATCGATATCAAATAAGGTTTTTCATCGTAAACTGAATTTTGAAGGCTAAATAAGTCCACTGAGTAAATGGTATCATGGCTGAGACTAAGAACTACAATTATACCTACTTAAAGCCAAACCTGAAGCAAAAACTAAAATAAAAGGGCTGAAAAAAATACAGACATACAGGCGGATAAACAGACACACAGACAAACATCTTGCCTTATATATATATATATATATATATATATATATATATATATATATATATAAAATCAATTTTCTGCACTATTGTAAAAACTGCAACCTTGAAACTTCTGAATATTGTTTCTTATGTCTTTGTCTATGAGTATCAAATTTGATTAAAATCGGACCACTCCTTCTATAACCCGATTTTTTTGATTATCGATATTTATCGCAGGTACCTCGACACAAAACCTAGCTAAGAACACTCACAGATGCTTATAGTACAACTGTGTAAATTTTCAAGAAAATTGGTTCAGCTGTTTCGGAGTCTATAGGTAATGGACACACACAAAGTTCCATTTTTATATAAGTTTAGATTTGCTGAGAAATGATCCTTGATTCTTTACATACCAAAATAGTAGAATATTTTTTTTTTTTTTTAATCATCTCATCCCAAGCAAGGCATTCCACTGCCACTATTGCGCATGGGGCTACATAGGGGAAGGTAAAGAGAAGGAGTGGATAGACATAGGGAATGTCAGGAGAAAGGTGACAGATGAGTAAGGATAGCGAGGATGAGGGTCAGGCAGATGGGAAGAGTGCTTGATAGAATGGGAGCAGGTTAGTGTGTTAGGAGGTGTGTATTGACCTTTATTTATATTTCATAGGGAATGCAGAAAAATCAGATTAGTTTTTTTCAATACTATTGTCATATCAAGTTTGTGATTACAGATTATGACTGTATATAAGTAAAAGTGTTTAACAATATTTGTTTAAAGTGATAAAAAGGACATGTTAAAGTAAGATGAAAAAAAAAAAACTGACATTACCATTAGCATGAAACAGGTCTAGATGCTTTTTTGTTAATCACATATTTTGATATTACCTGCTTATTGTAACATATTTGCCTCATATTTTTTTCTGCTTGTTTTAACATTTTTTTCTCTTGTTGTGGTGCAATGGATATCGACTTGAAAGGAGAAATTGGAGAGCTGAGTTTGAATTCTACTTGAATTTGTTGCATTGATATACACACAAATACCCTTGGGAAAGGTATGAATCTATTGCTTCTATCTCAAGCAATGGGTTAAATAGCAGGGCAGATTAGGTTCTATAGCCTTGGTTGATAACCAGTCTACCACAGAAAGTAATGGCAACCTACTGCAGGAAAATATTCTGCCCAGTCAGTCATGTCACTTTCAAGACATGATCACCGAAGTGTGTATCATGTGCGACACTTAACTGACTACTGATCCCAGTAAAAATATTTCAATAATATTTTTCATTATGCTGTTAATGTAATTTGGAATGGAAAGTGTTTCAGAATATTCTCTTGAGTTCTAATTGAAACAACACTGTGTAAAGTGACAACTACGAGGTGCAGGAACTCTACAAGAAAGAGCCTGCAAGTAAAAATTAATTGAAATATAATTTTAATTGGTCTTAAATGAAAAGGTTGCAAAAAAAAAACAAAAAAAAACAGTACCTCCTAACCTAATTTGATATAAGCCATTTTTCTTATGTTATCAATAAATTTTTAATAAAATAAACTATTCACTGTTTGAGATAAAGAATACAAATCAAAATGGAATGGGATTTAAATCACTTCTTATACTACAATACAAAAGAAAGACTAAAATAATACCAGCTGAACATGTAGAAATTCGATAGATGCTGACATCTAATCATTATATCACGATTCATCTCTTCTTTCATCCCTTGTATCTTATTCCCTCCCTTATTCTTTCTGCAAGCACGGATTAGTTTCATATAAATTCAAACATTATTATAGTGGATACTCATAACTGAAATAGATGCCCCATTGTTATTTTAAACATCTATTATAGATCTGCCTGCGTATTCAAGTTTTAAAGAAATCATAAAGAAAATGGGATGCAAGATGACAAAGATATAGAGGTGAAAGAAAAACAAAAGTTTTTCCTTCACTTCCACATCTTTTGAATTTCACAACGTTTTTCCTTTTATTTTTCTCCAGCTTATTTCCTTTTCTTCCTCTCAACCTTCCCCAACCCCACTCCTTTCTGCCTTTCCCAATTAATGTTATGTAAATTTCTCAGGAAGTTCAGAAGGGTCAGGTATCAGAGCAGATAATAGAAAAATCTAACAAACATGCAAACAAGAATAGTAGAGATCTGGAAGCAGATGCATTAACATTAATGACCACGATAATGGATACGGCAGCAGAAACTAAACAAGAAAGAGGTTCAGTATAATTACAATATAAATGGTAATAACAGTAATTTTACTGAAGAATACGATCATTTTCTGTGTTGGTAGCAATCAAGTAAATACCTGTAAAGCATAAAACATACAAAGCCCATTTAGAAACTTTTATTTTCTATGTTGGTAGCAATCAAGTAAATACCTGTAAAGCATAAAACATACAAAGCCCATTTAGAAACTTATTTTCTATGTTGGTAGCAATCAAGTAAATACCTGTAAAGCATAAAACATACAAAGCCCATTTAGAAACTTTTATTTTCTATGTTGGTAGCAATCAAGTAAATACCTGTAAAGCATAAAACATACAAAGCCCATTTAGAAACTTATTTTCTATGTTGGTAGCAATCAAGTAAATACCTGTAAAGCATAAAACATACAAAGCCCATTTAGAAACTTATTTTCTATGTTGGTAGCAATCAAGTAAATACCTGTAAAGCATAAAACATACAAAGCCCATTTAGAAACTTTTATTTTCCAGTATATCTAATAAAGAGAGAAAATTTTAGTTCACTTTCATTTTGCCAAATAAAGTTAAATCTTGTTTTTTCTCAGCAATACAGTGTAACCCTGATATAAGAGAGTTGTCCGGACCCGATAAAAGGTTCTCTTATATCCGGGTTTGGTCTATTTTATATACATTACAACCTGCTCTAATTTGGGACCAGATAAAATCTTTCTTATATCCTGGTTTCTCTCATTCAAATAAATAAGCCAATAAAAAAAGTTCCTTTTTATTAACTGTTCATTCAACCTGTGTCGTAAGAAGCAGGATTTATTAAAACATGACAAAACATATTTACTGATTATATAAAAACAACCTATTCTAGGAAAAATATTAGTCATCATGACTGACTGTATACAAATGAATCCAGTGTGCATAGGTAAGTATGGCATCACCGATAACATGTTCAAGTCACTTGGACACACCAGAATTTGTCAAAACTTGGATCCAATGTTTTGTATCCTAAGCTAGGGCTAAAAAATTCAAAGATGACTAGACATGAGGGAAAGAAAATGACACAATTTACCTCTTTATAGCTTCATCAGATTGTGAAGCTATAATGAAAATTTCTCTTATGGTATACCCCCAACCAATTAGAAAATTTAAACATTCATTGAAATTTCAGAAATTACAAAACATTGATTACTGATCACATGTCATAAAACAACACAATACATAGTAATGTTTTAGCTTTTTTTGTTTTTTTACTATTATCCACTCACTTTATGACTACTCATCACTTACCTAAAATCAGTCTAACAAACTGAATATTTCTAGCAGCTGGAAAAAAAAAAATCAGACTTAATAGAAAGTCTTGCAATTTCTGACTAAAAATTTAGTTTCAGCAAATTTCAGTAATTGAAATTGTGTAGAAATTGTGTGAAAACCAGAGAAAGGAATTCTCTCTTCGTAGTCAAGAAAGAGTGCAAGCCTTACTGGGGAAAATAAAGCTGTTTTGAGAGAGAAATATCCCTGAAATAAAGATGTTTCAAAAGGGAAATGACCCTGAAATTGTTATGTGTCTTGACTAACCCTAATGAACACTAATGATCACTCTCTTGGAACTACCTCAGAACTCTGAGATTTTTATTTAAGGTATCTTGCCAAATTCATTAGTGTTACTGAGAGAAATAAAGATGTTGTAGCGTAGTGAGCTGGTTAATGTTTCTTTGATTCGGCCTTGTGTCAGACATAACTGAACTCCTTACAAATTTTACAAATTTTATGCAGAATTATCATCAGAATTATTGTCAGAAGGTTGGGTGTCCGTTGGAATGTGTGGATTAGTGTAGAAAAGTGGAATAATAAAATATATATTTTGAATGTTAAAATAGAAATTTATTAAAAGGAGGAATAACATAAGTTGTAGAAGCTAATGTTCAATTAGAAACATTATTAAGAGGTTAAGGGTCGAGTTCTTACAAAATGTTCTAGTAGTAATTGTTAAAAGAGATAAGGAGAAAGAGAAAGAGGATTGAGTTACATTTTAGATGTTTGTCTCCCATCTGTGATTATGATTGACACTGATCAGTGCCTTTTATAGTATACAGATTTTTGCACTTGCTGGCAGTCTTCAAGTCTTGCAAGTGCTCCCATTTCTCAAAAATCATTTTAACACCTATTTGTGAAATCTGGTTTTGAGACTTTTTGTTAAGCACATGGTCAATTCTTTTTTTATTTGGGAAAACTAGGATTTCACATGTCATTGTGAATTTTTGTAAAAGTGAAGAAGAAGGTTGATTTTTAATTAATTTCTTCTCAGCTACAATGTCTCAAGTGAGAAATACCCCCAAAATAAAGATGTTTTGAAAGAGAAAGTTACTATAAAAAGATTTTGCCAGAAAAAGGTACTATACAATAGATTTAGATAAAATCCAGTGGAAATCTGCCATAGTGGTCAAAGATTGGTGTAAACATTAACAGAATAAATTTATTATATCTACTGTTTTAGATTTACTTGTCATAAGAGGTAAAAAGAGTGAATATGACAAAAAATAAATGATTAAACATGCTCACTAAAATTTCTGAGTAATTAAGGTATTTGACTTAAGACATCAATATGTGTTTTTAACCCTCTATATTTTTAAGCTCAAAATAACATAATATTTGTTGCTCTAGAAAACAAAAATCAATAAAAAAATTTGAATATCAGATTTTAATGGTTACGTCACAATTTCACATATGTATTTGGCAAAGGCATGAATCAAACCTTCCCTACCTTATTTATTAGCATTAGTTTGACCAAAGCTCTGTAATTTTCATCACATAACAAAAATATGTGTCCAAGCCGCATGCACACTAGGTGGATTGAGCCAGCTTCATCTCCAACAGAGAAAGTTTCATTGGGATTTGTTTAAGGGCAGGGTCCACAAGTCCTACCCTGTTATTTAACCCAAAACTGGAAGGAAGAGACGGATTAATACCTTTCCCAAGGGTACTAGCATGTAAGTGAAAGCAGGGCATTCAACTGGAATTCAACCTCGGCTAACCAATTTCTCTTTCTGAGCCAAAATTCACTGCATCACAATGCACATCTGTCAATAAATGCTTACAGCACCTAGTATTCCCAAGCGGTCACCCATCTAAGTACTGACCAGGCTCAACGTTGCTTAACTTCGATGATTGAACGAGAACTGGTGTATTCAACATGATATGATCGTAAGCGTAACAAAAATACGAAAAGGATTAACAAAATAAAATCATAAGCAATGCGATCTTTAAACAATTATCTTAACTGCTATGACAAAAGTAACAAAATGACTGTTGTATTCAATGTCAGTAATGACAGACAAATACCAGTCAACTGTAGTTGGGACCATCAAGTCAATATAAACAATTGTTGGCTTCGCTGCCTAGTACATATCAGGCTAGTGTCCCTGAAAGCACTACGATAGAAAATTGGAGCTGGATGATACAGCTTAGAATCTGACAGCAAACTTCTCAAATCACTTAGGACATATTTCATTGGTAATGTTTCTAAAATACCCATCCTTTACATATTTTTTTTTAAATTATATCATCCCAAGCAAGGCGAAAATGCCACTGATGCGCAGGGAGCTATGTGAGAAGGAAAAGATTGGAAAAGAGAAAAACCGGAAACCACATCCTAACTAGGAAACAAGGGATGAGCCTCTTCACCTGTTCAATAGACGTGGGTGGAGTGTGAACCGGGCGATAGTTTCATATGCTTATCCCTCTATAAAACTATATTGAAATTGAAAGATGTGGTTAACACCTGCTCATGAACACAATGAAGAATATCTAACTTCAATAATAAGAGGCTTATGGCCATATCACATTGAATACACAGGTTCTCGCTTGATCACCAAAGTTAAGCAACGTTGAGCCTGGTCAGTACTTAGATGGGTGACTGCTTGGGAATACCAGGTGCTGTAAGCGTGTAGTGATGGATGTGCGTTGTGGTTCAGTGGATATCGGCTCGGAAAGAGAAATCGGTGAGCCGAGTTTGAAATTCAGTTGAAGAACCTGCATTCACTTAAGCACTGGTACTCTTGGGAAAGGTATTAATCTGTCCCTTCCCTCCAGTTATGGGTTAAATAACAGGGTAGGACTTGGGGACCCTGCCCTTAAAAACAAATCCCAATTAATCTTGATACTCGAAAAGAAAAAAGGATTACTAGACAAAACTTATATGGAAAAAACAACAACAATAAATTGTTGAAAGAAAAATGTATTACCAGCAATAAAAAAAAAAATTAGTTTAGCTATAAATGACTCTCTGAGGTTGATATGCTATAAAACAAACAAACAACCAAAAAAAAAAAATCAATAATAAGAATCTTGATAAAAACAAAAAATTACTGATTATAAATGTAATGCACCAACAATCTTCTGATGGATGCAGGATAACTCAACACTGCCGACTAAGCACTGGAACAATTTAGCACCAGAAAAACAACTTTTTATAGCCAAATAAATGTAATTTTTGAAGGATTTGAACCTTAATTAGTGAATAGTTTTCTTTGAATAAGGCATCTGAAAAGGTACTATGTAAAATATGACCCAGTTTCTTGTTTTTAATTATTTTTTTACAAAAATATTTTGGAATGACAATTTACATTATTAAAACATAAATAACATTACAATTTAGTTTATTAAAAATAATTAGAACCAAAAACCTGCTTCATTTTATTTTGCATTTTTCAATTTTATTAAAAAAAATTTTATTGAATTATTTTTTATATGTCAATTTACTTTATTAAAAAATAAATTATATGAAGATAAATATTCACTAATTATGATTTTAATCTTTAATAAATTAATTTTATTCAGTTACAAAAGTTAGTCCTGAGTTATTGCAGCACTCAATCGGCCATGTTGAGTTGTCTCTTCTTGATTTCTAACAGAGTAATCTCTATAAAGAAAGAAAGAAAGAATGAAAAATAGCATGAAGCAGATTGCAATGGAAATCACCTGAACAAAGACTGCGTAATCAATGCTATAATTGGGAGACTGGAAACAGGTAATTGCAATGCATCAGTAACTCTAATGAAATTAATTATAACAAATAACAGCAATAATCATAGCCAAAAGTAAGCACATTGAAATAATCTGTGGAAATGGTAATAAAAACAGGTTATGATGGTAAAAACAATCAGTCAGTTAATTGCCATACGTGATATACGCTTGGGCGATCATGTCTCGAAAGAGACATGACTGACTGGGCAGATGATTATCCCACAGTAGGTTGCCATTGCTTTCTGCGGTAGACTGGTTGCCGACCAAGGCTATAGAACCCAATCTGTCCTGTTATTTAACCCATAACTGGAAGGAATACATGGATTAATACCTTTCCCAAGGGTATTTGCGCGTAATTGAATGCAATGAATTCGGCTGGAATTCGAACTCGGCTCCCCGATTTCTCGTTCCAAGCCAATATCCAATGCACCACAACGCACATCCTTAAAAACAATACAACAACAATAAATCATACAGAATCAAGGTTATCATATATCAATAAAAAAAAAAACAAAAAAAAACCCTAAGTGAAATTAAAATAATCTGGGAATACCAGGTGCCGTAAATTTTAATGTGTGGGTGGCATAATAAATAATGGCTCAGGGGTGGCATAATGAATAATGGCTCAGGGGTGGCATAATGAATAATGGCTCAGGGGTGGCATAATGAATAATGGCTCAGGGGTGGCATAATGAAATAATGGCTCAGGGGTGGCATAATGAATAATGGCTCAGGGGTGGCATAATAAATAATGGCTCAGAGGTGGCATAATGAAATAATGGCTCAGGGGTGGCATAATGAATAATGGCTCAGGGGTGGCATAATGAATAATGGCTCAGGGGTGGCATAATGAATAATGGCTCAGGGGTGGCATAATGAATAATGGCTCAGGGGTGGCATAATGAAATAATGGCTCAGGGGTGGCATAATAAATAATGGCTCAGGGGTGGCATAATAAATAATGGCTCAGGGGTGGCATAATGAATAATGGCTCAGGGGTGGCATAATGAATAATGGCTCAGGGGTGGCATAATGAATAATGGCTCAGGGGTGGCATAATGAAATAATGGCTCAGGGGTGGCATAATAAATAATGGCTCAGGGGTGGCATAATGAATAATGGCTCAGGGGTGGCATAATGAATAATGGCTCAGGGGTGGCATAATGAATAATGGCTCAGGGGTGGCATAATGAATAATGGCTCAGGGGTGGCATAATGAATAATGGCTCAGAATTGATAATTGGAAAGCTGAGTTCCTATTCTCAAAGGTTTGTTATATTTACTTACACACAAATACCATTGGGAAAGATATGAATCCACCTCTTCTCCTCCATCTATGGGTTAATTAATAAGAATTGAATCTCTAAACCATTATTATTATCTTGAAAAAAAAAAAATTAAACTAAAAAAATATTTTCTGGCTTTAAATGACCTGCAAAAGGTTGGTAAACTGTAGAAAATGAATCAAGCAAACAATTCTAAGAGAAGTACCCTTGCCAGGATTTGTCATTAGCAGCCACAATCTCAACAATGTAAGATAAGCAGATGACATAGTGCTGATAGCAAACATGAAAAGGAGAATGCAGGACCTCCTACAAAAAGTAGTAAGAGAAAGTGAGAAGAAAGGACTAAGCACAAACTTCAAGAAAACAATGTATGGCCATCAGCAAAAAGAAGACCACAAAATGCCAACTACAGGTCGAAGAAAAGTAAAATAAAACAATTAAAAAAATTTAAATATCTGGTAAGCGTGCTGACATAGGATGGAAAATGTGATATTGAGATCCAAAGATGCATTGTCATAGCTAAGGATGCATTTCAAAAGCTAACCAGAGTACCAAAAGACAGGAAAATCTCATTGGAAACAAAGAGATTGCTATGTGATATCTGTCCTCCTTTATGGCAGTGAATGTTGGGCGGTCCCCTCAAAAATAAAAAGAAGCTTAAGGCAGCAGAAATGTGGCTTTACAGAAGGATGCTTAGGAAACCGTGAACTGAACACATAAATAATGAGTTGTTGGAGAGGATGGAAACGAGGAGAAAACTAATACTTAAGACAGGTGAGGTTTCTGGAATATGCAATGAGGAAGGAGGGCCAGGTGAATTTAATATTCACACCACAGATAAAAGAAAAGAGAGACTGGGGAAAGCAGTGCTTGAGCAAATGGATGGCAGAGTAGGGTTTGGGAAAGATATCAAGAGGGAAAATATTGACAGCAACAAGAGACAGAGCCAAGTGAAGTCCATGATTGTCTTCATCCTGAAAGAATGTGGCACACGAAGAAGAAGACTGGTAAGCTGTAACTCAGTATGACCTGCTGCAGAGATGCCATGGTTGGTATCTAAAGTTGCTCCCCTCCCTAGCTTTTCTGCTTGTGAGGAGAGTGGCATGTCACCCACAGAACTAAAAACCTGTCAAAAGATGCATAGACAGGATGATCTAACAATCAAGGCACTCTCTAAACATTTTCATCTTAGTGAATCATTTACTCTGATCAAAGAAAATTCACTGTGACAAAAATGTTTAGAAAGTGCTTTTTCATATTCAGTCAGGTTTCAATCCTGGCTAGAAGCAATCAGATGTCTAATTGTACTGATGAGCTGTGATACAGCAAAACAAGACTGTCTGCGGATGACTATGCACTCGCACACCAACTGAGCACTATGGAGAAATGATAGACTTTAAAAACAGTAGCTACTCACACATTTGTGCATTGTTCATTCAACAACGAATTTGAACACTCTCGGCTACTGGTGTATTTACATTGTGTATATAACGTTAAAATCCGCCTTTCTCCACTGTGCACCCATAGCTTAGAATTGCAGACTGATGTCAATTCGGTTGGGTTTCAATCCTGGTTAGAAGCAATCGGATGTCTAACTGTACTGATGAGCTGTGATACAGCAAAACAGAACTGTCTGCAGATGACTATCTGGAAGAATGGTAAACTTTGAAAAACAGTAGCTACTCTGGCATGTACGCATCGCTCATTCAGTAAAATGAATTACATTACTCTGGCTATTGGGCACATATAATGATAATATACACACTAAAAAGTCTGCCTTCTTATACCGAACGCCCATAGCCCAGAGGTAGAATTGCCGACTGACGCCAATTCGGTCGGGTTTCAATCCTGGAGTCTAACCATACTGATGAGCTGTGATACAGCAAAACAGATGTCTGTGGATGACTAATATATATACACACACACACAGTGCGATGGGTAAATTGTCGTCATTTTTTATTTTTAAACTTGCATGTGCGTGTTGTCTTTGCTGACTGCCCAGTATAGTAGGGTCAAATAGGCACCATGATTCAATTCCCTTAAGCTTAATCCTAATTCTGCCTGAAAAAAAAAAAACAACAACAATATACATACACCTATGTATGTATGGTACCCATGTATGGGAGGAATGGAGGGTACGGGAGAAAAATATGACAGGATTACTTATTTATAGATTAGTACTTCCAAGTTCTATGCAGAAAGAAAGTGTTACTTGACTTTCTAGTATTTCTGTTATAAATCAGAAATTAGTAACTAAGCACTCAGCGAAGAGGATCACAGATAAACAATATAGTCATGAACTGCATTTCTGTTTATTTCCAGATGAAAAAAGAATTGAGAAAACCAAGGAAAAAGAAGAAGAGGAAAAAAAGAAGGAGAAAGAGTAGAGGGTAAGTAAGGAAGCTAGAGAAAAAGAAAAAGGGTCAAATGATGAGACATACATTTTTTTTTATTACTCATTTATATTTTTCACTCTTTAAATAAAGTGTCACCCACTTGAAAAGTTTTCATCTTTTGCAATGTCATGCACGCCTTACATAGGAAGGCAGATATTTATATATTCATATTCAGTCAGTTAAGTGCCATACGTGATACACGCTTGGGCGATCATACCTCGAAAGAGACATGACTGACTGGGCAGAAGATTATTCCGCAGTAGGTTGTCATTGCTTTCTGCGGTAGACTGGTTGCCGACCAAGGCTACAGAACTCAATCTGTCCTATTATTTAACCCATAACTGGAGGAAAGAGATGGATTAATACCTTTCCCAAGGGTATTTGCACGTAAGTGAATGCAAGGAATTTGACTGGATTTCAAACTCACCTTCCCGATTTCTCGTTCCAAGCCGATATCCATTGCACCATGATGCACATCATATTAGCATATCTATTAAGAAGTCTTTCTGCCACTTGATCCCCATAGTAAGTAAGATAGCCCCAGTAATGCAAACATCCATTAAAAAAAACCCAAAAACAACAAACATGACAGCGTTAAAAATAAGAACTGTATGAACAAATTCAGCATTTGTATAAACAGAATATTTTTATTCTGGATTTATAGTGACTAAGTCACAAAGTTCCTGGTCTTCAGAAATTGACAATTCCTGAAGGGATTGTGTTACATAGGAATGGGGATATCCTGGCTAGAAATGACAAATTTAATAACTACAGGCTTACAATGGAATAGACATGGCAGACCAGTCAGCACAAATGCTGAAATGTTGTTCAGGGAAATTCACAGCAGCCAGCCAACAGAAATCATTTGGAAAGAATATTTTTTTCTGGGTAAAAAGGCACCAACTTCAACTATTCTCTTTCAACAAGAATGATATTTTTTTTCTCTCTCTCTCTCTTTTTCTCTCTCTTTTTTAGCCTATCTACAGCTACATAAATGGCAAACACCATGTGTGTGTGTATATACATCAAAACAGAATTGTATATCATAACACATACGGATTAGCAAAGGCCTGTATAAAATGTCAATTACTTGACCTCTTGCTAAGAGCAAATTGTAGTATCAATGGACTATTGTTGATCTGAGTGTTTACTTTTATTTAATCATTGATATTGAGCATGTGTGTGTGTATGTGTGTTAAGTGACAAGATTGTTGTTTTTTAGTGGTTTATGAGTAAAGATATTTTGGCAAGCAAGTTTTTTGTCATAAAATGCTTGTTATCCAGAGAAAGTTAATAGGATTAATTTAGAGAAGTTGTCACGGAACTGAGCAGAGTCAAAGATTTATGAAGCCAACACTAGGATGTCCTCACTCCTCAGGTCTTTTTTTCCTGAGCCCTGAGGACACCATATATGTATATAATACATTAAAAAAAAAAATAATAATAAAATAAAAATCATATTTTATTAATAAAACAGGGTACAAAAGTATCACCAAGTTTAAGATTTAAGGAGCCTTAAATCTTAAACTTGGTGATACTTTTGTACCCTGTTTTATTAATAAAATATGATCCATTTTTTAAAACATTTTATTGCTTGGTCTGGTAATGGCAACCTGTTTTTTTATATTGTGTGTGTGTGTGTGTGTATATATATATATATATATATATATATACACACACACACACACAGGTTAATTTTTTATATATATATATATATATTGAGACTGTTCTTCCAGTGTTAAAACAAAATGTACACTTTTATAGTAAATTATAATTTGTACATGTTCTAAACTATAATTTATAATAAATATTCATTGCACTATTTCTATATTTAACACTGTTTTAAATTAATGTTTTGAATGTTGTTAATATTTTCTTTGTCCTTTATTCACTTGGATATATATATATATATATATATATATATATATATATATATATATAATAATTGTGTGTGTGTGAGAAATTGTAATGATGGTTAGTACCAAAATTGCTATTTTTCAGTAGTTTACTGGTAGAAAGACATTTTATGCAAGAATGTTTTTTCTTTTGTTGTAAAGTGCTTGATATCAAGATAAACACAGTGTTAATAGAATTAATGTGGAGAGGTTTTTCACTCAACTGAGTAGTGTTTTTTCAGCTATGCCAACTTTGAAGTTTAGTGTGTGCAGGCTGATAAACAAAAAAGCAAAGATATCACAATGCCTTCACAAAATTATGAAATTGGCATGACTGAAACAACACTGCTCAGTTGAGTGAAAAAATTCAACACACACACACATATATATATATATATATATATATATATAATTAGTCATCCACATACAAGCCCGATTTGCTGTATCACAGCTTATCAGTGTGGCTAGACATATCCACTTGCTTCTGGCCGGGATTGAAACTTGACCAATTTGGTGCCAGTCAGAGTCGCTACCCCCTAAGCCATAGGCACATGGAATCAGAGAAGGGAAATTTTAATGTGTTGTTTATAAGCAGTGTATACACACACCAGTCACTGAAAGAACTCAATTCATTTCTGAAGAGTAATGCATATAACCTGAATATTGTGTTCAAGTGTGAAACTGTTGCCAGTATTGACTTACACATGCTCTATCTCTAGTATTGAGCACTTTCAACCATGAATAATTATCATAAAGATATATTAGTTATAAATAAATAGCATGCCTTAAAACTCTATGTGTGTGTGTGTGTGTGTGTGTGCATGTGTGTGATTTCCATTTTTGTGTAATTTAGATAACAATTGATATATCATACCCTGTATATGTGTGTTTACTATAGACATACATATATTTCCAAAGATAAAAAGAGGGAAACTTGTACAAAAGGTAATTTATATGGATATAGACATATTTGCCCTAATATTTGAAAAATAAATAAATAAGACTGAACTATGTGTATTTATTGCCTACATTTATGCATATTTGTCAGATATCAACCACAAAATATAAACAAATCTTATACTTACCCATATGTCCTTCCTTACAAATTTTATTCAACAGCAACTACCCTAAAACTTTTCACCAGCCTTCAGTTGAAAATGTAAGATGGGTATTTCTTCCCTAAACATCCCACACTATTTCTCAATTAGCTCTAAAAGTTGACATTATTCCTTTCCAATATTCTCACAACCAATTGAATTCACTCATTCAGTGAAAATCTGGTATGGGAGTAAAGTAGGGGTTACAAGGTGAGGGAGTGGATATTGTTAGGGTAGGTAAGAGTAGAGAGATTAGATGGCATTAGAGGAGATGTAATTTGAGTCTCAAATGGAGGGAAGTTGATTATATAACTTTTCCCCCTTAGAATGATAAACTTTTGATGTGGAGCCTGTTTTCATATACATTAAAAGAGGATGTTAGTTGCATTGCAATGCATCCATGTAGGTTTCAGTGATATATTTGTATATATTCCTACATAACTTTACATGTGTATACTTATAATTACACAAGTTAGACATACAAGCTAATGATTTTAAATTCATATTACTGAAGTAAATACACATACTATGGTTAAGAATTTTATGTAATTTTTCATGCGATCTTGTAATTCTTTTTTTCAAAACATGAATTACATAAAAGTTGTCAAAATGCTTTATTTTTTGAGCGCGTTTTGCTATACTTATAGCCATTATCCAGGATGAATTAAAATTTGTCCTTGATAATGGCTAAAAGTATAGCCTAAAGTACTCAGAAAATAAAAAAACATTGACAATTTTTATATCCCTCATGTTATGAAGAAAAAAAATTACAAGATCACATGAAAAATTCTATAAATACTTGACCATAATACCTTATCTGTCATTTTTGATGAAACTGGCATACACGCACTTGTGTGTGTTGGGTCTCTGTGTCAAGGCAGAAAGATTTTTCAGTCAGAATCCATCTTGCATATTTATAACTCAACCATTCATCTTTGCATTGAAAACTGTTGCTATATCTGGTCAGGTGCTGCTGCTATTCATCTTGCAGTTCTTGACAAAATCCAAAGAAGGATCTGCAATGTAACTGGTTCTGACATGGCAGACTTCAGTCACTTTTTCAATGATGTGATGTGGCTTCCCTCTGTCTTTTCTACAAATATTTTTAATTCAACAGCTCTGACAATTTTTTTCCTGATGTCCCGGCCACGTTAAGTGTGCTACTACATTAGTTTCTAGATCCCACACATTTACTGTTGAAATAGTTAAATGTAACTGCCACTTCTACTCAAGCAGTTTCTTTTTTTGCACTTCCTGCCTTACTTCTGACAGCTACAATCTTCAAAAATATAAATGCAACATCAATTAACATCTTCTATCTTCTTGAATCCTTATATGGAAATTATTTGTTTGAACATTATTTTTAATCAATACTCGTATTTGAGTAGATATTCTGTTTTTAATCAAACAGTATATTTATTTCTACCGGCCTGATTATTTACAATAAATTTTGTTACAATAATGTGTGTCATCCAGCAGAATTCAAACCTGTGACCCCTAACAACATAAAGGAAGCCACCGATTGATTTGGTGTGTCTTAGACCGCTTGACCATGAATGATACGATAGTCTAAGTGAAGTCAGATCAAGCCTATATAACACAATTTTCGATTCTATGCAAATAACCATCTCTGCTCTGAAAAGTATTGTAGATATCCTGTTTTTAATCAAACAGTATATTTATTTCTACTGGACTGATTATTTTATATATATGTATATATATATATATATACATATATGTAACAGAAGTAAAAATGAGTAATTTTTATACAAATACACTCATTAGGTATTTGAATATGAATTAAAAACTAAGAATAAATAAAAATCAGTACATTTTAATAAAATCTCCTACAATCATTGTGGTACCTTTTATCGATCAACACAAATATAAATGTTTGTTAGGAAACATTGTTTGAATTTTTTCATAAAACTTACATTCATCATTTGGGTGAAACATTTTCAAACTCTGAAGAAAACTAATGCATATTTAATGTTTACCTCTGAAGCAAACAATGAAGTCTAAAGATCAAAATATTCACATCATCAAAAAATAATAACCAGAAATGAACGAGTTCCTTTAAGTGAAAAATAAAATAGTACAAGATAAAAGTTAGTACATTAAAGAAAATCACAAAGAGCAAATTTTACTAAGAAGAAAGAAAATTATTGATTTCCCTAATGCAAAGTTTACTATTTTAATAATTACAGGAATTGAATAATGGTATTAATCTTGATATGATTTGTTATAGAAGATATGAAAATATAAGCAATATTCACCTAATGGGTTTGAAGTAATATTTTTATCATTTTATTTAGATGGATTTTTGGTAAAGTGATATGAGAGTTATAGGCTAAGTGATATTACTTTCATTTTAATTAGGATTATGGAGAAAGTGATTTTTAAACTAGGTTTTCAGAGAAGTTAACCTTTTTTTTGTTTTACTTAAGGACTATATAAAAATGATCATATCTATTATACAGGTCAGTGAAACCTTATTTTCTTTAGAATAAAAAAAGAAATTCTCATTTCAAATGAACTTTATTATTTTGGATTACAGTTATTTTTTTTTTGGTTTGTAGTTTTTCTTTTTCACTGTAAAGTCCATCCTTGCCAATGCCTAGAGCTACTCAAGGTAAAGGGTTACATTAGGGAGCAATTTGTACAGATAAGAGTGGAAGATAGTCTTGAACAGATTAAGATTGTAGAGATTTGGGAGACATCACCTTGGGAGTTGGTTTCACAATACCATGGTTCACAAGAAGAAACTGAAACTTTCTTCTCATTGATGGAATAGAGAGGGAATGTGGTTTGCTGAGATGAGGTAGCATTTACATTATTTATACTACTGTCCTCATCTTTATTGTCTTGTTTACAAAGTTTTGACTGTTGTACACACCAACCTTCTTCAGGCATGAGGCATTTTGAACTGAACCATTTATTTTGATTGCTGAGTTATATCATTCTCATTCCATGTGTGATGCCACTTCCAAATGCCATGTAGTTATCTTCTTTTAAGTCAACTCTCTAAATTATTTGTTCACCACTGCTGTAGCTAGGTATTGAACTCACAAATCTTTGGTCCAAGTCACTGGAACTAACCAAAACCTATATCCACTGGGCTATGTGTCCTTGAGAGAGTTAAAGGGAGTTAACTGCATGGTATCAGGAAATGGCATAGTACATGAAATGAGAATGATATACTCCAGTGATTGAAAAGGGTTTGATTAAAAATTCCTAGCACCGGAAGAAGGCCAGAGTGTACAATGGCCAAAACATGGCAATAAAGGTGAGGAAAACCGTCCTAATAGTGTAAATAATGTGATAACATGTAAAAAAACATCACTATTTTCTTTTTCATTTGTCATGTTCATTTATCAAATCATCCATCAATATTATCATATTAAAGAAAGCAGAGAACAGAAAGAAAAAACACTGGTTTGAATGCAATTTGCCTGATATTAATAGTTTTGTCATGAAATTGTTGCTCGTGAATAATCTTAGTAAACATTGCTAAATTCCTAGTGAAGAAAGAAAACAAATAATTAAGCTTGAATCGAAAAATAGGGGAGTAGGCTAATTTGAAAAAGAAACAAACAAAAGATAGCTTTTGTAATCAAGACTCAGTAAACATTCTAAAATAAATTCAATCGTTACAAAAGATTACCAGAGATGGCAACACTTGAAATGCATTTTGATTCTACAGAGATCTAAAAATAAATACAGCCAACTTAATTCCAACTGTAGATTAATACAGTTTCCATCCAGTGCAAGAGGCGAACATTAAAATCTGAATAAAAGTACAACACAATTCCCCTCATTTCAGGTTTATTTCACCAAAGTTTTGCCAATTTAATGAAATTACAATTTCTGATTATGTTTCTCTTATTCCTAATAATCAGTTGCTCTGGTGAGCTTCCCCCACTCCCGGTGCTCCCATCTACATGAACTTAAGTGTGCTACTAGATTGGGCATCTTAGTCCCACCCCTTTACCATTAGAATGGTTAAATGCAATTTCCACTTCTACTGGAACAGTTTCTTTTTTCACACTTCCCACCTGTGGAACTCAAAGGTTCCATACTCCAATTATAAGATGGTTGTAAACAAATTATCATTAAAAAATGGCAACATCATTGGGATTCTTCTTCTATGTGCCCTGTCCTTTCAAGATGTAGGCGATCATGGCTTTCCATGTCTCCCTATCCCTGGTGGCTCTTAACACACTTTCTACTATCACACCACGCAACCCCCGTTCTGTTATCCACCTGCTCAGGCTCTTCAAATATGTTATCTGCTGCTTTCCTCTGTTTCTTTTTCTCTCTATCTGACCTGTTAGTATCAGGTTCTCTAAGCCCTTCTTTCTCATTGCATGTCTCTTCCTGATGCTTACAATTAATTTTCTTTTCTTTGCCATTCTTTCCAACACCTCATCATTGCTCACATGCTCGGTCCATGATATCCGCAGTATCTTTCTGTAGAACCACATTTCCACTGGTTCAATTTTTTCCTTCATCTTAGATGATATTGTCCAACATTCACTGCTATATTAAAGAACTGACATCACATAGCAATCTAGTGCTCTCTTCTTTGTTTCTAGTGAAAGTTTCCTATGTCTTAATACTTTACTCAGCTTCTGGAACATTTCATTTGCCATGCCAATTTGCCTTCGGATCTCTGTGTCACGCTATCTCCTGTTAGAATGCTTCCTAGGTATTTAAATTTTTGTACTTGCTTGATTCTAGTATCCCTCACCTAAATTTGGCATTTTGAGTTGTTCTTTTTGCTGATGACCATGCATTCAGTTTTCTTACAGTTTATTTGTAGTCATTTTTTGCTACTCTCTCCAGCTACCTTCTGTAGAAGGTCTTGTAGTTTCCTTTCCATGTTTGCAATCAGCACCGTATCATCTGCGTATCTTATGTTGTTCAAATTGTGGCCTCCGATAACAAATCCTGGCATAGCATCTTGTGACATGATAACTAGGCGTATATTAAGGTGCTTTGTAAACTATGTATTTTACTATAATAGATTAAAATAGAAAATGGTTAAGAATAGAAAATAGATTAAAAACATGTTTTGTTTAACAAAAGTGAAAAAGAAGAGAAAAATAAATAAATAAACGCTTTTCCTTTTATGAGGAAAATTGTGGAAGAGCAAAGGGTATCAGATTACTGTTTTAAATCCTACCACTCTTCTGGTAAATATTTGACTCAGTGATTTAATGTAATAAGAGATAGATTTCAGGAAATAGGGTTTTGAATGACCAGGTCAAAGGCTGTCTTTTACTGTATCTTGACCACACATTAAGAATTTTCCGGCGAAAGCTTTATTAAGATAAAAAAATCCTGAAAAAAATACTAAAGCTAAGTACAGACTGGTGTCTGCAGGATGTTTACACATCAAAAGAAGGAAAATTTAAGTACCCTGAAATTTCGGACTTACAGTCGCCAATGGTTATCACCCGGGGTCTAAAGCATTTCCGGATTTCCGGATTAATTTTAAATAAATACAGATGATTTTTCCGAGTCAGATCAGTTGAGTTGAGTTAGTTCTGCCGGGTGTGTGCTTGAAGTAGAACCTCCGTTCATCTTGAGTTGGTCAGTTCGGAATTTGATCTCCGTTAATTAGAGTGAGAGCTGTGTGTCACATTCACCTGCCCCAACAGAAAAGGCTAACTCTAAGCAAAATAAAGCATCGTTTCAACTCATCCAAGTTGTGGAAGTTCGTTCCTTATAGCTTAATCTTGTACCCCCAGCTTGAGGCTCCGACATTTTCAACAAACTCCCGGCAAACATCACAGCGTGGAGAACGGCCACCGGAGAAATTGTTCGGACCGTCAGTTGGGGTGTTACAATCTAGGGTCCTCAAAATATTCTTGCTGTACAAGTGGAACAGATCATTGGGATACATTCATTAATAACAAACTCCAAAACATTAAACCCACTATTGGAGAATGAAATTCAGAATACAAAAACTATAAGAGAACAAGTCGTGATGACCCACCTGCACATAGGCCACACCTACATTACCCACCTTTATTTACTAGAGGGCACAGAATCCCCAATATGCATGACATGCCAAGACAAATTTACAGTGAAACATGTTTGAGTTTGTAAATTTTGATCTAGTACGGACAAAATATTATCAAGTAATTTAAAAGAAACTTTTTACAAAAATAAAATCATCCAACATTATAAATTTTCTTAAAGGAATTTGGATTGTACTCAAAAATGAGTAATTGAAAAATGGTTCAAATATATATTTAAACATGCACATGTTTTTTACAAAACTATTGCTATGAATTTATTTCAAAATTTTGTTGGCATTAAATGACCCAACTGAGGTTGATATCCCATAAAACAACTAATCAACCTGTGGAACTCTCTCCCACTTATAGCTACAGTCTCTAAAAATTTAAATGCAACCTCAATTACCATCTATCTTCTTCAGTCCCGTTTATCTTTTATCCTTTCTTCAATACCCCCTGTACCCAATCTTTTTTTCTCAGTTACCCCCTTGCACACTAGTGGCAGTCCCACTTTGCTTGGGGCGAAATGATTAAAAATAAATAAAAATAAAATGTTAATAATTTCCTCAAAATATTCTTTTCTTGTTTTTAAGCTCAATAGATAAATGTACTATATCCTGGTAGATTTTGAACAATTATATAACCAATATTCAAGAGCAAAAAAGTCTTGAGGTAACAGTATAATATTTTGAGGTGTTAGTATAATATTATAGAGTTTTGCTGGGGTTGACTAGAGGGGTAATAGATTTATGCTGGTATTACTGGTGCTGAAATCCAAAGACATTGGAATGTCCAAAGATAGATTCCAAGAGCTTACCAGAGTATGAAGAGGCAAAAAAATTTTATTAAAACAAAGGAAAGAGTATTGAACTGTTACATGATATCAGTCCAATATGGTAGCAAATGCTGGACAATCTATTCAAAAATGAAGAGACTTAAGCAACAGAAATATGGTTCTATAGAAGGATGCTAAGTATACTATGGACCAAACATGCAAGCAATGACAAATTTTTAGAGAAAATAAAAACAAAAAGGAAACTTATGCTTAACATCAGAAAGAAGCAGTTGAAATATCTAGGGTACTTGAAGAAAGAGGGCTTGGAAAATCTGATAGTCACAGGAAAAATTAAAGGAAAGCAGTGTGTAACTTTTTTTTTTATAATCATATCGCCCCAAGCAAGGCATTTTACTGCCACTGTTTTGCAGGAGATTATATAGAAGGAAAGTTATGAGAAAGAGTGACAGGTTATAGGGGGTGTCAGGAAGTGGGTTAGAGAGGATGAGAATACTGATGAGAGTGGAATGGATGGAGAAAGGAGCATGAGAGAGAGGATGCAGATTAATGAGATAGGAGATGACTTTACATTTAAATTCTTGGAGATTGTAGCTGTCAGGGAAGCAAGTAAATGGAAGGGAATTCCACAGGCAGGAAGTGAGAGAAAAGAAGCTGCTGGAGTAGAATTTGTGTTTACAGTTTATTCACTTCACAGTAAAAGGGTGGGACCTAGTTGCTAATCTTGTGGCTTGAGTAAATTTATATATAGGGGGCACCAGTGAGCTCAGTTCATCAGGGCAGAAGCCGTAAAAGTATTTGTAGAAGAGACACAGGGAAGCCACAATGCACCGGTGAGAAAGTAGCTGTATCTGAGCTACCAAGTCATGATCTATCACATTACAGATTCTTCGTTGAATTTTGTCAAGGACACCTAGGTGGATAGCAGGAGCACCTGACCAGATATGGCAGCAGTATTCAATGCAGGGGCAGATGGTAAATTTATATATGTGCAGGATTGTTTCAAACGAGAAAAAACTTCCACAGAGAACCGACTTTCTTAGCAGATTTAGCTATGGATTTTATATAGTCATTCCACTTGAGAGTGTGTATATATATATATATATATATATATATATATATATATATATAGTCATCCATAGACAGATCTGTTTTGCTGTATCACAGTTCATCAGTATGGTTAGACAGCCAATTGTTTTTTACCCAGGATTGAAACCCGACCGAATTGGCGTCAGTTGGCAATTCTACCTCTGAGCTATGGGCGCTCGATAGCATGTATATTATCATTATACATGCCCTATAGCTGAGAGTGTTCTAATTCATTGATGAATGAACAATGTGTAGATACCAGAGTAGCTACTGTTTTTCAAAGTCTACTATTCTTCCAGAGTGCTCAATCAGGCTGTGAGAGCTTAGATAGTCATATAGATTGTGAGAGTTAACATACTTGATGAGCTTGAGTAAATGGATGGTAGAACAGGTTTTGCAAGAAACAACAATAAGACGATACTTACTAAGAGCTATAAGTGATAAGAAGATTGAATGATTGTCTATTTGCTAAAGAGACAGTTTAGTGCCATACATGATACATGCTTGGATGAACAGGTCTGAATAGGCAGAAGATTTTCCCGCAGTAGGTTGCCATTACTTTCTGCAGTAGACTGGTTGCCAACCAAGGCTTTAATTTGTGCAGAAGTGAATGCAACTAATTCAACCTGAATTCAAACTCGGCTCTCCAATTTCTCATTCCAAGTCAATATCCACTGTACCACAATACACATCCAGCTAAAGGAACACAGCATGTAAAAGGTTTTATACTATAATTTCCTGACAGCATAAATTTAACTTATTTATAGAACCTAACTAAATTGTAAATGTCCTCTTGTAAAAGCAAAATATACAAATTTGATAATTCAGCCAATAGAAAATTAGCTTACGGTCATATCACGTTGAATACACCGGTTCTCACTCGATCACCAAAGTTAAGCAACATTGTGCCTGATCAGTACTTAGCTGGGTGACCACTTGGGAATACCAGGTGCTGTAAGTGTTTATTGATGGATGTGCACTGTGGTGCAGTGAATTTTGGCTCGGAAAAAGAAATTGGTGAGCCAAGTTTGAATTCCAGTCGAACACCCTGCATTCACTTATGCACTGGTACCCTTGGGAAAGGTATTAATCCATCCCTTTCCTCCAGTTATGGGTTAAATAACAGGGTAGGATCTGGGGACCTTGCCCTTAAACAAATCCCAATGAAACTTTCTCCATCGGGAAGAAAGCCGGCTCAAACCCGACCAAGGTGAATGCAGCTTGGACACAATAGAAAATCCGCAAACATAATGCTCCTCTTAAACACATGCAACTATTTAATAGTAATACAAAAAAAAAAAAAAAATTTCTTGGACAATGGTACCTGAAATCTCTTTAGACTAATCCTTCTGGCAGCTGACATTGTTATTTTAGTTTCTCCGACACATTTCAAAGTGTATCAAAAATCCTCTTTTGGAATCATCAACAGCCATACTATATTCTCCTTAAGTTTGTCTACAGCTAAATACCTCAATAGAGATTGTAGAATTTAGAAAAGCCAGCATTTTATGCAGCCAAATATGAATGGCAAGGGACTTAAGTACATAAAGGTGATGTGATGTTTAAGAAATTCTGTACAAGACATGAAGAATGGACAGGCATCTTGAAAAGAAAGTTCACTCAGTACACATGCTCTCTTAATGGCATATAATATATTAATAATAATATTAAAAATGTATTAATATTAAAAATGTAATAGAAATAAATACTGTCAAAAAATACATTTTTAAACTTACAACTTTTTAGTAGTTTTTCCTATATATATATATATATATATATACATACACACACACACACACACACACACACACACACACGCATTTTAAAAGCTTTCTTTTGCATAATAATAATAAACAAACTAATTTTTAGAAATCTGCATTTCCTTGAGAAAAATGATGACTATAGCTTTATTATTTGGTAATTTTATTCACAGACAAATAACTACTTAAAAAAATAAATACATTTTCATACAGAAATCTCTTTCTATTTACTTAGTTAATTTAGAAAGAAAAATAAACATTTTTATTTTTCTTACTTTCCTTTCTCCTCTTTAAAATAGAAATAACTTCTTTTATTAAGTCTTACATCCAATTTCTATTCCAATACTGATTTCTAGTAAACCATCTTTTGTTCTCTTTTTTAAATTAACAATTCAATTTTTTTTTCTTTTCAAGTTTAAGTCTTTTTCTTCATTACCTGGAGATTTAGCAAATGTTTGGAAATCATAATTCACCAACAACAGTTATAAAATGAAACTAAATATTAAGCAAATTTTATCAAAACCATTTTTCTTCCCAGTCTTTTACTTTCTTTAATGCGATAATATTGATGGTGATTTCATAACTGAATAAAGAAAATGGACAGAAAACAAAAAGAAACATACTTTTAAAAAAAATAAAAAATAAAGGCATATCTTTTCCTATAATACTCAGGAGATTAGAACCATTAGCTGGATATCTAATGTTTCTGTACCTTCTACAAAAAATTCTGTCAGAATTGATACCATGTATCATTATTCAATTTCTATAAATTAATAAAATATTAAAGTGAACTTTGCATTGTGAAATCAATAGCTTTTTTCTTTTTACTCAAATTTCCACTTGTATTGCTTCTTTTAATTAATAAAGAGAAACTCATGTTTTTTTTCTGATGTTGAAGATTTTGAACTCAAGACTATTTTATTGTTTGGTGCAGAGATAAACATTAAATATGCATTAATTTTCTTTGGAGTTTTCAAATATTTATTTGGCTTCTTGTTTGAATTCTTCTATAAACATTTAAAGCATAATGGCAAACATGATCAGTAATATGCTGTTTTCTTGTTTTTTAAGTGGTATATGAATAAATATGCAAAATTTTTCTTAGAGATTTGAGAGTTGGCAACTCTAGAGTTGAAAGAAACTCTTTCTTCTGATCTATTATTATATACTTGCATAAAACTGAACAAATTCAATTTTATTTTATCATTTTAACCTAGACAAAGTAATAATGCTGCTAAACCACAAGAGGTAAAACAGAATGAGAAAATTTTGAGAAAGGACCATAAAAGAACAGATTTCAGAAAGACACTAGATGAAAATTGAAACTGCAATTCAATCTGTGAAGATTGTAGGTGGCAGAGACAACTGGAATAGAGTTCCCCAAGCAAAAAGTGCAAGAAAAATTATTAGACTACAGCTTACAATTACATGTAGCTAATTTAACCGTAAAATGGCAAGACCTAGTTGCCAGTTTTTTTAACATTATCAAAATGAAAAAGTATTTTTAAAATATAAAAATGTTTGACTCAAGAAAAAACATTTGTAAACAAAGGTTGAATGCATCAAAGACATTTAATTTTTCTTTCACTTTTCTAGTAGTATTCTTTAATCTCAATGTGATGTAATGGTTAGCAAGCTGGTTTTTTTGGATCATTACTCAGTGCTCCTTACTTGTTACCTTGTGTCAAACATTCAATAAATAATGAGCTTTACAAAGAAAAAAATGTTCAGAATTCCATGCCAGTGATCTTCAAATTTTGAAGACAAATTAGCTTATCATATTTTATTGCATCATACATCACATTTTAAAGAAGAACTGGTACAACTATATAAATGCTCCTAGAAGATTACATATTTCTTTTTCACATTACATAACTTTAGTAATGCTTAATTGGACAATTTCAAATTTCTCAAACATTAAAAATAATTTTTAGTTTTCCGTATAACATTGAAAATAGAATTATAAAAATATATTTTATAATGATCCTATATTTATATGTACATTAGTCATTAACAAAGCCAAAACAGCACAAACCAATCCAAGTATACCACCAATTTCAAAATAAATTTGATGAGTGAATGCTGAAAAATCTCCATTCAGGTGAAAAAAAAAAAAAAAAAAATGCTGTGGACCGAGTATATGGGCAACAACAAAGTTTTAGAGAACATGAAAACAAAAAGGAAACCTATACTTAACATCAGAAAGAGAGAGTTGAAATTTCTAGAGCACATGAGGAAAGAGTGCTCGGAAAATCTGATACTCACAGAACAGATTGAATGCAAGAACAACAGAGGAAAACAATGCATAACATAGTGAGCTCAAATAATAAATGGGTGGCTGAACAAGGTTTAGGAGAAATAAAAAATAATTAAGACCTAAAAAAGATAGGAAATTATGGAAAGCTGTGATTGCCAACATCCTGAGGGGATATGGCATAAAAAATAAATAGAAAAAATACTTTTCCTATAGCAAACTCATTAAATAGTCATTTCCCTGAAAAATTTAATCTTAAATTAAGAGGCAAAGGAAGAATTTTTGACATATCTGCATTCTATTCCATCAGTCATAGTGATATACCAGTGTTGTTACTTTAATTCATTAACTGCAAATGATATGAATTTCAATAATTGAAGTTCTTTGACTGAACTGTGAAAGATGTCGGTTTCTCCTCCGATAAGTTAACAGTAATTAAACACAGATAATTAGTATTTGCACGTAATTATATTTAGGAAGTGACTTAACAAAATGGAAGCAGTCAGAAGTAGCATTAATGCAATTATATATATTGCACAGTATATGATTTTTTTTTATGATTCATGCAATTTAAAGCAGTTTGTGAATAAATAATTGCTTCAGTAAGAAACTGAATTTATATTAAGATTAGTAATATGCAGCATTTAATTAAATGCTAACCTACTGGATGCACTAGTTTCCAATATTAGAACTGGAAGATTTATTGGTCTATATTTCTGACATGAGCATTGTAGCTATTTACATTATTTAGATTGTCATATTCACTATATTTTGTGTACTGGCCTTCTTCAGGTGATATATTTCAAACTGAACCCTTTATTTCATCCACTGGGGCAGATTGTTCTAGTTCCATGAGCCATGCCTTTTCTGGATATCTCAGTTTCAGTTAATTCCTTTTAGTTACTTAACTCTTCAAGTTTTTGTTCACCTCTGCTGTGATGAACTCACAACTTTTTGGGGCCATGGAAGATATATTGCGGGTAAGGGGGGGGGGGTCATGTAAAATTTGGTAGTTCATAAATGGCTACTTTATAATTTACAGATTTCTTTTTCAAGCCTTTGAATACTTCTAAAAAATGATTTTAACAATCGTTATTTTTAATAACATGCTACGATTATTAATAATCATTAATATAGTTACTGATAATACATCAATTAATTGAGTTCATGATTTAATAATTGCTGTAATTACAATAAATACTAGATATATTTAAACATTTCCTGTACAAACAAGTTGATCTCAGAGGTCATCAAAAATGTTTGATCCTTCTATTGTTCTAAGAATCAATTATCCTGTAGTTAACAAACTAGTCCTGTGAGTTTTGGTCATGATTTATGTTCAAAACAAACTGATTAGTATACAATTAACATTGAAAATTATTCAGATTTAATTCATCTTTATACAGTTCAAAATCACTTCAGTGGTAATTATTACAGCATGAACCAAATGTTTTTCTTAACATATCCTTCTGGTTGATATAATTGAAGAATCTATCTTACACATTTATAAGTCTGTCATTCATACCTGCATTGAATATTGCTGCATTATGTGGTCTAGTGCTTCTGTTATGTTTTTATAGATTCTTGATAAATTCCAAAAAATAATTTGCAATGTTATCAGTCCTGACCTGGCATCTGGATTTTAGTCAATTTTCCACTACCATAATGTAGTCTTTTTTTGTGAAAATTTTCATGTGGTCCTTTCTTTGATTCCTCAACTTTTCAAATTTAACTGCCTGACTAGATTGACAGCTAGGTCTCATCATTTTACCATTGAAATAGCTAGATGTAACATCTAGGTAACAGTTTCTTCTCTTGCACTTCTCACCTGTGGAACTCTTCTGGCTTCTTGCTTTCCAGTCAACTTTGATCTTCAAAAATTTAAATGTAATATCAATTGTCTTCTTAATTCTTGCTCTTTTATTGTTCTCTCTCAATGTTTTTCTCTTTCTCTTCCACTCAGCATTTTATGTCTTTAAATGATTAAAAATCTAAGTATTCTATCATGAATGCTGCATTATAATAATCCTTAGTCTGTATCTATTAATAACTACTTTTGACGTATCTTGATATGTACTGATTTTCTTTAATCTCATCTAGGATAGAGTTATAACTTGTTGTCTAGCAGTTATAATATTTAGTCTTACTTGCTGTGATGTCTATTAGAAATACTCTTGACTGAAATCCAGTGGGATTTTTGGACTCACTTGGAGTTATTTAAGATGCCTAACCTAGTTCATGTGTGTTAGTAGGGGTGTTTTCTTTATTCCAAAACATCCCTACTTTTTAAATTTCTTTTTATTAGTAAACATTTTGTTTTATTTATTAGTATTCATCCCTTCCTCTTTCTGGCAAGTTCGCCAACATATTGAAATTTGTATTTTTTACATTTTGAGTCAACCTCTAGTTTGTTTTGTTATGTTAACTTTTTCTGGTAATTATAATTGTAGAAGATTAAAGGTATTATACAATACTTGCATCAGTTTTTCCTTTCTCGTGGGTCTTACTTCAATAAACCTTTTCTTTAACTGATTGCATATCTTTTGTGTCCCTATTTGTTTCTTTTTACCATATATATATATATATATATATATATATATGTGTGTGTGTGTGTGTGTACTAGCAGTATAGCCCAGTGTTGCTCGGGTGTAATGAAAGCTTTAAAACTAATCCATGGTCCTGAAGCTCAGACTCTTTGGACATTGGCACGAAAGACTAAAAAGCAATAGTCATTTCCAGTTAAAGTGAAACCGTAGACTGAAAGAAAAATGAATGGATGTAAGTCAAATTTTGATTTCCTGGTATCGATATCAAATAAGTTTTTTTCATGTAAACTGAATTTTGAAGGCTAAATAAGTCCACTGAGTAAATGGTATCATGGTTGAGACTAAGAACTACAATTATACCTACTTAGAGCCAAACCTGAAGCAAAAACTAAAATAAAAGGGCTGAAAAAAATAGACATACAAGCAGATAAACAGACACACAAACATCTTGCCTTTTATATATATATAAATAAAATCGATTTTCTGCACTATTGTAAGAACTGAAGTCTTGAAACTTTTGATTATCATTTCTTATGTCTGTCTATGACTGTATCAAATTTGATTAAAATCGGACCACTCCTTCTATAACCTGATTTTTTCGATTATCGATATTTATCAGGGGTACCTAGACACAAAACATAGCTAAGAGCACTCACAGACGCTTATAGTACAACTGTGTAAATTTTCAAAAAAATTGGTTCAGCTGTTTTGGAGTCTATAGGTAATGGACACACACACAAAGTTTCATTTATAAATAAGTTATATATATATATCATCTTTCCAATTTGTGACATTATTATGCAGTCTTTCACATTTCTTTTCCTTTTTTTATATACTCTGGAAAAACACTTTTTAGCTATTTAAAAAAAATAATAGTGACCTTTTTGCTATCATATTTTTTTTAACCTAGTAACAACTTGTTGAATACTGATTTAATTTTTCTTGCAAATATCAATTTTGCTGGCAATATGCCAAACAATGTATTGGAACTTGGTGCTATTCAGTTTACTCTCAAGAATTTTTGTAGTGCTTCTTCACTTTTTCATTAAAGAAAGCTTTGAAAAATCAAGTAAATTACCCACAATCTGTACAGTCTGAGTGTTATGGTGGAGTAGTTATATGTTCAATTGAGAACATTTTACAAAAATCTTCAAATTTGTAAGCAGTGAATTGTGTACAATTATCTGAGACTATGGCTGCCAGAATGCAATAAATACTAATGCAGCTGAGAATTTTTCAATTTATTAAATTAGCATATCAGTTTGGATAAAAATTAAGCCTGTAATTTTCACGTAATCAGTGTATAAAGAAAACAATTATACCATGGAAGAAATTATGCAAACAAAATAAGTATACTGTATTGGGTTGGGTGAGGACAAAATTGAAAGACATGTTTAAATTGTGCCAGCATTTAAATTTGCTGTGTATTGGCTATAGAGAAAAGTAAATTTAATAATGATTCTAGTAAGAGTGGAGAGGGTATAAAAAAAATCCTTCAGTTTTACTGAGGTTCAAGGTTTAATAAATTAAGATTATTCTTGCCACAGTCAATAATTAGCCAAAATAAAAATTTCTGTTGCATTTTTCTATGGCCAAGAAAAAAACTATGTCAGTGGCAAAATTTAAGAAAAAAAAAAAATAATGAAAGGAAGAGAAATATTTTTTATAAAGAATTCTTACCGAAAATTCAAGATTATTTGAAAAAAAAAAAAAAAAAATTAAGTAAAATTCATGAAGCATTTAATTGTGACTTATTTATATTTATTTATAAATCTCCACAGAAAAGGTAATGCAGCATTTTAAGAAGTCTTGATTGAAATTTAAAATGAAATTAATAATAACACCAGCAGTAAAGAAAAAAAAATTAAATCTTTGCACATGGACTGCCACTTCTGTCAAAGACCCAAATACCTGTGTAGGCTCTTTAGCATCAGTATGCTAGGATATCGGCTCGGAACGAGAAACCGGGGAGCTGAGTTCGAATTTCAGTTGAATCCATTGTATTCACTTGCGCGCAAATACCCTTGGGAAAGGTATTAATCCATCTCTTCTTTCCAGTTATGGGTTAAATAGCAGGACAGATTGGGTTCTATAGCCTTGGTCGGCAACCAGTCTACCGCAGAAAGCAATGGCAACCTACTGTGGGATAATCTTCTGCTCAGTCAGTCATGTCTCTTTCGAGACATGATCGCCCAAGCGTGTATCACGTATGGCACTTAACTGACTGACTGATGCTAGATTCAATTTATAACATATCACGTTGAAACACCAGTTCTCATACACTCACCAAAATTAAGCAATGTCAAACCTGATCAGTACATAGATTGGTAACCATCTGGAAATATCTGGTGTTTAAGCTTGGATGTGCAGATGGTGTAATGGATAATGGCTCAGAAATGTAAGTTGGAAAGCCAAGTTGCAATTCTAATTGGGTTCATTACATTAACTTACATGCAAATAACCTCAGGAAAGTTAGAAATCCCTTCTCCCCAAGCTATGGGTTAATTAGTAGGATTTATCAATAAATCATTATCTTCTCCTGACCAAAGACAGCTTACACTCTAAATGTATTTTCTGGGTTTAAATTATCTGCAAAGGTTGATAAGCTGTATAAAAATCAGTTGTAAACCTAGCTATACTCAGAGAACAATCTATACTTTGTGAAAAGTGCTCACTCTTTTTATATATATATATATATATATATATATATATATTTTATATATATCAAAACAATTTCAGGAAAATTCATGACAAAATAGGAAAAAATTTTAACTTGATATTTTTCATCATTTAGGACTTCATTAGACTAAAGTGATGTTCATATTGATGTGATTAATAGATGAACACGAATTGGAGAAGATGCTGAAATATTAAATTTTTTTTTTCCACACATATGTGTTTGACTTTATAGTCTAGCCAATTCCATTTAGTTTAAAAGTTGAAAGTAAAGCATTTCATTTGTCTTGGAAGATCTTGATTAAATTTCAACATCCCCTTTCAGTCATGCACATTTGTAATCACGTCAACATAAATATTTTAGTCCAGTGAAGTCAGTCATGTCTCTTTTGAGACATGATTGCCCAAAGCGTGTATCACATATGGCACTTAACTAATTGACTGAAATTCTAAAGGACAAAACATCACATAGTTATAAACTATAATTTATTTTGATGATGGGTACCATATATATGTAGACATGTTTTTATAGGGTTTAAAGTAAATAATTTATAATGAGAGTATATGTCTAGAAAACCAGAAGTCAATATGGCTACAGTTGAAAGAAAAGAAAAAGAGAAAATGTTAAGGAATGAGTATAAAGGTGAATAAAAGAAAAAAAATTAATGAAATGTACAAATAGCCACAACGTTATAAATGCATGCATAGATAGATGCATTATGAAAAAAAGAATTTGGACAGATAAAAAGTGCATACAAAAAAGGAAAATTCAAAAAGTATAAACAGTCAATTACTGATACCCCTTAACAAGTTGACAGAGTGATTCCCAGAAGATCTGTTCATGAAATCTCAAGTTGAAATGCTGATGGTAAGATAAATCAAGTAAGTAGCAAATATTTTTCGTGTGTGTGTGTGTGTATATATATATATAGATACAACCCTTGCATTTTTATATAGGATTTAAAGAAAATAATTACTATTTTGAAGCCCAAAATAAAAATTAAAATGAGAGAGAATAATTTTATCTCTTTATCAGACAATACATAAGACAAGCAACCACTGTCAATGTAAATTTTCAATCTTTGCTGAAGAGCACTTTCATGCATTTCAAATATTATCAAACCTACCTCTTCAATTAAATTCTTTAATTCTTGAAGTGCTTCAAGTTTTCTGCTATAAACAACATTCCTAATCTGCCCCATCCACTATATTTTTTTTTTTTTTAAATTTGTGTATAAGGGACCTTGCTGTGTAAAAATCGATGATTCTCATCTTCCAAGCCACTCAAGCGGTAATTTACTATTCCATAAACTGACGACACATGAATAATGTACAGGTGCACCTCCCTGCTGAAACATCAATTTAAAGAACCTTTCTTCTTTGATTTTCTTCTATTTTTGATTTCAAACGTGGCACTTGCTTCTTTTATACATGGATTATTACCACTCAACAATTTATAACAAATTCACTGTTTTAATAACATTGCTGCAACTTATTCACATCAATATTTTTTCAATATTATGCCCCATCATGAAGCATGAAGCTATTGTGGCTCATAGCTTCTTTTTTTTTAAATTAATGACTTGCAATGAAGTTTTCAAATAAAGTTGTTGCCTTCTCCACAGTTCAGAATTTAGTGTTGTCCTCCTCCTAGACTGGTCATTAGCTAAGGATATAGAACTCATCGTGCCTTGCTATTTAACCTGTAGTTTAGAGAAAAAAATAGATTCAATCTTTTCCATGTCCTATAGAAGGTTGACAATGCTAATTTGAAAAGATTGATACTAGAAAAAAGAAAGCAAGCAGAAAATGGAGAAAAATGGAACAAACAATAAGAAAGTAAGAAACAAATATCTAAATCCAAATTCAGTCAGTTAAGTGCCATACGTGATACACGCTTGGGCAATCATGTCTCGAAAGAGACATGACTGACTGGGCAGAAGATTATCCCGCAGTAGGTTGCCATTGCTTTCTGCGGTAGACTGGTTGCTGACCAAGGCTGTAGAACCCAATCTGTCCTGTTATTTAAGCCATAAATGGAAGGAATAGACAGATTAATACCTTTCCCAAGGGTATTTGCAAGTAAGTGAATGCAATGAATTTAACTGGAATTCCCCGATTTCTCATTCTGATCCGATATCCACTGCACCACAACGCACATAATATCTATGCTGTTCATTATGTTAAAATATGGAGGAAAGTAAAAAAAAAAATCATGATAGCATCCTATAACCAAAGTCTCTCTCTCTTTCTCACACACACACACACACACACACACACACACACACATTCTGGTTTTTAAAAAAATACTGACCACATTCAACTGAAGATGTCTGTGGAATTAGAACCTTCACCAATAAGTTTTACAAACCTAAACAATAATGAACCTAGTGATGAAGATGTAAAGAAAATTATAAAAAGTTGAATAATGGCACTATTGACATTGAGGTTGAACTTCTGAAATTAGTATACTCCCTCCCCAAATTTATAAAGAACTTTCTAAATTTCATGAAGAAAGTCTGGAATCAGAAGCACCTCCCCAAAATGTGAGGGTGTATTATGCATTAATGCACTATAGAAACAAAAAGATAATCTCAAGACTCACACATGCAGTTGCATCTCAACTGGATCCATTATAGTGAAAGAATTAATGAACATTAAACTTATTTATAAATGGAACTTTGTGTGTGTCCATTACCTATAGACTCCGAAATGGCTGAACCGATTTTCTTGAAAATTTACACAGTTGTACTATAAGCGTCTGCGAGTGTTCTTAGATAGGTTTTGTATTGAGGTACCCCTGATAAATATTGATAATTGAAAAAAATCGGGTTATAGAAGGAGTGGTCCGATTTTAATCAAATTTGAAACACTTATAGACAAAAACATAAGAAACGATATTCAGAAGTTTCAAGGTTGCAGTTCTTACAATAGTGCAGAAATTTGATTATATATATATATATATATATATATATATATATATATATATAAGGCAAGATGTTTGTTTGTGTGTGTGTGTGTGTGTGTGTGTGTGTGTGTGTGTGCCTGTTTATCTGTCTGTATGTCCTTTATACAAATCCACAATTTTTATCTGATTCTCACCAAACTTCACACAATTATTCTTTAGGCTGAGTCTGAGCTTCAGGACCATGGATTAATTTTAAAGCTTTCATTCCACCCGAGCAATGCTGGGCTATACTGCTAGTATTAACTAGGCTCAAAGAGATGTAATAATTGTGCTTATGTCATCAAATAACCTCATGAAATTACTTACCTGTTATGAAGATCTCACAGCAATGTACGACTATGTCAATCGTGGCTTCCTCTTTTCATCCCTCAGCTTCAAATCAACTGAATTCTATATCTAATAAAAGAACTATATCAGTCCAAAAAAGCCATACTTGTCAGATGTGGTCCCAATACCAAAATCTTTCAGGCATAGAGGAAATGAGATCCAATCACTCCTATAAGACCAGTTATGAAGGTCGTCTTAAGATCCTATCACATGAACATGGGTGTCCTCTGGGTTCCATCCTAAGTCCAATGTTCTTTCTGATCTTAAACGATTTCCCTGATGTGATCTGAAATCTGCCATAGCGGACAAAGATAACTTTGCTGCTGATCAGATTCCCAAAAGGACCTCCAATCTGTGGTGGACTGGAGTAAGAAATGGATTGTAAACTTTAATGCTTCCAAAACAAAGCTGCTATCCATCAACCACCATAGACAGTCCCTTCTGCTCCACCATTAACATGGATCTAGCTAGACTACCTGAAAGCAATACACTGCACTTCCTCAGCTTCACTCTCTCAGCTGACCTCAAGTAGAATAATTACGTTGAATCAATAGCTAAATCTACTGCTAGGAAGGTTGGTTCACTGTGTCAGGCCATAAAGTTTTTTTTGCCTGAGTTCATCTTGCACATGTACAAATCGATTATCCACCCATGCATTGAGTCTTGTTGTCATATCTGGTCAGGCATCCCTGCTATTCATCTTGTGGTTCTCAAAAGGCTCCAGAAGAGAATCCTAACCTGGCAGATTGACTCCAGTCATTTTCTCACCAACAGGATGTGGCTTCCCTCTGTCTCTTCTACAAATATTTTCATGGTTTCTGCTCTGACAAGCTTAGCTCCCTGGTGACCCCTCTACACAAATTTACTCGAACTACTAGACTGTAAGAAGATGGAACCTAGTTACTAATCAAAACATTTTTACTCTAGCAGCTTCTTTTCTTGCACTTCCCACCTGTGCAACTCTCTTTTACCATCTTTAAGAGTTTAAATGCAACATCAATTGCCATCTCTTATCTCCTTGACGCCCTTCCTTTCCCTGGCACCCTCTGTATCGTGTTCTTCTCCCTTTTTTGCTCTACTCTCATGTAACTGTCTTCCCACCAGTATTCCCATCCTTCTCTTATCCATTCTCTAACACTCCCATAACCTATTTCCCTTCACTCTTTTCTCATGTAGCCCCTTGCACACCAGTTGCAGTACTACCTTGCCTGGGGGTGAAATGATTATAAAAAAAAAAACTTAGATACCACCAGAATACTTCATCAATGTAGTAATAGACATAACATGCAGCTTTTCAGGGATAATTAGAAATAAAATAAAATATAATTCTGGAGCTGATCTCTTGGGGGAAAAAGTTATAAATATCAAAGACTTACAACAAAAAAGAGATTCACTAATGCCACCAAGGTCTACTTCACTCTAGCTGCTGATATTTAAGATCCCATTCCTGTCCACATACAAAATCAGTGCTCCACACAGCACTGACCAAACTACAAAGAGACTGCCTCACACTATAGCAACACTGTTCACAGTAAGAGCTAAATTCTACCGATTTCCTTTATCTCCACATTACTACTACACAAAGACTCTTCCACACAAAACCACATAATTTATATTCTTTACAGGAGCTTTAACAAAAAAAACCATGTTTTTTTTTGTTTTTTTTTAAATCATCTCACCCCAAGCAAGGCATGCCACTGCCACTATTGCACATGGGGCTACATAGGAGAAGGTAAAGAGAAGGAGTGGTTAGACATAGGGAATGTCAGGAGGAATGGGAGCAGGTTAGTGTGTTAGGAGGTGTCTATCGACCTTACATTTAAACTCCTGGAGATTATATCCGTCAGGGAAGCAATCATGTGGAAGGGAATTCCACAGTTGGGAAGTGCAAGGAAAGAAACTATTGGAGTAGAATTTGCAGTTGCATTTTATCGGTTTTACTGTAAAAGGGTGGGATCTAGTTGCTAATCTAGTATCTCGTTCAAATTCGTATTTAGGGGGCACCAGTGATCGGAGCAGAAGCTGTGAAAGTATTCATCGGAGCAGAAGCTGTGAAAGTATTTATAGAAGAGACACAGGGAAGCCACGTCACGCCGGTGGGAGAGAGACTGCAGGCGGTCTGCCAAGTCGATATCTATCACATTACAGACCCTCCTCTGAACCTTATCAAGAAGCCTGAGGAGAATAGCAGGGGCACCCGACCAGATATGGCAGCAGTATTCAATGCACGGGCGGATGGTAGATTTATATATGTGCAGGATAGATTTAGATGGAAAAAACTTCCGGGCCCTACACAGAGAACTGACTTTCATAGCAGTGGATTTAGCAATGGATTCGATATAGTCATTCCATTTGAGATCCGCTGAAAGTGTGAGACCAAGGAAGCGTAGTGTTTTACTCTCTGGGAGGCAAGCCTGGTCCATGCTAATGGGAGGTAGGTGAGATTGTCGATGATGGTTAATTGAGAATAGCTTCATTTTAGAAGCATTAAAATTTACTAACCATTTCTTACCCCAGTCCAATATGGATTGAAGGTCTTTTTTAATCTCGGCTGCGAGGTTAGCTTTGATGCCAACACCAGATTTTTGTAGGAGGCGAGAGTAAATTGTGGTGTCATCAGCGTACAAACCTACTTGGGCTCTTATGGAATCAAGGAGATCATTAATGTATATCAGGAAGAGTGTAGAACCTAAGATGGAGCCTTGGGGGACACCTGCGTTTGTATGGTAGTTCTGGGAGGCATGTCCGTTTAATACCACCTTCATTGTGCGGTTAGAGAGGAATGACTGGATTAGTTCAAACAAATGTCCAGTTATACCATAGCTCCGCAGTTTGCATAGAAGGCCAGCATGCCAAACTCTGTCGAACGCCTTAGATATATCCAATGCAACGGTTCGGGCTTCGCCATTCCTGTCGAGTGCCTGGTATGTATATATATATATATATATATATATATATATATATATACACACACTCGGTGATGGTCGTTAGCATATCAGCAGTAGACCTGCTGTGAGATGCTGAACCACCTCGGTGTTGATAAGTGTTTAACCACTTTCTTGTATTCTTGTTATATAAAATTAATGTTATTGTTATGGTACCCTCCTATGAGGAATGGACTCTTCCTCTTGCTGTATATAAATTACCTGTGTGACTTCTAGAGGGCAGTTTAACAAGCAGTTAGCACAGCAGTTAATGAGAGCAGTTCAAGACAGCTACTAGTCAGGCAGCGTAATAATACCTTCAGACTTGCTTATTTCTATATTACTTATTATTAACATTTCTTTTAGATATCTTGTTATACTAATACACTGTTTTGAACCTACCTTCTTGTTTCATGTCTTACTTTCGACACAAATCGATCACTACAACTTTACGGTGAAGTTTCGCCACAACCCCACAACAAATTGGCGATGAAGATCCATATGAGTCATTTGTTAATAATACATTACTTTTCCTATTGAATTTTATTCTTTCCATGAAAGTTGTGGGATTATTCAAAACAGCAAAACTATGAGCAGTCCTGCAACAATATTTTAATACATTGTATCGAATCTTGACACTCTGCACTTTGACATTTAACAAGACTGAGTAGAAGATCCCTACAGAATGATGCAGGGTGAAAAATGATCCTTAAACTAATTCTTCTCTAAAAGGCATGAAATGGATAACCTGATATTTCATTCTATCACTGATTGTCCTGTGTGTGTGTGTGTGTGTCCCAAAATAGCATGTTTGAAATTTTTCAGTCAAACTCACTTCCCAACAGATAACTAAACTAGATTTCTATTCCCCCACCCCTCAAGATGGACTTCTTCATCTGGTATAGAAACTTTCAGCCCTTTTGTGTGTGTGAATAGTACATACAAATTGGGTGTTGATAAACTATCATATTTACATACAGATTAAAACTGATAAACCCAAAACTATTACTATCCCTTACTACATAAAAATATTATTATGGTGTCAAACACTGAGGTGATCATTACAATATCTGACACTGGAATTAGTGCTATGATTATTAGTTATAATAACTTTTCTACATTCAACAATTGTTGGTCATCATTAACATTTTGTTTGTTAATTACTGCATCAACATTTAATTAATTCTTATAAAAATAATAGCAATTATAATGTACAAAAGTCAAAATCTCAAAAAAATATTCAACTTATCCCCAATGAAGGAAGGTAAACAAAAAAAGAAAGAAATCCATAATTTTTATATTGCAGAAATTTTTTTTTTTTTTCAAAAATTGCTTTTATTTTTCTTTAATACAATTTCTTAGTTTATGTACAAAAGAAAATAGTTTGAGAAGCAACTGGAAGTAACTGTAAGAAATCTTCCTGTGTCTTGTCTATCACTGACTGACCCCTCAGTGCAGTGTCCTTTTATTTGTGTGTAAAATATGAACGTCATATTTAACAGAAAATAAACTCAACTCTAATTGTAAAGTATGCTACTTGAAAAGTATAAAATTTTTGCTAATTTAATGCTTAAAAGCTGAAACTGCTAATTAATGATTTGATGTTTTAAATGTTATATAATTTTTGTTTTTTTCTTTAAATTATTAACCAATCAAATTTTAAGTTGGTAAGAATAAATAAATTATTAACCAATCAAATTTTTAACTTGGTAAGAATATCTTATCTTAACTTTCATTAAAAAGACATTTTGTTTGAAACTGATTATAGAATATGGTTCTAATGGTATTCTAATGATCGAATAGGGTTTTAATGATGTTCTAATAATGGGTCTGCTAGAATTTGAATAATTCGTTCATTTAACAAAAATTTAATTTATACAAATTTTTAAGATTTTTCTCCACAAACACTGCAGCATAATTCTATGTTTTTTGTTTCATAATTCCTTTATTAGGTACTCTTGCATAGTAATCTAGTGTCAGACTCAATTTTTTAAAAAAATTGTCTTAGTTCATGCAAATATAACTGCAACAATTCTGAAGATCTCAACTATCCTGGTTCTCTTATTACAACTGTCACTACCATTATTTTTCTTAATGCTAATAAGCACTTCGGTAATAACTGCAATCATTATTATGATGACCTAACAATTGTTTTTCATTGTATAATCCTTTCTTCTGTGAAGAAGAATCCTACAACAGTTGTTATTGCAACTACTACATCAACATCACAAGTTGCAATCACCATTATTTCCCTTTACAATAATGCAAAGGAAACAAGAATGAAAAAGGACACATCAAGTGAATGCCAGAGAGAGAATGAGAGATCTTGTGAGAAGCTCCCTGAGGTCAGGCTGACATTGATGTTCATTCACATTATTGATTTTTGGTAATAAACGATCCAGAACATAACGCTTCACTCTCATTCTCTTCCATTATCTTGCTTGTCTCTTCTTTCTTTCCATTTTATTTTCTTTCTTTATCCAGTTTCTCCTCTCTCTCTCTCTCTCTCTCACAACTGCTTCTATCTTTTTACAATTTCTTTTACTTTCTTCCTGTTCAGATTCCTCCTCTTCCTCTCTACTAATCCTCCTCTTACTACTTTCTACTATTCTCTCTTTCTCTTTATTCTGCCTCCTTCCCCAATCTCCCATCTTTCCATGCATTCCCATTGATGATGAAGTTCACATTTGGAACAAATTCTTGTGGATTGCCATTTTTGAATACCATTCAGACAGCTCATCGTATGCATATGCTGTCATCTGAGTGGGTGAGGTTCAATACACATGCATCCATGGTTCTAATAATGATTTCATATATTGATATACAGAAGTGTGCATGTACGTCACTGTTGATGTTTGTGGATTATGATAATTTGTGTGCCGTTTAAATGTTATGTAATTTTGTCTTTCTCTTTAAATTATTAGCGAATCAAATTTTAAGTAATAATAACATAACTTGCAGACACAGTCATCATAAATGATTATCACTACAAAGAAACTCAATCTGTACTGAAATCCAACAAAAAAATTACAAAGTTCTCTCTTAGGTTCTTAAGGGTGATATCTAATTTAACATTTTTTTTTTTTTTACTCAGTGCAGCAATGTTATATCTTTGGTATTTCTTTATCTTATTTTTTTGTTAATCTACCTAAAAATGACAAAATCCAACGGAGAATCTGCAATGTGATCGATCCCTACTTGGCAGCTCAGATATAGTCACTTTCTCACCGGCATAATATGGCTTCCTTGTGTCTCCTCTACAAATACTTTCACAGCTTCTGCTCTGATAAATTTAGCTCACTGGTGCCCCCTATGTATGAATTTACTCAAGCTACTAGACTAGCAACTAGGTCCCACCCTTTTACAGTGAAACCAATAAAATGTAATTACAACTTCTACTCCAGCAGCTTCTTTTCTTGCACTACCCACCTGCAGAATTCTCTTCTGTATACTTGCTTCCCTGACAGCTACAATTTCCAAGAATTGAAATGTAAGGTCAATAGTTATCTCCTATCTCACTGACTTGCACTCTTTCTCTCATGCTCTTTTCTCTGACCACTCCACTCTCATTACACCAGTATTCTCATCCTTCTCTTTCCCACTTCCTGACACTCACTATAATCTGTTCTTTCTCACCACTTTCCGCCTATGTAATCCCTTGTGCACTAACAGCAGTAAAGCTGACTTGCTTGGGGTGAAATGATTTAAAAAAATATCGAACATTTCTTACTATCCTGTATTATCTATGTTTGATTAAAGTCTACAAATGAGGAATGTTTTTACTTTAATTAACCTTTCCTGTTTCCATGCAAGTGAATATAAGTCAGTACTTATATCACACAAACACAACAGTTCAGTAAAACAAATGGCTCTAATACTAGTTATTTTCATTAAAAATCTGCAAAAATGTAGTGAGTAATTTCATTTAATTTTGCACAGAGTTCAGAAGCTTCTTGTCACTGATTTCTGAACAGTTTATGGGTCAGAAATAGTTTCAAATAATTGTCCAATTCAAGTGAATTGTTCTTTTTTATAATCATTTCACCTCAAGCAAGGCATGACCGCCATTGCTGCACATGGGATTACAGTGAGAGAAAAAACAAGGTACAGGGAATGTTGAAGAACTGGCTGAGAATCAAAGAGAAGATGGCAACTGACATTGCATTTAAACTTTTGGAGATTGTAGCTATCAGAGAAGCAAGCAAACACAAGAGAGTTCTACAAATGAGAAGTGCAAGAAAAGAAACTATGAGAGTAGAAGAGGTGGTTACATTTAATAATTTTGATAGTAAAAGAGCAGGACTGACACCAGTCTAGTAGCACACATAAATACATCATCAGAGCAGTTGCCATAAAAATACTTGTAGAAAAGACAGAGGGAAGCCACATCACATTGGTGAGAATGTGACTGAAAGTGGGTTGCTAAGTCAGGATCAATTATATTACAGATTTTCCGTTGGATTGTGTCAAGAATCTCAAGATGAATAGCAAGAGCACCCAACCAGATATTGAGTTTTTCTTCTTAATACCTCAACTTCAAATTTATGCACAGTGCCAGATTGGCTGCTAAGTCCGATAACTTCACTATTGAAATTGTTAGTTGTACTTGTAAGTTATGTAGAAGTAATGTCTTCCCTAGCAACTTGATTGTGAAACTCTTCCAACTTTCTTGTTAACTTTCTCTTTTTTTAATCATTTCATCCCAAGCAAGGCAATACTGCCATTGATGTGCAGGGGGCTACATAAGAGAGTTAAATTTTTAGGCAGGAGGAGAGTGAAGAGAAAGACAAACCAGTTACAGGAGGTGACAGAGAAAGGGCAAGAGAAGGATGTGAACACAGGAGTGAAGACAGTTGCAAAGGTAGAGAGAAAGGAAAAGAACAAGATACATTGGGTGATACAGAAAGGACTAGAGTCAAGTAGATAAGAAATGGGAATTGACATTGCATTTAAATTCCTTGAGATTATAGCCATCAGGAAAGCAAGTATATGGAAGGGAGTTCTTTTATGTGCAGTGTCTCTTCAGAACATAGGCAAATCATGGCCCTCCACATCTTCCTGTCTCTTGCAGCTCTTAAGTTTTGTCTTTTTGTTATTTCTCCCAAGTCCTGTTCTACCATTTACTCAAGCTCATCAAGTATGTTACACACTGCTTTCCTTTGTCCCTCTTCCCTTCAATCTGTCCTGTTTGAAATATTCTATCAACTATGATCTTCAAAAATTTAGATACAATGTCAACTCTCTTCAGTTTCCTGGGATCATGTTCTTTTATTTCCCTTTCAGTAACCCTTTACATTTTTTTTTTTTTTTTAATCATATCACCCCAAGCAAGGCAAAAACACCACTGATGCGCAGGGGGCTATGTAAGAGTGAAAAGATTGGAAAAGAGAAAAACCGGAAACCACATCCTAAACAGGAAACAAGAGATGAGCCTCTTCACCTGTTCAATAGACATGGGTGGAGTGTGAACCGGGCGATAGTTTAGTCTATCTACTCCAATCATCTTATTGGCTTTTGTTGTCTTCTTTAAGTAAAAGGAATAAAATAAGTCAGACTGTCCATAATTATGTGTACGGAGTTAGGTGAGATACCAGTATACATAATCTATTCTATTAAATATGAATTTTGCATGTAAGTTCAGTCTTTAAAGAGAAATGTAAAAAACAGTTATTACATGCTATCAAATAAAGTATCTTTATTGCCTTTCTTGGGGTGAAATGATTGAAAAAAATTGTATCCTTCATGTTTGTATTTATTCTCAAAAGCTTTCATTCAAATTAAAATTTAATTGCTTGTGAAAGAAGAAAACAACAAAAACACAAAATCA